>VWZP01002299.1:42042-127721 GCA_013396995.1 Dicaeum eximium | reverse complement strand
TTTTTTTTTTTAAACAAAAGCAAGGGAACACAAATTTAGTGATTTCATCGTGGTTCATGCCCTGCTATGAAAAACAACTGGGAGAGTGTTTCAAAGCCAGGCTTTGGGTAGGGCGCCAAAGCACACGCACCTACCTTCGACCAGAGGACAGCCAGTATCCAAATTCAGGTCTCTTGCTGCTCTAGCAAACTCAAAGTCTCATTCATAAGCACAAATTCCTTGCAGCTCTTTTGATCCTGAACTTTTATTTCTTTACTAGGAGGGCAAAACCAGGAGCAATAAACTCTAATAAATCAAACCTGTCACAGAAGTAAAAAAATATTTTAGAGCTTTATAAAGCAGCATATAATCTGTTTATAGAGCAGAGTATATTTTCCTGTCATGCCAGTGAGGCTGAAAAACAACTCATATTTGGTAGACTATGCTTGAGCTGATGCTATTACTTCTAAATGGAAATTAGGAGGCCATTTGGCTATTTATTTATGTCTCCTCCAACATTTTTCATGTGAGTCCTTTGAGAAAAATGCACAGCTTCCTAAAAATTGTTCTGGAGTACAAGCTTCCCACTAGTTCGCAGGGACTGGAATAGTCACAGTTTGAAGCTTTAATTCTACACTCTTTTGCTTTCTTTTGGCAGTTTTAAAAATTAAATTTATTTGAGATTCTGGGGTTTAGGTGTACCATATACTGCTATGCAAATTAAATAATATGTTTAAAAAAATAGGCTTTTAGAGGTGAAATCTAAAATATATCCTCCCAAATCTGGGTTGTAGCACCTAAACAAATAGCTTGGTTTTCTTAGCATCCAAAAACTTCTACTGTAATCAGTGGGAGTTAGCAACCAATTGCTATGTGCAGATGTTAGACCCTGTTTTTGGGTCCTTCTTTGGAAAAATCTGTGCCAGAATGTTGAAAGCAGCATTTGTTTGTTTATTTTATTTTTAATAGAAACAGAGCAAAAAGTCTCGTCTTCTAAATAACTTCACATGGAATTCACACATCTTAAAACTCGAGTTTAACTATTCTTGATAAACAGTGACAGTGCTGAGAGAAATAACGAAGTCAGGAAAATCACTCTGGGAGAGAAAAGTGGATAACCTTTTTTTTCAAAAAGAAAACTAGAAGGAACAAAGACTTCATCACTTGTGAATATTTTTCTTTGGGATATGGACTGTGTCCTAGTGTTAAACAAAAAAACCCCCTTGATTTTCTGCTGTTATTTGACACTTTCACACTGCCACTGGTCTGTGACTTTTATAGACCAAATCTTGGCTTTTTCTTGAATTGTTTTCAACAGCATTAACATGCAAAACAGCACCACACTCAGCCAGGTGGTTGGAAAGCAGGGAGGTATAATACAGATTCCTTGCCCAGGTTTCCTCCTTTCATATGGCTTGCAGCAGTACAGAGACTCCAGGGATTTTTGCAAAGTTATTATTGAAGCAAAAGCAGAAACGAGGATGTGGGCTATTCAGTGGTTTGGAATTAAAGAGGGATGATTTGTTTTGTAGTGGGAGGTGGGGCTGCTTTTTGATCAGCACAAGAGCAATCCAGCCTTGCAGAGAGCGTGTTCTCCCCCGGACCGACAGATCATCCACTCCTGGCAGCCGCAGGTGGGGGTGACATCCTCACCTAGGTGATGCTTTACCCCATTTGGAGCTCAGCTTTGCAAGGCATAGAGCGCTCTGGCTGGGGTCCAATAAAGCACTTAGGCACGAGCTTATCATCAACAGGATTACCCAGGTGTTTGAGTTACGCACGTGCTGAGCTGCCGCGTTGAGCTCTCTGTGAGGGACAGGGCGTTCGGTGCTCACGGGATGGAGCTCACGCCGTGTGTCCTGCCCGGGCTGAGGGTGCTTGAGACAGCCCCTCCAGAGCTGGGCACAAAAAGCACATTGCTGCAAGCGTTACCAGCCTGAATTCTTCTGTTGTTTGCATCTGGGTCTTGTGGTGAGGCTGAGGCACGGCTGCAGCAGTGGCAGTCCTGCAGCAAGGCAGATGCTGCTCCACGGGCACAGCGCTGCCCTCAGAGTGGATGTCAGCACCAAACTCCCTGGGCTTATCACCAGCTTCCCCCCTGCCAGGAGAACACACAGTTTATAATTGCAAATGGGCAAATATTAGGTCCTTGAATAGCAAGATACAAGCAGGTGGACTTGTCATTCGGTTTGAATTAAATGTATTGACAGCAAAGGGGAGCTGTTGGTCCTTTGGGTTTTTCTGTGTGGGTGGAAGATGGTGAGGATCATTCAGCATTAGTCTGTGTTGTTTTTCTTTACTATTCCCTCCTTCCACCCTTCAATTCCTCTAATTCTTTGATTAATATGATTAAGCAGAGTCTTACATGAGGCTGATGGGATGTGGGGCCTTATTCTTTGGGCAAATACCACAACTTTCCCTTGGTCAGGTGGTCAAATTTCTCCGAAATTTGCCCTAAACCAGGACATCAGGCAAAGCTGCTGCTTGCTGGGGGGGAGCACCAGGTCTGCAAAGCTCTGTCCTCAGCTGGCCAGGGGAGCTGCTCTTAGAAAACCTTCAGACTGATATCACAGAGGGAGCTGAGGGGCTGCTGGAAGGGAGGTGCCACTGACCCCTGTCCTGAGCCAGCTCTGGCACTGGGCTGTGCTCAGGGGGCTGCTGAGGCTCCGAGCCAACCCAAGGTCAACGTGGCAACAGCATCAGGAAGAGGCTTTTAGCCAGTACAGGAGGCTGAGCAGCTGCTGGTGTGGCACAGCTGGAAAACCTCACAAAAGCTTTTGTCCCAACAAAACCTGGAATGGGTTGTGTGGAGTTGACTATTTCTCCACCCACAGTGGGTGCTCCACCGTGTCCTTGACCTTGAGGGCAGGAAATCACACATTTCATGGCAGAGTCTAAAGCCACAGAAACCTCTCTGTAGGTCTGTGTGTGTATTGCCCACAAAGCCACTGAGGTTTTAATTTAATCAGGAGGAGCATTAACTCCTGAGGGAAGCAGAGTGAAACCATAAGGGTCAAGTGGACTTAGAAGTAGGAAGGGCAGAAAGAAGTTTTGTTACCTTCTCCAGAGCAGAACCAAGAGCATGTTTCAGGAATTTGTGTTTCTCTTAAGAGCAGAGAGATTTTTATTTATTTAAACACCACTAAGGTAGGTTTTGAGTTCAGTAACATTCTGTCCAGGCAGGTAAGAGCATAAAATTAATAGAGACAAAAGCTGCCATTGGAGTAGATTTGAGATTATCAAATTACAAAGAAAAATAAATGAGATATGCCAGCTGTCCCTTTAAAAGACAAAACTGGTAAATTGAATTTAGCCATTAAGAAAGACAACATCAGAAAGAAAAATAAAAAATATTAAACTGAAGAGAATAATAATTGCATCTAGCAGAACTGACAAACAATCATAATTCTTCCTATTAAATAAATACGTTATAAAAAATTTATTATGAAATGCCACATTATGCAAGCCAGGATTCAAAGATGAGTTCTTTGCATTAAGTACAGTAGATGCCATTAAGGAAAACAGTCAATATGTCACTAAGCCACGGCCTGTAAAATTAAATTGATTTGGTAAATGTAAGTAAGATAGATCTGTTTGCTTTCATCATCAATTTTGAGTGGGTGAACAGGTGATGTCACCAACCTGGGAGCGATAAAGATGCAGGACCATCTGGAAAGCTTTGTGATGGATGGGCAACTGCTTTTGGATAGTGACAGTGCTGTGGTACTTTGTCACTTGGGATGCAGTACTTAATAACTTTTCAATACCATCATAATAAATTTCACTGCCTTATTAATATAGAAATGGTGAGTTATTACTGTGATGGCTATTGTAAATAACAAGAGATGCAGCTGTCAGGAGCTGATTGTTTGGGCATGTTTCTTTAAGCAACACAGTTGACTTGGGATAATCAAAGTATGTCTATATCAGCAGAGTTTATTGCTCTTGTCAAAAGAAAAAGCGGCATTATTCAAAAATTATATGAAGTCCATAATAAACAAGTTTAATATATTATCAGACTTTTCCTATAAGTTTCCTAACATGGGACAATAAATCACTTTTAATAATCCCTTTCTGTGTACAATAATATCCTTATGCTGTAATAATGTCCTTTCCTAACTAGTCACCAAACAGAACTTCTGAAAAAACATAAAAGCACCTCACACCCATCAGAACACTTACAAAATTAAATCTCCCTATTTCATTAAGAGGCTTCTTCTGATATAAAGCTGATGGGCTTTAGCTGTGTCTTTCTTTTTTCTGTTTTAATTGAACAGATGTAGTTAAAAGTAATCTATGACAGAGAAATACAGACAAAATTATAACCATGTGTCCCTAAACACTGCCAGGAAAGAGCATCTGTGGGTGTTTTATGAAAGCCCAGCACTGCTCCGTGACATTGCTGCTAATGTCATCGGGCTGAGGACTGCAGAGAAACAAAATGCATAGATAGCTGTTAGCAGAAGATGAATTACCAGATCAATCATTTAGCACCATTCAGGGTATTACACCATTGTTCCCTGGGAAGATAATTAAATCAATGATGTCTTTCTTATTTGTGTAAAGAGCTATGAACTTGTAAAGAATATCCAAACCTCTTCAAACATATTATTGCTGGATTTTTTTTTGTTTAAACCCTACTGACTTTGCCTTTCAGGCTCTAGCTTTGTCCCTCTTTTCAATTAAATGTCTCTCCACCATTTCTATGACTGCTGAAAAGAGAGCCAGCAGTCTATTAACAGGCAATAAAGTTCAGGAAGCCTAAGACTAGTTTCTTGGGTCAGAGGTGAAAATTGCATACTAAATGAAACAAAGGTGTGTCTTGATGGCTCAACAAGCAGTGGAGAGAGGAGCATACATGTGGGCAGGAGGAGATGGTCATCATTAAACAGAAGCAAATGAGCACAGGAGTTGGGGTATGGCAAGATGCTTATTAACCCAGATGAACACATGTGCTTCAGAGGACACAGCACTGAGGTTTGATGTTTAACAATAGCATTGCAATCTGGGCATTTGGTCTAGTAAAGACATCACAAAACTTGGAAAACAAAATAAAAAGCCCGTATTTCCTTTGCTGGATCCTGGAGATGAGGATATGTTCGTCAGATAGGTGAAAAAAAATATATGTATATACTTACTGGGAAATAAAACCAGAAAGCAGTAATTGGCTAATAGGGTATTTCTGCCCCAGAGAGTATTAATAGGGAGCTTTATTGTCGTGACAGCCCTCGTGTTTCCTGGCTGAATGGTAGGTGGCACGCACAGGAGTGAGGACAGAGGTTGCCATAATCCTGCCTGACTTTATGTGATCGTGCTAACTCTGGTGCATACAATACTCAATAATTTGGGAAAGAAATACAAATGTTAAGTGGCCCTTCCTTTCAAGCACAGACCTTGTGTTTAGTGTGGAAAGATGTAAAAGAGCCCACAAAAAAGCATAACATTTCATCAGGTGAGGGCTACGGCATAAGGGGGCTCTGGTGTATAGAGGGTTTCCCAAAGTGTTGTTCTTAGTCTTAACTTGATGAAGTGTATTGGCAACCTGCACAGAGTGGGCTGTGCTGGAGACCGGGTGTGGAGCTGCTCAGGATTTCCAAAAGGAGCCTTCAGCGCCCTCCTATCTTCTTGAAACAGCCTCGTGTGGCCAAATGGGCTTTCCAGAAATGCAGCTATTTGCTATGCGGGTGTTTTGCTAAAAAATAAATCTGGATATTAATGTTTTCTGAGAGGTTTGTGGTAGAGGTATTTAAAAACTGTGGTAGTGGTGTTGATTTTGTGCAAAAAAAGGTAAAGGTCTCCTAGAGGGGAAAATGGAAGTTTGGGGATGGGAAAGCTTCAGCATTACTGCATTTACACAAAATATTCTATAAAGGTAAATCATAAGTATTGATCTAGTGATAACCTTCAAATAAGGCAAAATTTGCTTGTGAATATAGAAAAAGTAATTTTTCTTTCCAGTCTTAACTTGGCATCTACCTGTTTGGAATATGTACATGTGTGGGCCGACAAATGAGCAGCTAACAAGGAGGAGAGAAACCAGTTTTTTGTCTTTAATGCTAAACCCAGCAATGACCCTACCAAACCTCTGTGCCTGCAGAGCAGAATGGTGTTGATGGCCGGGGTGAGCAGCAATGCACTCAGTGCCTTGCCTTTGAAACACACCTCCTCTCTTGCACAGACAACAGTATTTTACCATTTCCCCTCAGTTAAGACTGTGTGAAGAGGCCTTTTTTATTATTTATTTGTAGGTCTGTGGTCTCAAATTGCATTTTCATCTACCTGCTGACCCTGGGCTGTGCACTTCTCTTTACTTCCTTCATCCCTGTTCTCCTCTTAATAACTGATGCTGCTGCTCTCCACATTGTTCCAAAACCTTGGAGTCAGCAGGCATCCTTGTTCAGACTTGTGAAAAACTTCCTTCTTCTCAGCTTCTTCCAATCTTTTCTAAGTCCCATCTATCCCTGCCCTTTATATCTGGCCCTCATCTTCCTCAATTTATTTTTCAGCAGGTCGGTGCCATAATTGCCTCCAGCACTGGCTGTGCACATGGTTTGCTAACCAGGCTCTGATTGCCTTTTAGTGGCTGTATATATTTTATTTTTTTACTGCATCTTTCCCTTTCTCAGCTGTCCTCATGTCAAGATTTCAGTGTCCCTCAGCTCGTTTAAGCTTGGGGCTTTCCCCCTGTTGTGGACACAGTTTGCTCATTCCTTCCCACAAACTCTTCCCTCTGCTTGAAATATCACCACTTCCACCCTTGGCAAAGCAGCTCAATCCCTACCGGTATGGACCCTCATTATTCCCTTTCAAAAGCTGATTTTCTCAAGTCATCTCACCAATTTGATGGCTGGCATTGTTGCAAAAAAGGCAACATCTCAACTTCCCTCATTAAAGCCCTTTTCCCTCACGTTAATGCAAACAGAGATGAATAAAACATGTTTTAGGCAGATTTCACAATAGTTTAAATAATTATTTGAAGATTATGACTTTAACAGAAGTTTCTGTGTGTAAAGAAACCCTCGTGGTAGGTATTTAGCTCAGGGAGAGTGACTTGTTTGGCATTCGCATTCAAATACTTTTGTGCTTCTGGAGCATTTATAAGACCGGACTATCTGATCCCACCACCCATGACAACAATGCAGAAGTAGAAAATGAAAATTCTGGTTTTCAGCCCCAGCATTCCTGAATAAAATTTAGCTGATTGCAACAGTATCATTTTTGGTGTGATTTTTAGTGGGTTTGAGTTTGAATGGGTTTAGAATAGGTGCTTGAGCAGCTTTTGTCCCCATGCTAATGCCCCCGCAGCAGTGAGAGTCAGGAGGAGTGAAATGATGACCTGAAATAGCAGACGGCTCCAAACAGAGCTGGATTAATGTGAAATGGGGCCCTGGGCCCATCCAGCCAGGAAAGCTCCAGCCAGCCTGGAGTGCCCTGTCCCATCCAGCATCCCCACCACCAAACCCATCCACCGAGCCCCTGGTCCTTGTGCAGCACAGAAATCCCCCAGAGTGGTCTCCAGCAGCCCTGACAGCGTGATGAGCCCTGTGCCATGCTGAGCAGAAAAACAGCAGAGGGATTAAAACCCAATTTGGCCATATTCTGATGGGCTTTGTAGAATTTTTTATGTGTAACTTAGACATTTGATGTGTTTGGAAAGGCTCAGTAGTACGGTTCCTCCTCCTGTGATATTGCCAGGCTTGCTCTGTTATGCTGAAGAAGGGAAAAAAAAACCAGCCTTAGTGTTGGGAATTATAAATAATTTGATGCAACAGGTTTAAGTTACCATTTTTGTGGTGAAAAGAAAAGCTTAGCATGATCCAGATTTTCCTTGGTTTCCTCCCATTCTGCTGAGAAGCAGAGGTATTCACATTTCTTTGTCTAACAGTTTTATAATGTCTTAAGAGATTAACAGTGAGCATGAATGAGGGGCTGAGGATTAGACGACAAAAAGCCCGAGCCGTCCACTACCTTGTTTGCACATTTTACATTTTTCAGCATTGCCGAGCCAGTATAGAAACTAAGGGAAAGATAATAAGGACCAGAGTCCCAAAAGTGTTTAGTGATTCAAAAAAATTCAGATGCCATGTCAGAACTGACAGAATGATGGAGCATTATGTGGCAGGACCCACTTTTTTGTCTTAGGGTAAGCTCTCGCCCTGAGTGAATGCAGATGTTATCGCAGGATCCCAGACAGACAGTCAGTGAAATGTGACAAGCTGTCAGCAAAGTTACACTACGTTGAGTTTGCTAAAATATCCCAAAGCTTCATACATGGCCGGTTTTTTTCATTATTATTATTATTATTATTTTATATGTGTATATCTATATATAAAACTCCTAGCTCAATCAGTTGAGAGGTTAAAAAAAAAAAAGGATTGAAAAAAAGAAATGGTTACAGTAACCTTTCCAGTCAGGGATCCTTTGAATGGTTCAGACGTGGCTGTAAAAGTTTTTTAAGAGTAGGGGGAAAATGATTATCTGAAATATTTGGAAGGTTACGTTGGCATCAGTGAGATTTGTGAAGGCAAAGCGCAGGGTAAGGCTGTTAACCACATGTCAGAGTGTGTCAGTCATTCCCCGAATGATTTGGGTATTTACCCCTGTGAAATGCTTAGGCAAATCAGTAATAGCAGCCAGCAGAAGGAAACCTTGCCCGTGCTCAGCTTGGTTTTCTCTTTAGCAGGGTATCAGCTTCAAAACAGGGGAGTTATAAGCAATTATAATTCCTTTACTGTGTTTTTTTTTTTTTAAACCTCAAAATTAGATGCAAACAAGCTGGTAAAATTGCAAACTGAATAGTAAAAAGGACGTCAAGTGAACTGATTAAAACATGTTCAGAAAATAAAAATTTATGTCAGGGCAAATCAATGCAAATGATCTGAATTTAGATACTCTGAATTCATAATGAGACTCAGAAAATTACTTTTGTTTTGAATTTTGGGTCTGCAAGAGATATTTGATTTGTAAATATTGTAACAAGATATAAGCTTTTAAAATTTTGTGTAGAAAAAGAAGGGCTTCATTCTCCATAATTCAAAATATTTAAATCTCAAGGAATATGCAGGGAGGTGATGCTATTTATATGCCAATGTATTTCCAGGACTGTGCTCGCTCTTTTCTTCTTTTAATACTTCATTATGTAGAAAATATAAGTATAATCTGGGAAAGTCAGATATTTTTACAGATGCAATTGATTTTCACTTTTGAATTAGGACAGACACAGATTCAAGCTTTTACATAATTAGAGGACAGGGAGACTAAAATACTGATGTTTTCAATTTATTTCACAGCTTCATTTTAAAGGGATATTTCCTTATACAAGTTAGTAGATTTTGATTTGGAAATGCTAAAGTAAATTGCATATCTCTTTTGTAAGTAATTATATATATCATTCAGAGAAACCCTTTAATAGTCTGTGTTCTTGTCTTATTACTGTTAGCTTAAGCCTAAATTTAATGAGAAGGCTGTTTATAGTGGCACGAACTAATATATTTTGCTAGAATAGGAGTTGCAGTACATTTGTTCTCCTGGAAGCAGAGCAGAATAATGCATGTGATTTATAATCAATTTAGGTCTGCTTTGGAATAAGATGATCTTGCATTATTTGTTTCCATACACTGAAAATATTAATTTACTTCTAGAGGCAGGGGAGAAAGGGAAACGTAGGCAGCCACAATTTAGTGCAATTTGTGTTACAACAAAATGGATTACCAGCCAACACAACATCCTTCCGGACTGGGAAAAATGGGATGCAAAGACACTTAGGAGATAACATCTCACATAGTGTTTTTGCAGAAAAAAAAAAATCCAAAAAAGACCCAACAAACCCTCGAAGTAAACAATCCAACTAAATTATGCATATGGAGGAAATGATTGAGAATATGTTTAGCTGGTAATCGCACTCATGCCGAAGTTTTAAATTTCATCTGTCTGCTCAGATCTATTGTGATCCATTAAGTGGCTTCCTTTTTTTCTGACAAATTGAATGCTGCAACTGCAAGGAGCTCTTTTGTTCTTTTAATTCAGTCAGCATGGAAATGATTTTCTCATTTCAGGCCCTTTTCTGTCCTCTCTTCATTGTGTCAATAAAATAGAGTTGTGCAGAGCTGCTCTAATCAGCTTAGAGTGCTAATTCATTGCACTGGGATGCTATCTGGGTCTGGCT
This sequence comes from Dicaeum eximium, assembly GCA_013396995.1. NCBI lineage: Eukaryota > Metazoa > Chordata > Aves > Passeriformes > Dicaeidae > Dicaeum > Dicaeum eximium. The sequence goes on along the minus strand of VWZP01002299.1, from coordinate 117,577 downwards.
ACAGGTGGGCACTATAAGGGGTCAGTCTCCAGGGGAGTCTAATTGTGTCTCTCTTGGGTCTTGTTTGCAGAATAACTCAAATCTCAAACCCTGGCTTAAGAAAGGAAGGGAAAATGCACAAACACAAGGGCACAAAACATCTCTAGATGCACCACATGGTTTCATAGTTGTTTCTGTTTTGACACTGGGGAAGGGAATGCTTTAGTTCAGAGGCATAAGATTAATAATAAACTTTGTAGATAAAATTTAAAATTTATGTAGGAATGTGGTCATTCTGAGATATAGGTGTGCAAAAGGGAGAGGAATGCCTTGGTGCTGGTGAGGACCTTGGGGGGAGTCTCACCTCCAAATTTTTGAGGCTTTCAGAACACTAACAAAACCAAGAAAATATTGAAATAACAAATCCCCGCTGCAAGTGCCACTTGTGTGCCCAATGCCACTGCAGTGCCTGAGCCCTGGCAGCCCCTTCCTCCCAGCTGGAGGGGCTGTGCTAACAGCAGGAGGTGATGGGGACCTCGGGTCTTGTGCTGGTTATGCCAGAGAACAGACTGGGAATGACCAAGAGAGGATCAGTACGAGGGGAGCGGAAACCTGGTGTTTGTCTTCTGCCCCAATATTGTGCAGTTTGGCCTCAGAACTGTCCCTAGCACAGCACAAGCAGGCTGCAGGCTTGGCTGGTTTGGTTTTGGTTTTTTTTAATAGATGTTTTTGTGTTTACTGCCAGCCACAAAAAACCAAACCAAACCAAAACAAAAATACCCTGAGAAAAGAGGCCCCAGTGGGGAGAAGGGGAGGGAATTCCCAGTGAATCTCCTGTTTCTTGCCACCTTGTCCCAGGGTGGCAGTGTGGCAGCATCTGCCTTGGGCTGTGTCCTTGTTTCTGCCAGCTCTGCATCCCTAGGGCAGCCCTGGCATCTCTTTCATCAAGAACTGAGCAGAAACTGCCCAAATTTCCCAGACAGACATGCTAGATGCTGCCAAATATCTTCCTGAAGTAAGGCCAGCAACCCCAGCACAACTCTACTCCCAGCACTTGCTATGAAAGCCAACAGAGGCGGGCATAGATGAGTTATAGGTTTCCTACCAAAAATTTCTCAGTGCCTTAAGGATGGCAGAGCAGCCCTGGCACATCCCCTGGCTGGGGAGGAAGGGCACAGCTCATGGCAGAGCAGCCAGTGACTCTGTGGAAAGAAAAATGCAGTAAAAGTGCTAAAGAAAACTGAACAAATCATAAATTTCCTTAATAGTGTAGCAAGAGGTGAAAGGCTGTTTATTTTGACAGCATTTTGCTTTTAAATTAGCATGAAGATTTTCCCACAGAATGCATTTCCCTTGCCCATAATTGCTCATGAAAAAAAAAAAAAAAAAATACTGGGCTCCTCCCAAACTCTTTTTTGCCCCCATGTGACTGAGGTGCTCAGTGGTTTGTGTGCAGGAAAAGTGGACAGGTTGTGGCTGTGGCTGTAGGGCAGGGGCAGATCCCCTCCTGTAGCACAGTGGATTTGGGGAATGGGGATGTGACAAAGTCTCCCAAAAGGTGGTGAAAGGTGGTGCCTTTTCTACAGAGAAGCCAGTCTAGGCTAAGAAATGCAAAATGGGCTCTGCAGGGCATCAAAGCCTCATCCTTGGCTACTTCCATGCCTGCAGTCCTCCTCCTCTCCAAACTCAGCCAGACTTTGGGCAGGACTGTTCCCCACCAGTGGATTTCCTACGGGAGCTGTTCCTCTATTGTGGTTTTGTGGCAGAGCTGCCACCATGAAAATTAATTAACATACCTGAAGACACCCCTGAGCAGGAAACCATAGTGCTGCTCTGTGATTCAGGGGTGAATAGGATCTCTCTATTATCAAAAACTCCATCAGGGAAGAGGAAATTAAGTTCCTAATTAGACAGTGTCCAAAGGAAGAAGTGAGGCATTGAAGAGATGAAGAAAATTGAGAGGTAGCTGATGCCCGTATCAGGCTAATGATAGAAAAGGAAATAGTAGAGCTTGAAAGGTCGCTGACCTTATTAGGCTTGGAGAAAAGTAGTAGATCTTCAAAAGCTTTCACCTATGATAGGTTGACAATGTGTGAAGTTCTCAAGATGGTCAGTGAGGAAAGACAGCCCAGAAAGAGCATGGGAACAAATTAGGTAGATTACAGTGAGCTGCAGAGATACAGCATGAAAAGCATATTTAGAAAATAAAGGAATTCAAAGGAGAAACAGCCAGAAATGTTTCATTTCTTGGTGAGATCTATTTTCACTAGGTGTACAGGATTTTCTTTCCCACTTAGTAGTTTTATTTTTTTTACCATCAATTAAACTTGGTAATGATCCCTCACTGGGTTTAACATTTCCCTAATGAAGTATTTGCTTTCTGCTAAACTGAAATATTTCAGTGGTAGCCAACTCTGAATATTAACTTCAGTGAGACGAAGATAGTGTTGCTAATAATAACTTCAGCATTAGTTTTTGAATATAAAAACACTTAGTGAAAGCATTGCAGGTCCCTTAGTGGCAAGAGACTTTTACCTTGGAATACCAAACCTGGCCAGCTGCAAGAATTTTAAAGGCTGTTACAAGCTATTTTCTCAGTAGGTAAAAACTCCCTGGCTCTTTAAATGAGATATTACAAGCAACAAGTCTATAGCAAGTCAAATGAAATGCCCCTAAAGCCTGCCTCCTCCCAGCCTCTTTTCCTGCAGCAGTTTTGTGCTGTCCATAGGTGATTTCTCGGAGCCAGCAAGGCCTGATTAAAATCCTCCCTGCTGGTTCATGTACAAACATGGCTTTGAGTTTAGAGGTAAAGTTGCTTCTCTGTCTTTCTGGTAAATGCTCAAGTTTTCTTGTTCCGACTGTTGGTAGGAAAGGGGGAGAAGGACTGCAAAGAAGAGGAAATTAAAAATACAGCACTGCACATTTTTCATGCAACAGGACTAGTCCGTTTACAATGTAACATAACAGCAGTTTTTCAATCAAAATAAATGAGGACAAATTCTCTGCTGGTAAAAGTAGATGCAGTGCCATGACTTTCCTTTAACGTAAGCAATGTATGATCCACTCCAACATAATAAACCAAATGTAAAGACAGATCATGAAAAATACCTAAATTTTTTGCTCTGAGCGAGTTTAATGGCTTTTTTTTTTTTAATGCTCTGTGAATAACGGGGCTGTTTTTAAGTAAACCCTGTTGCATTGTGAAATTAAAAACCCCTTCACAGACAAGGGCTACCATGTGGCATTTCACAACTAAGACAAAGATGCTTCCTGAATTTAAAGCTGACACTTTTATCATCAGAAGGAAAAACAGACTGAGTGCACTTCCTATCTTTTTCTGGAGCTTGTGGTCCCTTCCTGAAGCAGAACCACCACGCAGGACTCCAGCCTGGAGGCCAGAAGAGCTGCTGGAGTGGCCAGGAGAGCAGCACGTCCCTGCTTCCCTCGGAGGGTTTTTATTTGTTTTTTAATCTGTGGAGCAGATTCCGGGTGCTGAGGATCCCGGGGATGGGGAAGGGCTGCCATCCCTGATTAGATCTGGTCTGTAATAGTATCGTCCTGTTTTCACTCACCACAGCAGAACGTTTCTGCTGGGCTAACAAGGCATAGGGTAATGAGAAACATGCCAAGTTTAAGGGAAAGAGGAGTCCAACCTTGGTACAGGAAACAAATGTGATCAATTACCCCAAGTGCAGAGCTCACAGATACCTTATCTTAAGGCTCCTTAAAATAAGAACTTGATTGTTTCCAAATGCGTCTAAGAAGTCAGTGATAGAAACACATTAATGCAAGAGACACGGGAGATTTTATTGCCTCAAAAAATTGTCATTATTACTTGCTTCTAAAGATATGGAGGAATCAACACAACTGTCTAACACATGATCATGGCAATAAATCTGCAGCTCCCCATACATGTGCAGGCTGTAGAAGCAGATTTTCAGCATTATATTATTGCAGTCATTAAACAATATTTCAAAAAGCTACCAGTATTTATCACACTANCTCCTTCCCATCCATCCATATTTCACTTATAAATCCACATCTGATCACCTGTGTATAACGTGTACTGAAATGAGGGCTGGAACATTTAAATTTTGCTAACATCTCTTGACATAGGCATTGCTATGTGAAGGGGGTTTTTGCATCATTCAGCAGGGACTTGTTTCCTTTAAAACATGTTTGCCTCTCTCCTGGCATCATCTTTAGCACACTGTTCTGTCTTGCATTGTTGTTTCATGTTTGACATGAAAAAGTGAGTTGTTTTAACATTCATGTACATTTACTAATTAAAAAAAAAAAAATGAAGTGTTTATCTCAAGTAGTTGTTTAGGTGCAGCTAAACCTTTCAGACATGCTTGTTGCAGTGATGCATGAGGTGGGCATTTCAGGGGACAACACTAAAATGTTAAAAAAAAATTTCAGGCATTTACCTGGAATTATATTCAATACCAACCTGTTATTGTTTATTAAAGTCCTGCACTTTAGCCTGGAGACATTTGCCAGTGCAAAAGTAATGGCTGCTTTAACATCCGTGTACAAAAGTGGAATTTAAGAGATTAACTTGCATTTGACCTACTTCAGCTCTCCTGGTAATGAGGGGTGCAGAGGCACAGAATTAATTTCTCTCAATTTGTGGCTCTCAGGGGTGCTGCTAAGTTTGAGAGTGCTTGAATTTTAAGAGTCTCCTGGTGTGTTGAGAAGGTTTTGTTACTGCACAGAGTTCTGTTAGTGGCAGGGACTGAAGTGCCAGCTTTATCTATCTGATTAATAGCCTGATTGAGTTCTAGTGTATCTTTGAAAGAAAAAAACATATTTTCTCTCCCACTCGAAGGGCATTTTTTCCCACATACCCTGATTCTTTTTCACCTCCCAGTAACAGCTCGAAACAGGAAATGGACTGAGAAATGTCTGCTGGGCCTAACTTTGTCTGCAGCTCTCACACCAGGCTTGTCTCACCTTTCCAATAATCTGGGCTTTAGTCAAGATCTGTTGAACCTTTGTTGTGTGTGATATTAATAGACTGCTTCTAGCAGGATGTATAACCCTGGGTGATATTATTTGGACTGATGTGATTTTAAAAGCCAGAAAATGACTGTGCAATTATTACTCCAGTGCCATGTCTTTACCACAGCATTAATGCACCTAAAGAGATTTTCGGCAAAGCAATTTATACTCTCATGAAATTGGCTGTAACTACTGAATGTACAACGTGCCCTTTTCTCCCTGGGTTTGAAAGGTCTGGTTTAGTTCCTTATTGATACACTTCATCCCTCCTCTTCCTTTTCAAATAAGTTCTGTTCACTGGAGGCTTTCTTTGTGCAGGATCAGCTCTGACAGGATGTGGTTTATTCCCAGCTCAGTGCAGTTTGTCAAGGAAATAAACAGAGGAAGCAATAAGGTGTGTAGGTACCAACCTGTATCACATAAAAATAAAAGATTTCTGAAGTTTATAAAATAATTTTCACTGATTTATCAAGTAGATATAGTGATATTGAGAGTTTATCTTTCCTTGAAATTTTAAAATAAATTAATTTCTGCTTCCCTGAGATCTCCAGTAAAATCATGGCACAGGGGAGTCTGGGGAGAGCATGTGTTTATGTGAAAATTTACCTAGAATCACAATATTAGGCATCTTCCACTTAACAGCAAAAATCCATATTCTGTGGTGAAATAAAACAAAAATATTTGTGTCTCATAACATATTTAAGGGAACCAACAGATGTGCCAGAGCCCACATCAACACGTGCAATGCCCTTCTCCTGGAATGCAGTTGTATTGTGTAACATGACCCTATCAATTTAATAGAGACTAATTGTCCCCAGCTCCTTTTGTGGAAGTTCACAAAGCCTTTGCCAGGTTTCAGTGTCAGATCCTCCTCCCCAAAACCTGTGAAACACAGCTTTCCTCTGAATCTGTGAGCTGTCAACAAACTGGTTCTAGTGGCTTCTCTTCAGCAAGCCTTGACTGACCAGTGCTTCTCCCTTAAGGAAATGGCTGATATTTTTATTTCCAGGCTTAGAAATCCAAGATTTGCTGAATTAAGGAGGTTTTATAAGCAGAGCTCTTCTGTGAGGTTTCCTGCACTGGGAGGCAGACAGACATACCTCGATGCAACTGGTTTTGATGTGTGAGTGCTTTCCAAAAGTCATGAAGGATTTTCTTGGTTTTTCAAGAGGCAAAAAAAAAAATTGACCATTTTGAAATTTCACTTTCAAAACACAGACCAGTGTTTCTAGGATGAGTTTTTAAAACAAGTATCAAGACCACCTGTTTCAGCTCTGCAGAAGCATATCTTGTTATGATGTGCTTTCTTGATTTTGTAGAAACTTTTAAAGGTTTAAAAAAAACTCAACAAAACCACCTAAAAACCTAGAAAAATTTTGGTTTTAAATGTTTTGTAGTCTTTAATCCTGTGGAAAGCTTTAGTTTTTGCCATACACGCTTCAGTGAAAAGCAGCAGCACCAGTGCCCAACCCACTGTACAGAGTTAATGTCCTGCAATTTTTCCCTGCTCCTGGGAGTCAGAGGGAGTTTCCAGCTCCACTTTTCCTAGCAGCTGCCAACGTTGTCAGCACTGATCTGTCAGAAAGGATTTTTCCTGGCAAAACTTTGAAGCTCCTTTCTGACATCCCCAACAAACTAATTGTTGTCTCCTGCCTCTGAGAGCCCTCTGAAGTCCCAACGAGTTAGTGTCTTCTCAAGAGATGAGAAAGGGGACTCACAAAATCAATTTATCAGGCTATTACGCATTGTCATCAGCCAAAACAAAAACCTGCTAAAGACAGGAGAAAAAGAAGGAGAAATGGGTCTCTGAGAAAAGGTTACAGAACATCCATCTTCTCTCCTCTTCCAATTGTTTCCTTTCTTTACCCATTTTCATACCCATTTCCCTCCGCTAAAAGACACTTTATGACAAGCATTGTAATCTCTTTAGACCAGGGGGAACCTCTTCTTTAGGACCAAATCTTTGCAAGGCGTGAGTGACAGCGGGAAGGGGTCCAATTGCCACCGAAGACACTCAGGCAATAAATCATCCACCCTGGCATCAAGTGGCTGGACTCGTCCACGCTTCCCGATGGCCACCAGCGCCTGGCGGTGACAAAACAGCCATTGTCAGCGCCCAGCAGCCACATTCCCTCCTTCTCCCCGCCGAGGTTTTAACTTCACCTAAGGCATAAGAAACAGATTAATGCGTTGGGAGAGGAAAAAAAAAAAGGGGAAAGTCTGCCATGGGTGGGAGAGGGGACGCGTGAAAACGATAGCATGGCTCAAACAATAGTAGAGACTGGAAAAGTGCCGTCAGGGTTTTATTGGTAATTACTAAACTGTCTTTTGAAAGCCTCCAGCCCAGACAGTGATTTTGCTGGCGTGTTTTAAAGACTTTCCATTTCCAGGTGACCTCTGGCGCTGTGGTTACTCTTTAATCGAGGCAAGGCAGCGCTCGGAGGTGTGCGCTGTTCTGAGCACAACAGCTCTTCACCAAACAGAGCAATCTTAAGGAGGAAATACTGGATGGAAAAATAATGCTTGTCACCCAGATACAAAGATTGGAGCGTGTTTTGGATTCTTTCAGGCCAAACCCAAAGATCTTTGCGTTGTCAAGTTATCACACCAAATACCATCACGAGTTTTTTATCATTCGCGACTAAATCACCGTAAGGAGAGCTAAAAAAATGTGCCAGGTTTGTTCCACTGAGGGGCTTGTGCACTGCTGTTGCATGAAAGACATTTACAGATAAGTTGTAATCAGCTCAGAGTTACATATTAACCGATGAATTATGGTAAAAAAGGAGAAGAAAAGAGTGTAGTGGGATGAGTCTTTAAATCTGAAGCCCTTCAGAAGGTCACCAAAGGATAAGAGTAGCAGAATATTTATCACTGCTGCATTTTTATCCTTATTGATTTTCCCTTCCGTGTCATTAGGGTGTTTTCTTTAGAGAAATTCACTGGACAACACTAACCATTTATTAATTATTGTTGATGCTGGGAAAAAATGACCTGTTCTCTCAAAGATACTGCTCAACTTGGTGCACTTGCTAAATGTAATGCCAGAGAGGCACTTGACTCTGGAAATTTGAATAATGAATTAGTTAACATGCCATTGACCACCTCCCCCCTAATCTGTTGTGGCAAGTGGGAACGTATGTGCATTTGTTTCTCAGTGTGCTGTTCTTCTGTGTGTCCCTGTTCTCAATTACAAGTTCTATTTTTGGGGTAGGAGAATGAAATAGATATTAAAAAAAAAAAAAGGCTAGAGTTCTGTATTCAGGCAGACATGATTTTCATTATCATAAGAAATATAGAGATTATATCATCCTTCCAAATATCGACTAGCCTGGGGGTGAATAGTTTTTGTTGAGTGAGTGAGTAAAACATCATTAGTTTTTTCATGATCACCATGGGAAAAGCTGACAAGCAGATTTTTCTGTTGGCTATTATATTTTCATGACAATTTTGTAAGGTACTGTTATACAGTTCTGCGCATAATGAAACTTTGTAGTTTAGTAACAAGGAAAAATATTATTCCTTTTCTTTTTAACTGTAAATTGATTAGGCTGCTCTGAACCTGGCAAAAGCAACCAGCACTCTCTCTTTTAACATTTTAAATTATTTAATGAAAAGCCTTTAAGGTCTTTGGATTCACAGTCAAATTGCTACAGAGAGTAAATGAGATGAAGGCTTTTCTAGGCTCCATGACAAGTCTATCCCATTTCATCATCTTAACTAAAAAATAATCCTATCTAACTCGAAATCCACAGCAGCTGTAAGTAGAAAATAAATCCAAACCGCAGCTCAGACTTGTAACCTAACAGCCATCATAAATAATCAGAATCTATTTGAAGGTGGAAGATGGGACATTAGAAGCTATTTACACTACTAGAGTGATGCCATTGATCAGTAAGAGCAACCCGTAGATAAGACTCATACGATGTCATGGTTATTTATGATGGGAACTGACAGTAAAGCTACCATGGAACTTTTTTCCCCGACAGCTTCATTCATTTCTGTTTGTGATGCATTTCACTGTTAGAGAAGCAATCAATAGCAAAATTGTGGTGATAAAAGTGATTACTGGTTAAATATGTGAAAAATGTGCCTGTGTGTGCATACATATGTAATGCCAACTATGAGAACATTAAAAAATTAGGTCAGCGGAATTTATTTAATATCTTTTAATACCAAGGTACAGCGGAGCCATTTTGTGTTCTCTGATGGTGCACAGGTACTGCAGGCCGATTTATTTTCTAATCTTATCAAACTTATTGTGACCATGAGAAATGCAGCATTGCAAAGATTAAATATAATGTTATAGGCTCTCTGCAGTTTGCCTTATGGCTCACAGTGTGTTGGTTCCAAGAGGTGAAAAAAACCCTTTCAGGCCAGTGTCAGATTTGGGATTCTGCTGTTTGTGTCCAGCATTACCTGTTTGCATCCAGTAATTAAGAGGGTTTTTGCAGCAAGCAAAGATCCAGTGTGCATTCATGAAAATGCCAATTTTATTGTCTGTTCAACCAAAGAAAAAGGCAAGAAATTATTCTTTTCTAAGTGCTCTTGGTAGGAGATGGATAATAAAATAGAGGTGAGATCAAGGCGAAATTAATTTTCCCTATTGAAGAACTGATAAAAATTACATACGGCTTCATAATTACCCTTATTGGGTCTAATTTATAAAATTCTTCACTAAGTTTCTCTTCCTATCTATAGATAAAATCTAAGATTTAATCTTCTGTGATATGAATCCCTAACCTCAGAGGAACTGGCTTATCTTTTAAACAATCCAGGCTCTATTTTGTATAGCTCTTTTATGTACATGATTGTATGTACCCAGCAGGTCAAAGGCAGTGCTTCCCCAGACCATTGTTGGCTTGGAACAATAAATATTAGACTTAATTTAAATGGGTCAGAGTTCATTCCCATCCACTGCCCATCTCTATGGCAAAACCGTCTGGTCAGTCACTTAATTGAGACAAAAACAGTCAATGTCAACAAACTGCTAAGGAAATTAAATGTATGTTTGATGGAGCTTCTTCTAAGCCATGACAAACTGACCTCTGGTGTTATACACGTGTCTCTCTACAACATGTAGAAAACAGTGGGGTTTTTTGAGCTTTACACTTTGTACCTTGGAATGTAGTTATCCATTTAACTAGTGATGTACCTCTTGGTGGGATTTCTCCTTTTTTTTTTTTTTTTTGTGATGAAGAAATATGGCCCTTATCAATATTTCACACATTTTAGAGGTAATACTACCTCTATGACTTCATTCTGCTCTCCCCAGATGATGCCCAGGTTGCACTCAGGAAATGTTATTACAAAAGTTTCTGTTGGGTTTTGTGGAAGGATGGGTTCCAGCACCTGCCTGGGAGCAGGGGGAGTTGCACAGAAATTCCAGCTGCTCCCTGGTGGCTTGTCACCTACAGAGGAACAACAAACTGCTCAGATGAGGGGGGACAGCTGGGTGGGTCACAGACACCGTGTAGGAAGCAGGGCAAACCTTCATTTTGTGAGAGCTTAAGGCTGGTGCTGTGTTAAAACCATCCCAGGAAAAGGTGGTTTGGGGTAGCACAAAATGTTTTCCAGGGCCACTTTGCATAAAATGTTGTGGCTGGGCAAATCGCCTAGAATTTGGAATTCTCCCCTTGGAAAATGAGGGTAGAGCTTTGCTCTCTTACAGCATCTTCCAGCTGATGTTTCCAAGGCACTTGACAGATATTCTATTTCCCAGCATCAAAGTGTTGTGCAGTAACATTTGCAGTATTTAAACATACAGCAGTGAAAGGAACAGAATGTAGGGGGATTAAAATGACCAGTTTCAAACTTGCTACCTAAGGGTGTTAGGTTTATAAACTCTGTTTTTCTGTGCCTGAGCAGGCAGCCCAACTCTCAGTGCTGCTCAGCAGCCTCCATTGACTGCAGAAATTATGGGGTGGATAAGTTTGCCTCTTTTGTTTTCAGTGTTTCAGAATGTGCTCGACTCCAGCTGTGTTAGGTATTTTTTGGGTTATTTATGCCCAACAACAGTCATATGTTAATGACCCATCTGTGCTTTGAAGCCAACATGTCTCTGAGGTGAACTGGATGAAGAAGGAGGCTGCTTTTGGGATGTTATAATGTTAAATATGTGCTGATTGTGTCAGGAAAAAACACAGGGATACCTCTTCATCCTGAGGCTGTTGTCACTTGTGAGGGTGGCAGATGCACTGCTGTGCAAAGAAATGACCAAACCTGCAGCACCAGAGGGTCCCAGTCCCAAAGATTTTACTCTTGCATCCAAGCTGTACTAATTATGATTTAATTTTTGCTCGGATTTTCTCTAGTCACTAACAAGGCAGTCCTGTTGAATACAACCAATTCAGTAGAAAACAGCTCCAGTCATGTTCTTCCAAGTGGATTGGATTAGAGAGGAATTACCTATGTATTAAAAGAAAAAAGAAAAACCCAAAAGATTTTTTTGCATTTGTATCACAGCTTGATATAGTTTGTGCAAGCTCATCCTTCCTAGCTGAACATAAAGTTTTCCACTGGCCTGGATAATCACCTCCTTTGGAAACAAATGAGCTGCTCCTGTGTGATTATAAACACATTTTTCAACAGGTTTAAGATAAAAACACCCTATCCCTCATCTCCTTTGCATGCTATAGCACAAACCCCTTGAGCTCAAGTTTTCAGAAGTTGCCACCAAGTTCTTCCACGTGATGTTTTTTAGCAGAGCTGAGTATCCGACTCCTGCAGGGGCTGTAACCCAGAGCAGCCGGGGTCAGAGCGCTGGCCAAGTCAGCTCTGCTGGCTGGGGAAATAAATCCCACTGAAGGAGGCTACATCTGAAAATGTGGCTCTTGTATCCATGTTTTTTCATCTGTAATCAAAGGATGCACTGGGGGCTTGGGGTTTTTGTGTGATTGACTGAATTAATAATGTAAAAATTGATTGAAATATAAGTTCTTAGGGAGAACATGCCACGGAAGAAGGGGGTCTTTTCCTCCTTTTGAAGACAAATGTGTCAGAGATCCGTTCAGTTTATATGAATGCCCTTTTCATCATTTGGAATGGTCCAAATTTCTAGTGAGGGTGAGTTTACCACGCTGGGGCTGAGCCTGGGAGTTGCTGCTGGCACCAGCACTGCTGAAGGAAGGGCACACCTTGCACAGCAGCACAAGACCCTGGATCCACAATTCCGTATCCTCATGTGAACTGTTCCACCCCATTCATGAAAAACACTTCTTTTAAAAGGCAGGAAAACTCTGAAATGCTTAATATAAAACAAAGAAGTTGCATTTGTCACCATTTATTAGTAGACCACCTTGTCTATTTTATTGTAGCATATAGATTGTGGCCTCTGAGCTCACATCATTTTTATTCTTGGGCAAGACCTCTCTAAGATAAAATCTCTCTAAATTACTTAGTCCAAACCTGAGTAAGGGCTTCCATGGCACCCTCTTTTTTTTTTCCTGTTTAGTTTGCCCTCAAGTTTTCTTGCTTTCTTAACTATACACCTATCTTTGAATAGGAGGAACCCCAATACAACCCTGATAAGCTGCAAACAAAGATTTCTGCAGCTCAGGGAATTTGACCCAGAGGCCTATTTATGTGTGGATGTCTCTGCTGCTCCTACAGTCAGGAATTTGCCCCTGCAAATTGCTGCTAACAAATGCAGTTGCCCAGAGTGCCCTATTTGCACACACATGTGCATTTAACCAGATGCCTGAAACACATTTTTCTTTTAACAGCGTGACAATGAATTATGATGATGTACTTTGACATATTGAGGAAGGGTAATTTTTTCTTAGTGTGAGAAATGAAAGTGAAAGGTAAATGCTGGAGAAAGCAGCTTGAAGAGCCTGGCTGAGGGCTGCTCCTTGCTCAGAAAGGTGCTCTGAAGGCAGAAGGAGCTGGGGTGCAGAACTCTCCTCCCAGGGGCTGCAGGAGCCTCAGCACCAGCCAACATCCTGCAGAGACCATCAGTGCACCTCTCCTTCTGCAGGAGCTGCTGCAGGAGCTGCCTGCAGCCTGCCTGAGAGCCAGGACAGTTGATAATTAACAGGGAGGGGTTGGTTGATGCAATGAACCTGTTTGCTGCTTTATCTCTCTAAGCCTTGGCTGCAGGTGGTGGCCACCCAAGCCCAGTGCAGGTTGCCAAATCCTGCATCTGTGTTCCCAGCTCAGCAAAATGAGCACTTTAAGGAACTTGGAGAAATTTTAAATTCTGCTGGTTCTACTCTTGGGACAAGACACTAATTCTGATACCTCACAGCATTTCCCTTTCCCCTCTGCATTGGACTGCAGTAATCTTTGCAAAGTTTGCAGAGTTTTTCACAAGGCTACATTCCCAACACTATTTATTTTCCTTAATTTTGCCTTCCTCAGTTGTGCTAAATTGCAGCAATTTAGAGATTATGAAGACTGCAAAAATCTTCCTGTGGAAGATGCAACCATAAGGAAAAATTTGGATTATGTTGGAGCCCTACCAACCTTGATTGTGTCCTTTTTAGGTGCATTTTAAGCCATCTCTACAGTTTGTGTAAATTACACACACAATACGGGTGTGTGAGTGCATTAAATATGCTCTCATAGATTTGCCTGTCATATCATAAAAGCAGCAATAAAATACTGAGAGTATATTATACTTATTAATGTACGTTTATAATATACAATCATTAATCACAAAATACTAATAATGGACTTTTTTTTATCGTGTTGAGGCAAAACTTGCCAGCCCTGACTGTTATGGTTGACTTTACAACCACCTGCCTGTCAGCTCTAAACACGGTGCAGGGAATATTTCACGGGGAAAATGCGAGGTCCCTAAAACATCTGGTTGTAAACCTGCAGCAGGGTCTGAAGCAATAATAAAGCTTGTGATGGATGAGTCACGTGAAGCTTCCTTCACCAAAAAAGCTGTTGCATTTCAGGCTTATTCTTCTCTCATAAAAGACTTTCAGGAGCTGGACAATAGCTGGAGCTTTCCCCTTATTCTCGGGTGTGAATGGCAGCACGGGCAGGGCACAGCTCTGCTCTGGGGCACAGGGCATGTCCTGATTTCCCAGAGTGTCCCCAGCCCCATGCTCAGCCCAGGGCCCCTCTCATGGCTCCAGGTGAGACTGGGATTTCTCCAGGAGCAGGAATCCCTCCTCCAGCTCCTCCCTTGGGCTTTTCCCTTGGGTGCCCCCCAGCCCCTGCTGACTCTGGTGGGGTCATTCCCCAGAGCTGAGGGCTGTGGCTTTGCCTCTGGGACGGCGTTGTTGAGCTGCCCTATTAATTCAGATTCCATTTCTCTCCAACTGGCCTTTGATTCATGGGGTTTTTATCTGTTTGAGAGTCAGATTCTGCGAAAACACCTCAAGGAACCCATTTTACAGCCAAGTGGAGAGTTTTCCCATAGCCATGTGTTTCCTATGTAAATGTATGTGGTGACCTTGGAGCCATCTAAATCCCTGTGCACATCTCACTTGCTCACTGGTGCTTTTTTTTTTTTTTTTTGATGAATCAGAAGTAAAATCAAAAGCCTCTTTGAGGATTACTGAAAAGGAATTCCACATGTTAGTGTGTGTGCACAGCCCATTTATTTCAGAGCCCAATCTCACTAAAATCAAATGAGTATAATCTGAACATGCTTTTAAAAGATTAAAACCCCAAAAGATGAAAATGGAAAACCTTTTGAGTTTTTATAAGAGACAAACAATTTATGTGGTCCATCATGTGCATTTTCAGACCAGCATTTTCAGAGAGATTTTTAGAATAACAAGACAGAACTGGAGCTTCATCATGGACTGTAGACTTCAACAAGATACAGCAGTCCAAACAATTTTAAAAATCTGGTTTCAATGCCATTTTTCTAGGAGGTAAACAATCTCTTCTTTCCAAAGTCATCTCTCAACAGGCCTTCAACTTCTTTTCCTCTTTCTGGGATGGTGCACAGCATCCCTAATCTTCAATAGTGTCTAGCTTGATTCCACCAGTCTTCATTTAAAAGAGGTGTTTTGGCCACAAAAACACTCAAGAACTGCAGAAATGATCTTGTAGATTTGAATTCTGCTCAGGTCTTGTGTAAATATTACACAGAGAGCAGCTGGAAAGACACTCTCACTTCTTTTATTAGGGGAAGGGACCCTGCCTCTCATCAGGCTCCCTGTCCTTATCTTAACAACTCCCCAGTAAATTTAAAAGTTGAGGAAAGTGCTTTAGTGACAGACTTAAAGACTGACTCCTCTGTCCTCAGAACAGATACAAATCAAGGTCACGACCCTGTGCTCTTCCAAAGGTGCTTAAAATTTGGTTTTCTCTGGCTTGCTTTAAACCCCCTTTTTTCTCAGGGGTGGTGCAGATGTGCCACTGAATGGGACCGCCAGACTTAGCAGTATTTCACCCAAAGACAGGATCCACCATTTCCTATGTAGATTGTAGAAATTAAAGTCCACAGACTCTACTATGTGGAATGTGTGTATTGTTTATTTTGCCTGTACAACAAGGGAAGCATTAAAGTTCTACATCTGTCTCTCTTTTTTGTGTATTTAGGCAAGTACAGTGATTTTTACATCCCAATATCAGTAATATGGCTGTGGAAACAGAAAATTTGTAAACCACAGCACAGCACTCACTGGACCCCAAAAGCTGTGGCTATTTCTTAGTGTTTGTGGTATTGTTTTACATCCATGTGTACTTAAATACTTAGGTAGCCCATAATTCACAAGCCTTTTTGCCTGTAGGTGGAAGTGCTCTCATTCCTGCCCGTGGATTTCCCCATTTCCCTGTGGCAGCATCCTTACAAAGCTACCTGGGGTTCTTTGGAGATGTGTTTAGGACCTTTTCCAGGCTCTGTCCTTCTGTTTTGCAGGCTCATTAGCTTTCATGGCTTGATTTCAGTGGTGTGTCTACATGACATTTATTTGCTTTATGAATTGAGGTTTTAATTCACTTATTTTGCTTTTAGCGAGTGAGTGGATCCACGTTGTAAAGTTTTAAGACTTGCTCTTGAAACACTATCTTCTTGGCTAATAAACTGAGATGATGACAAGATCTGTAGTGAATATTCAAATAAATGTGATTACTTCATTTCATGTCAACAGAGGAGGTGAAAAGTGCAGCTCAACTGGCTGGGTAAGATTGGAAGGAGGGGCTGGGAAAAAGCAAGAGACAACAAAGAGATAGTTTGTAAGATTTAGTGGCTTTTTTTCAGCAGGGGTGTTGAGCAGCCAGTGTTGCAGAGTTCAACAGGGTCACTCAAAGTGCAGAAACTTTCTTATATTCGTTGAGAAAAGCTTGATACGTGCTTCCAAAATTCAAACAATAGGAAAAGAGTAGATGGGCAAATGATGTGCTGCTTCCACCTAGTTCAAACAGGCCGAGGCTTGCACTGAGTATACATTATCATTTTTATATCAGAAGGTAGAAAGTCCACTGTCTTTCACAAACTCTAACTGTGATAAAAGGCTCTCTCAGGAAATCATAAACGACCATTAGACCAGTGATGGTGTTTCCTGGCTTGAAGGTTGACTAACCCAGAAAACCAAACTTATCTAAACGAATTTTTCGACCTTTGTGTTTGTTAATAATAAAATAATAATTTCCAAATGCAGATTGGGCAGAAGTTGGCTGGGATTATTTGCACACAGGCAATCAGCTTTGCAGCAGACAGTAGAATTTGCTCATCTGGCAGGGAGAATGCAGCCACCTCCAGGAACGTGATGTTCCCGGGAAAGGTGCGCCGTTGTTTGCTTTATCTGTAGGTATTATAAAATGATTTCCAGCCAAAGGGGTGATGCTGTTAATGGGGAGCAATAAGATGTGGTTTGCACAGATAAAACCTTTGTCTCAGGTGGGAATGACAACGTAGGTCTGTTCCAGTAACCTTTGCCTTGACTCCAGGGTGTCCTTGGGAGCGTCCCCACCACACTTCCACCTGCTGACTCACTCCGGGTCATAATCTTGCTCAATACTTGGGGAAAAAACTATTCTCTGGAGGTAACAGTGTTTGTGGTGTTGCTATGTATGTGAGACCATGCCAGCACGATGGAAATTTCTGTGAATAGCAATTTCCCTGCATGTTGAGAGAGATGGGTCACCTGCTCTGCCAAACAACTGGGGTGTCACCACCCCATCAGTCCTTGTAAATCTGTTGGACATTGACATAGGAGTGGTTAAAGCACTTCAGGCATTTTCCACCAACTGTCTCCTGTCCCAAACTCAGGCAGCAGAAATATTCTCCATGATAACAGAGCAGTACTTCGAGCTGTGAGAAGAAAAAAACATTCCTTTTTGAAAAAGAGCATTGTATCTCTAGAAAATAGCACAGCCAGTTCAACAGATCCATGCTGCTAATGGATAATTTCATGCTTCCCCCCAGTAATTTTGCATAGAGAGATGTAGCTGAATCAAGGACTTATTGTTCCCTCAGCCTGTCCTCTTTATTTTTTTCTGGAGGGAATCTTCACTGTGGACTTGCAGAGGCTTTTGAGGCTGAAAAGGGAGGTTGAGCCAAGGGACCAAGTTCCCTCCTTCCTGCAGGTCCCTGTACCTATCAGATTTTCTGTGCATGTGTGTACTCTGTAGTCTTCCAGTCTAAAATTAATTCTTGCCTGTCTTACTGGGTGCTACATTCCTAAAATCATTAATATCTCTACCAAGGTCTGAAATTTTTGTGTTCTCTGCCCCACCCATGCAACTTCTTAGTTTCTCTGATCTCCCATTGTAGGAGTGTACACAACCTCACCTTCCAAACTTTGACCTTACACCATTTCTTCCAGACACATGATGCAAAGGATTTTTAAAATAGTTGTCCAACCTACAAATCAGTTGATGAAGCCTGTAATCATATTTATTTGGAAAAATATTTCTCTGGTTTCAGGTTAGGCATGAAAGGTGTTACCTTGGGAAGAAGCATTGTTAGAAAGTCGTAAGCAAAAGAATATAGAGGGTTACTGTTAATAAAAGCTGTCATGAATAGCTGGCTACAGTGGTTGGTGACAAACATAATGAACTCTCTTCTTCCTCACCTGGGGCAGAGCTGATTTGGGATATCAATGCTGCTGTGTTGTGCCATTATTCCCTTGGGATCTGTGAATGCCCCGGAGAGGGGCACAGCACAGAGGTGCTTAGCCAGTGCTTAGGCATTAAACAGAAAATGTTCTGTTCTGATGGCAGGTGATAGAGGAATTACCCTTAAAAGTACTTTTATACCATAATCATTATGTTCAGAATTGCCAAGTAGATTTACAGAAGGGATGATACTGAGTGGATTGAGAAAAGAAGGGAAGAAAACACCATAGCCCAGGAACCAGAAAGCTGCCTGGAGCAGGAGAAGGGCTTGTAATGTCAAGTGAGAGCTCCTCCTGGAAATAAGAGCAATGTTTGGGTACAAAATGTTCCAAACAACACTGGTGATTCAGGGTAACAACTTTTTCCAGTCTGTTCATTCTGCTTAAAGAAGGAGAGGGACTGACCAAAAAGGCACTAAACACCACCGAGGGGGTTCTTTGCTTTGTCTTCTTTTTTTAAAGCAACTGTTACCTTTTCTCTTGTGAAAGAGAATTTATATCCCCTCATGGTAAGATGAGAAGTAGATAGTCTGCTGTTAATATATTCTTTCAGATTGAAATACAAGAGTTTTTATTTTTATTTATGCTTTTGAAATTCAATCTGCTATTTTTATTATCATTTTACCTATAAAAATAAGATTTCCTCAAGATCTTGTGGTTTAGATCAGAGTGCATCTGTTTCCTTCAAATCCTCATTTTTGGAGCCTCTTGTGGGACTTCTATGAATGGGAAACTTGTCTGGGCCATGAATAAGCTCCAAAGATTCACTTTGGTTTCTTTCTGGGCAGACCACTAAGAGTATGGTGGCCTACCTGAAATAACTTGCAGAATCTGCAAAATTGCATTGCAAATTGAGTAGTTGAGAGAAAAGAATAAATTAATTTGCAACTGAGTTTATTCAAAGGAACAGGAAAAATCTCTCTCTGTTACACTTCTCCCTTGGATTTTCCTGGTATTTCAGGATTTCTTTGTACCTTTATCTCAGGCCCCTGTTCAGCACTATTATAGTGAAGACAAGCAAAAGGCTTTCTCCTGAGATTTTTGTGACTTCCTGGCCCTGTCAGAAATGCTTATAAAACATTTTTATAGCTTTCTGTCACTTTTTGCTCAAATCCAGGCTGTAGCGGGAGGTGCAAAGCTGCTGTGGCTGGACTGACACAGAACCACAACTGAGCAGATCAAAAAGCTGCTGGAGGGTATCACTGGCACAGGCTGTCCAGGGAAGTAGTTGGATCACCATCCCTGGAGGGATATAAAAGATGTGTAGATATGGCACTGGGGGACGTGGTTTAGTGCTGGGTTAATGGCTGGACTCACTGATTTTAGAAGGCTTTTCCAATCTTAGCAATTCTCTGACCCTTTCTGCTGGGAGCAGCTGTCTTTGCAGGTTGTTCCCAAGCTGTTCTTAAAAAGATTGTGTGAGGTTTGCTTTGACCCAATATAAAGTTTAGTTGAATAGTTAACACTGTTGAATACAATAGTAATAATGATTCTATGACAATAGTGAGAACTCAGTTAAGTGAGTCACTCTAGGACCAAATCTAAAATTCCACTTTTCACTTGCTACCCAATCTTCAAATTTCTCATGAGTCCAGCATAGTGATTGAGTGGTGTAGCTCTGCTGTCTCAACCTGAGTGTCTAGGCTGCTTTGACATCATCCCTCTTGCTTTTGAATTTGAAAAATCGAAAGGGAAGTTTGAAATGCTGTTCCTTGCTCTAAGACAACAATTCCAGGGGAGGTTTTATTCTGGCTAATGTACAGAACAAATGCTTTTGAAGCATAGTCTTGTTTTTTCCCATTTACAAACAAGCAAAATGAACCATTGTTTTAACAGTATTGAGTAATTCTAAGCATAAGGTGATTATTTCTGCAGTTTATTTTTTCACCCCGTGAATGTTAAGGGTTAACAGTTCCCCTGCATTTAACTGACAGTGGTAATATTCTCCTTAGTCCAAAGCGGAAGAAGAGGGGAGTTGCTTGTTGTTATAAAAGCAGGGAATTTCTGGATCTTAGTAAAATAAACCAGGACTTTGTTTCTCGAGGTAATTATTCTCTGGAGAGAGAATAGGAAAGATGGAGGCAATTAGGAATGACCTTGCATCACTGGATTGTTGAGAACTTCTGGATCAGTGGCTGGTATTTTCATAACTCCATGTAAGCAAAGCTTTTTTAAGCTGTTCTTGCCACCACCAGAGAAAACAGAGCGTTTAATGGCTGGTCTGGAGCCTGCTGGCATCAAGGCTCTCACCATGTGCTCGGGTGGGGCAAAGTGGGGAGCAGGGAGGAGCACGAGGAGGTTGGGAAGAGCACAGGAACAGCTCTCAGGGCCCACAGTTGCCCCACAGGGAGAGGAGGATGAGCTCCTGCATAGTCCTACCCTGAATGGGACATATTTTTTGGGTGCTTATCCCACCCCAGGCTCTGCTAAGGCAAAGCTGTGCAGGTTGTTGTGCCCCTTGGGTGGCCAAGGTCACCCCGTTTACTGGAACAGCCAGGAGAAATAAACCTGGGAAGGAGAAACAAACCTGGGAACACTTTTCTGTAACCTCCACCTCACCCCTTTTAAGTAGAGATTTGCCTTCTGGTGGGTATTTTTTTTTTTTTTGTCCTTCTGAAAACTGTCTTTTGAGTGTTATCATTTAAGAAGCGTGTTTAACTTTTATGTGTGAAGTTGGCAATGAATTACTATAAAACAAATAAAACTGTCCTAGCAGCCTGAAAGTGGTGGTATAGCAGATAGCATTCACACCCTCATCTTTGTATTCCCTTCCTTCAAGGATATCAGTAGGCAAACAAGGCTGAGTCTCCAATATGTTTAATAAAGGAGCAATTTCTTAAGTTTCCTGACCCAGCTGTGGCAAAGGTAACGCACTCGTCCCACTGCTCTGCTCCAGCCACATTCCCTGGGGATGGTGGGATGCAACCACTCTTCCCCCAAGAGCCAGGTTTTGGACCACTGATTGGGAGCTCTTTTCTGGCTGATGAATAAAATGCCCAGAATAACCAGCAAGTTGTAGCCCAGTAGCACCAGCAGCTCCAGCAGCACAGACACACCTTTCTCCAGCGTGTTTCCCAACTACTGTCACTTTTGTAATGTGATATTGTCAGAGCCCAGGGGAGTCACATGAAATCTGTGTCCCTGGATGGCAGATGCATGTAAGGACCCATCTCTGCATCACATACCGCCACAGAGGAGGTTACTGTGCAAAAAGGCATGCAAATTTTTTTCATAGCTTTCGTGTTGTTTGGTTTGTTTGATGTTCTTCTAGCTCTGGCAGACTGCAGCAAATGGTTTTCTTTCACAGAGGCCACCACCTTTTCAATGATATAAAGGAGTTGCTCTGTTCTCCTGAGTTGTTTTTCTGCTATATATTTACTTAACAATCTCATTTTCTGAGGAGTTGTTGAAAGAACAGGAGTTTGTAAATTATACAACACTAAGCAGTGGATACTGTCCATGGCTTTGAGCCCAGACACTGTCAAATGCTTCTCCTCATTCTGGCTGGTTTGAGAAAATAATTGCAAATTACAGAAGTATCAACATTTTTTAAATTATTATTTAAATATTTTTTCTTTGTTTTTGCTTAGTATATTCTTTCTTCCCTGGCAATCAGTGTTCAGGAGGAGGAGGTTGGAACTGAGTTGTTGCACATATGGAAGTGAACATCTGTGGTCTCAATTATTGAAAAATTAGGAAGTTTAAAAATAAAAATAAAATGAATGTTAGATCTCCAAGCTCACTCTCTTGCTATTTGTTTTCTTTCTGCATTAGAAGTAAAAATGCCTTCTGTCATAATAATAATAATTCTCTGCACTATTATCCCGGGATCTCAAATTACTGGATACACATAAAAGTGTTATGTTTTCTGACACACTCACAAAATTAAGTCTTATCCCCCCTTGCCTCTTCCCAGATGGGAAAACTACGTTGGAGAAAAGAATGTACTTAATGCCATGCAGACTCTCAGAGAAGCAGGACAGAAAGCCACCAGCCTTCCCTCCTCCCAGTTAGCCCAGGACAGGTTCTTCCCTGGCAGCTCCGGGCGTGAGGAGCGGGGCTGGGGAGCTCTGGGGAGCTCTGGGTGGTGGCTGGTGGCTCTGATGTGGGGCTGGGGGACAGGATCTGCCCCACCAAGGGCTGAGCTGGCACAGGGACCTGCTGGGGCTCTGTGTGTGTTGAGTTTCCCTCCTGGGGTTCTCCAGCCTGGCCGGCCCCACGGGCTCAGCCCCAGCCTGTGCCATCTGGAGCATCCTCCATAATTGCTTTGGACACCTCCTTATGAATCATACCTAGATCCTGTTTCTGTGAGTGGAAATCACCACGTGGAGATCAGCCTGTGCTTCAGGAGTCATGGCTGGGCTCTGGGGAGCAGGAGCCAGCCCAGGCTGTTTGCTCAGGGCTGCACGAGCCCTGTTTGGGGCACAGGCACCGTCATTTTGTCCTGGTCCACATCCTGGACTATCAGTTTGTGCATCTCTGCATTGCCATTTATGAGAATTAATGGTGTTTCCTTCTGTTTAGGTAAACAATTCCTCCATCTGAGATGGAAGGTTTCTTAGCTTTCCACTTGGTTTAAGAGACACGGAACTTAAAAGTTCCATTTTTGCACTTGTTGCTGCAGACCCTTCTGAACCAAAGCCATTGTGTACAATATACCCCCAGCTCTTCTTTCATTGTGTAATGTTAGGACAATCCATCTTCTGCCTGACAAAGACTTTTTAAAATTTTTCTTTTCACTTTTTTGATGCAAAGCTGGGAAATTTCCTTCCACTAACAGACATAACTACAGGTAATGTCCCTCTGCCAGAGCTTGCTGTGGCACTGAGCACACATCTCTGTCCACAGCCATTTCATTATATAATGATTCTTCCCACAAAACCACTCCAAGGAAAGAGCAGGAGTAATGCATACATCAGTGGCAGTGAGAGTACTCATTGATAAGGAGACTTGCTTTTGTAGAATAAATAATTCTACATAAGTAGAATAATTAGTAATTTATTGTGCTTATAGTTGTTACTTTTATAGATCATAAATTAGTTCATATGCTGTCTGAAAAAAATCCTTACCAGCTAGGTGCTTATAAATAAGTTTTACTGAAACAGGTTATTTTTAGGTTTCCTCCAGTAAAACCTTCAAGCACGTGCCTGAAAAACCTGCTCCAGACACTGAGTTCAGCACTGAGCCCAGGCCCACACTCGTTGTTCCCACTGACTTGCTCTGCCACGGGCTCAATTTCCCCCCAGAAAATAAAATATTAATAAAATCTCTTCCTTTAGGACTGTCTGGGTGCTGAGCTGGCCTGGTGCTGCTGGCTCTGGGTCAGTGCCTGTGAGTCACTTGTGAGCTGGTGACACCAGTCGTGTGTCTCTCCTCCTGGCAGTGTGTCTCACTCACCTGCAAACTGAAAAAAACCTGCATTTTCCTCCTGGAAACTCCACCAACAGGCACAGATCCACCCAGTGCACAACGGGGACCCAGTTAACAGTTTTGGGTGTGGGAATGATGAGGAGCCCCTGGTCCAGGGCTGGGGAGAAACAGAGGCAAGTGCAGAGCTCTGATGAATGCCTGGGGCTGGGGCCTGATTAACCTGGCCCTGATTAATGACATCCTGTATGTGCCTGAGTCACACAGCCCTGTGCCTCACCTCCCTGGGGCACTGGGGATAAAATCCTGCCCAGCTGGGCCACTCTGTGATCACCAAGGCTTGGGAGAAATGGCTCGGAGATCCCCAGGAGGAAGTGATCCCACAGATTACTGGTCTTTTTTCATGAGTAAGTGGTGCAATTTATAATGGCCCCATAAAGATAGTCTTCCTCACCCTCATTAAAGTATTTTGCAAAGCAATCATAACCATACTTACAACTGATTCCACTTCACTATCAGGTGGTGATAAAGAAACTTTCAATCTCACTTTCTGCTTTTTGATGTGATCACAGGTAGCAAGCCAGGAGTTAAACTCAGATTTCTGTGTGTTTTCCAGCTCAGACCTAAAACTCTGCAGCTCTAATATCCTCTTTACTTTGTACAAAGTGTCCCCTGTCCTATACTGGTATAATTTGGTTTAAATAATATTTGGAGTTTTGTTTAGTTAATCAAATTCAGTTGTGAATGCAGACTGGTGTTTCAAGGGGATTGCTTTTGTACCTGCTTTTATGAAAGTCAGCAGAAAAATATTGTTCTTGGCTACTGTCCTGATTAACCCAGACATTTTAATGTGTGTTATGATAGGTCATTTGATGGATAGTCACCTGTACCCTGTGATCAGCTCTGAGCTGGCCGCTGGGGCTGAACTTTAGCAGCTAGGTGTCATAATTTCCCATCTTTTACTTGATTAATATTTCCTTTTGAGATCTAAAGGGAAAGTGTCTGGAGAGATCTTTCTCCATTTACTACCCAGTCTGCATTAGTGGGAAAGAATTGCAGGGGCTTTTCAGTGGAAAGATCCCATGAAAAATACAGTGTGGAGGATCTTTGTGTGTTGGTAACTTTCCTCCTGGTTTGTAGAAAAGGAGCCTTGCATGGTTTGTGTGCTCAGAGCAGCTCTAGAGTGTACCTTGCCCTTCTGTGTACATTCAGATAAAAATTCCTGTGGCTGGAACACCACATGGTGATGCCTGAGCTACTGCAAGTTCTGAAAGGGGCTTGGAATGGTCCTCTGGGAATTAGGGGAGCAATAGAATACCTACAGGAGAGTTTAAAAATCCATAGAAAGGGCAATTGTCATCTTTTATATTCTTCAGTATTATTTTCCATACTTTTAGGCAATCCTAATGTTTTCCATGGACTTCTGCTAGGTCTCCTTCCTGATTCCATTGCTATTGGATTCCAGAGAACTTTTCCATTCTTCCAGCTCAGACCCTGGGTAAGGAATGTAACATCAGGGCACTTTGTCTAAGACCAGTGAATGCTGAATCCCATTACTTTCAGCAGTGTTGAGACACCTCTCTTTTCCTATTATGTTAAATAATTCCTTAATTTCACATTGCAGTAAAAATTTTTCATAGTCACAGGCTCTCAGTGGTCACCACTCAATAGCACAGGTCTCTGTAAATAAGCAGGAGTTTGGGCACCCATATTAAAGCCAAAAAAGCAAATGCAGCTCTTTGCAGACCTCAGGTTAGCTGTTGAGGTTTTCATACATGTCCACTAGTGATGAAACAGGTAGAATAATATTGACAGGAAGCAGCATGGGTATAAAAAAAATGCTAATTCTAGCTTAAAGTATGTATGCAAGTGCATTGAACTTTTAACAGTTTGGCTGGAAGCTTTGAATTCAGATCTCTCAGATAGAGCTAAAATCTGGAGTCTGAAGTGTTGGGTCATNCATTAAAAAGGGGGGGGGGAGGGGAAAGGCAAGGCCTTTTGTAACAGGTGAGCTGAAACAAGAACAAAGGGTCTATAAAAAGAGCCAGGTGAAGCACTGAGGAGATAAGGAATGATCTTCCTGTGCACTCATTGCCATAAGTGAAAGGTTGTTTTTTTTTTAATAGGTGGGGCAAGAAATGATGCTAAAGCCCCTTCCACAAGAACAGTGCTAATAATTTCTTTCTGACCCTGGGAGAATCCTCTCCCGCCGTCCAGTAGGCTTGGCTTGAGACTTGAATTACTCTTGTAAATCCTTTTAATTTGTTCAAGAGTTTATAGCTCTGTCATAAACATTGCTCCCAAGCCGCTGTTCACCCAGTAAGATCCTTTACAATATTCCTTACAAAAGCTGCCAGTATTTTCTTCCTTCGTGAGGATTTGAGTGTTTTCACCTGTTTGGATGGTGGAGCTGATGCACAGACCTGGAGCCAGCCCTGCTCTGTGCCACACCTGGATGCCATGGCTTGAGCCCTGATTGCACAAGGACGGGCTGAGTTCCCAGAGCCAAGGTGTTTGGTGCTGCAGGTAAGAAAATGCCTGGTTTTAATTAAGAAATACAGCCTTTGGGGCAGAAATACTTGGAAGTGTGTGAGCAGAGAGCTTTCCAAAGGTGCTTTCATAGACAAAATGCTGCCCTTTGGCTAATCCTGAGGAGAGTTTTAGCTGCCATTAGTCTCCACCTTGGAGAATCAGGTCCCATCAGAGCACGTGGCTGGTGACAATGGCCTTGTGGGCACGTGGCAGAGCTGGGTCTCTGAGGAAGAAAGGAAAAAATTCAGGGAGGCAGTTGCTGGGAGGGCAGGCAGTGCCAAAAAACCGTTGAAAGTTTATTGGCAGTGAAGCAGGATTGTTTGGGAAGGGGGATGGAAGGCTCCGTGTGATTCATGGGACTTGAACGCCGTTGTCTGTTCATCTTGGTCGCATTATCTGTGCCTTCATCTGGCCGTGAGAAGAGGTGTGCTGCAGGGTGCAGGGGCAGCCTGTGTGCCACCGTCCTTGAGCTGTCTCATATCCCTCTCTGTGAGATCTTGCGACAATTTGCATTACCGTGAGTCATTGTTTCTTTAAAGCTCATTACTGGCAAGGGCTCGTAGCGAGACACCGAAGTGGCATTGTGTTGTCTATGCTTAACAGGGCTATTAATGTCTGTCACCACTGAAGTGTCATCCAGCAGAAATGTAATTCTGGGTTTCGGGTGCTGAGTCGCAGAGGTATGTTCAGCCTTTGTGTCCAGCCAGGCTGAAACTCAGCACTGTCAAGTGGTGTCTCAGCTTACCATGTCGGTATTAAAAGGTTTTGGTTACACTCTAATACATCTGTATAATCGTGTCAGGGCCAGGAAGGATTGAGGAGTGTTCCTCAGAAATCAGTTCTCAGGCCATATGAGCACCAAATCTTTGCTTAACTAAATCCCCCATGGCAATCTCTGCTGCTTCTTTGTTTGAAGTTTTATTCCATAGCTCTGTACCGCTGGGAAAATGAGTGTCACAATGCCTGGCCTCTCTTCCACCGTGGGTATGATGGGAGAAGAGGTTTGTCAACGTGGCATCATCATAGGGATTCAGTCAAAACCACTCCTCAGTGCTTGCTGGAGCGCAGCATGTCCTTTACCCAATTCCTAACTTTCTGCTTCCTTCTTTCCCCCAGTGTTTCCCAGCACCCAGTCACTCTATAACAAATTACTCATGGGTTATTGTGTTACAATTCTCCACCTGAATTAGGATTTTCTTAGGCTCCATCCATCAAGCATTTGATTCCTCTAGAGTAAAGACAGAATAAAATTAGTCTGCCATTGCTGAGGAGGGAGTGACCTGCACATTTCACTTTTAACACAACTATTTAAATAGATCCACACACCTCCATCCCTCCTGCCAAGGGTCCCACGAAGGGACCATGGCACTTGAGAGGCACCAGCTTCCCAGAATGACCTCAGCAGAAGGTTTTGCTCAGAGCAAGGCACAGTTGGGCAGCTGCAGCTTGGGAAAGTTTCTGCGTTCTTGCCTCTATTTTAATAAACTATAAACTATTTTCACACCTCTGCCCAGACTTCTTTCACACTTCTGCCTACATATTTCTCTGCTTTTTACCATCGCCTCCGACACATGCCTCTGAAAACACCTTGGACTGGTCGTAATTCTAGAACACTGATACTTATCAACATAACATTTATTTTTCTTTGCAATCTTCTTTGAATCCGCAGCAAATTTTCTTTTATTTTCCTTTCTTTTATTTTTTTTGACGGTCTGGTGTATGGCTAAAGACAATAAACTTGCCCAAATATTTGCTGTCAGAATAGATATTTCTGGCATTGACTGCCTTTTCCCATGTTCACAAAACAGAATTAGAAAAAATAGCAAGTAGACAACACACATTAGTACAGCAGTAACCTTTGCATTTAGCCTCAACTTTTTTTTTTTTTTTTCATATATAGGCATTTTGCCTTCTATAATAGCAATTATAGGTGGGAAAGCATGATAAGGCTTTTTTGTCACCAGTAACGTGATATTTTTCTAGCAGAAACTTGGGACCTTTTGCTAAACCCTTGAGGCGATTGTTCTGGTGGATTGAGAGGTTTTCTTGGTTTCATATAGGGTTAGGATATCGAAGTGCCATCAACAATAACTTCCTTGTTCTGCTGTAATTTTCCTTTGGCGTGAGTTTGATACCAGCAGGCTTGTCCATTCCCATCTGCTCTGTATTGGTTTTATGCAAATTCCCTCTCATCCCTCTACAAGTCCTTTCAAGTTAAAATATTGCTTCCTCATGCCCGCTTATGTTACTTGGAATTCCTGCACAGTGACCTGCTAGCCACCCATATATTGGGCACAAAAGACATAATCTGTGTGAATCAGATATCTCTTATCTCATCCCTGTTTGCATTATGCATTCCCCTCACAATACACCTTTTCCACAATGCTCATCCATTTAATGCCCAAATACCTGAGGTCTCTTATTTCTGTCCAACGTGCTTGTTGCATTACTCATGGGGAACTGATGAGCAGGGAGATAAAAAAAACTTTCTGTAGGTTGTACAAGGATCCTGGTCAGAAGAGAAAATAGGCTGAGTCCCAGCTCTGTGATTTCATTGGATTTAACAGGAAAACTCTCCCTGTTTGCACTCTCTCTGTTTGGAGTGTGAAGCCAGCCCATCACTGGCAGTGGGAGCAGGTGACCTTTTCTGTATGAAGTTCTCTATTTCATCTCCTAAAGTATTCCTAAAGTAGATTTTTAAAAAGAAAATTCTTTTTCTGGTAAGAATATATCCAAAGGCTTGCTTCAAATTTCAATAGTATCATGCTGAAAAAGCCTTGAAAAAGTTTAGATGGCCTTGAAAGATTGTGTTAAAAATTGTGGTATTCTGGCCTGCACATTGAGTAACTGTGGAGGCACCAAGGGGAGAGCCAGGGTTTCCTGTCAGATTAATATACTGAATGTTGCTGTTGGTCTCAGATCTGCAAAATCTGTTGTCTTATTAAACTTGATGAACAAGAGCAAATACCACAGGTAGAAATAAGTTATTTTAATTATAAAGTTTTGCTAATCACTTTCTTGTATTTGTTACAGGATAGGAGAAAAAATTAATCTGTGGCATAAAATATGAATTAT
This sequence comes from Dicaeum eximium, assembly GCA_013396995.1. NCBI lineage: Eukaryota > Metazoa > Chordata > Aves > Passeriformes > Dicaeidae > Dicaeum > Dicaeum eximium. Next base: position 88,592 of record VWZP01002299.1, on the reverse strand, counting down.
GTAAATGCCTGCAACATATCAAATAATTTCTTCCACTTAAATTCTCAGAGAAATATACTTGTCATATTTTGTTACACTGCTTTTTTGTTGGATTGTTTTATAAATTTGATTGCTTCCAGGAACATTACTGTTGATGTCAAAAGAAAAGCCATGGGCAGTCTAGATTTGGTATCAACACTACTAATGCTTAAATTACCAGAAAAAGGAAAAGGCAGGAATTTATTTAACTACTTTGGTGCCCAACAAAAGACAGGCTGCTTCTATGTCAAATACACTGTGTGCTCTTTAGCACCCTGGCTGATCATAAATGCAGTTTTAGGCTTCAAAGAAAGACCATCACATCTGAGAACCAGAACTGTATCATTAACCATAGGGTCTTTTCCAGAATTTTGCTTCCACTTTTGGTTATTATCAAGAGATATGGATGTACACAGAAGTCTACCCCAGATGTTATTCATGGGTATAGAGTCTCTAAAGTGAATGGCTCTGATTCTTTCTCTAGTAATGGTGTGAATTTGAAGTATTCTTACGGAGCAGAAATGAAAAATTGTGATATTAAGCAAAATATCAGATGCAAAATTTGATAGTGGTTCCTTCTGGCCTTAGCGTCTCTGCCTTTAGGAATTCCAGCACCGTAATAAAGAAGTAAATAAGGCAAGGATGGTTCTGATTTAATATTTTTATCCTGTCTGAATTCTGTAACAGAGCTGGAGACTTGACCTCACTTCTCAGCTACCTCTGTGTAGATGGAGCATTCAGTAAACATGCTCAAGATATATGGACTGCAATTAAAACACCCTGTAAGAATGTAAGAGCCTAATGGTCTAATTTTTCAATTGTGTCAATGTCTGTGGAAATTGAGGTTGTCCTTACTATCTTCCAGAAGGCACCTTTCAGCCCGAGACAGACAGGAATTTGGGAATCTGGGTTTGCAGGAAGCACAGGCTCAGCTCCAGAGACAGCACTTTAATGTGAATGCTGTAATGTGCCCTGTCCCACAGGGAAGGGCACCACAGATAATGCTCACAGCACATGCAAATTCACCTCTGGTGCCTCCCAGCAGCCAGCTGCTAGATCAGAAGGTTTTGGCCTTTTTTTTTCCAACAGAAGGTAGCATCTGGATTAGCCAGCCTAAATTTGTGAGTCTGCACATAAATGTAAAAAGGGAGGCTGGTTTTGGAGACAGCAGAAGGCAAAGTCATAAGCCATGGTCAAGAGATTCCCCACTTTGCTACCCACCATACCCAAGCTGTTGGTCACCTGCAGTCCATCCCAGCTCTCTGTGTGTCCTCTCAGGGCTGCAGGCTCCCTGCAAACCTCCCTCCATCCCCTGCAGGGTGTCAGCACCAGCAGTGTGGAAACCAGTCTGGTGCCTGTTTTGGACAGTGGGCAAAGCACAGAATTCTTGTGTCACTGTTTGGCACACAGGGTCCTTACAGTCTCTGAGGGGCAGAATAGCACAGAGGGAGAAACTTTTGTCTTGTCCTCATATAGCCTGGCTTTTCCAAGGCTGTTTCCACAAAAGCTGGTCATGCAGGATTAGTGTCAAAGGGCTGTTCAGATGTTCAGGGCTGATAAAAAATGGTTTGCCAGCATTCATAGCCCTTGAGTCCATGTTCAAATTAAAAAAGAGACCAGCAACGTTAAAATAGTTGAGGTACAAAAAGAAAAAGGAAAAACCTCCTCAGTTATCTATGATAACACTATTGTTTTCATTTTTTATTATCTTGCTTGTTACACACCAATGAGAAACAACCACGGATCGTCAATAAGGTTTTTAATTGCAGAGATTTCCTGTGACGTGAGTGTTAATGAATGTCAAGGCAATAACACAAAAGACATTACTTGTTTAATGATTGATAGAACAAGAAAAGCACGAGGTCTTTTGCAGGATAAATGACTACTGTTCTGTGTTCCTTTACATTAGCAGTATCAACACTTAGATCACATGGCAGCAGATAATGGTCAGGAGATAAAGTACAGAATCACAGTCTGTTATACAATAACAGACACAGTAATGATAATTAATGTGCATTTCTTTGGCAATTCTCATAGTTGTCAGCGCTGAGCCATTGGGACCAGAGCTGTTGACTGAAATGAGAGCAGGATGGGGCACTTGGTTGGTCCCAGAAGTTTTTATTTTTGCTCTGCTCCAAAGACATCAGACCTTAAATGTTTTCCTTGTCAGATGGTTGTAAGTGGACATTCACGTATGTAATAGATTTTGTGTGTTCTAATAGTAATACTCCTTAAATGCCCAGATCTAAGTGACTGGAAAAAAGGGTGTTAAAACATAGAGTTTGATGGGACACTCAAAATAAACTCTTGGGCTTTGGCCAGGAAGGATCAACATCATGACACCCACTGAAGGCTCATCATTTTTCTCTTCACTAATAAACACATAAGATGGAGGCTTTCACAGAAAATAAAAAGAGAGGGAAATTCTGGCCAAGGCCTCCTTCACAGCCAGAAGGTAACAGGGAAGGATGGACAAAATCCGGTTTGTCTGAGCAACATTTCACAGTGTGGGCAACAGGCCCGCGCATGGCTTTGGGTACAAACTCCATGGAAAAGTTGTACAGCTTTGGTTTGGTTTATATGGCTTCTGACACACCAGGTTTCATGGGACAGTACATACTTGGCAACTTTTGACCAGTTTGCACCACAAGGTTTCGAGAGCCCCTGGAGCTCTGCTGAGTGAGCAACTGTCTCCAAATATGTGCTAAATCCGAGAAAGCCTTCGTGGTGAAAATTAGTTCATGGTCTGGCAAAATGTTTAGGGAGTCAGAAAAATATTTGGATGGAACCTGGATGGTTTAACTATTGGCCTTGAACCACAAGTTAATGGAGCTGCACATGGCCTTTGGTTTCAGAATGTGGCACCAGATAAAGTTTCGTCGTTTTTGAGAGCTGTGTTGGTTTGCAGCTACCAGCGATGGCATGGAGCTGCTGCTTGAAAGCTGCACTGGTAAAATTGTACATTTCATCCAAAACAAGAATGTTATCCAAATTAATAATAGAGTTCACAATGTTTTAACATATTTTCTTGAACTAGATCACCTCAGTTTACTCGAGGTTAAAAATTCCTGAAGTTATAAAAATCCTTTTGTTACTGTTGCAAGTAGGATCATGTTTGTCAGCTTTGAAGTAAATCGTGCAACTGGTTTTCGTCCTCTGAAAGCCCACCAAAGCTGTGTTTGAGCTTTACTCAAGTAAACTATGCACAGCCTTGTGCCATTTGTCTTCTTTTAGAAAAAGCAGCTTCCAAAGAGACTGTCAATAGCCAGTTTGACCTACGAGCCTGCGTTTCCAGGTGTCCCTGCCCCAGGCAGCATGGTGTGAGTCTGGAGAGGTGTCAGAGGCTCCTGGACAACCTGAAGGGGATAGAGAGAGTCCTGAATAGGCTGGGTTCAGATTTTGCTCCTCTGGGGTACAAGACCTTCTCCATTATCCTGCTAAGCTGCTTTTAGACAATGCTACACCATTAAAGCTTTCCCAGTCCTGGCTATGCATCCTTCTCTCCATCCCCTGTGAGTTTTGAATTTTCAGACCTCAGCCTCACTTTGGAAGGGACTGAACTGTGTCAGGAGCTGCTTGTGTTGAAGGCAGGAAGCAGAATAACAACTTAAAGAGGTCTGGGGTGTTTTTTCAGTTTTAGACTTCTTTAGCTGTGATGCCAGGGAGGGCAGCAGAGCATGGAAATTGTGAGCGGGTGTCTCCCGGGGGCCCAGGTTGGGCTCTGTCCTGCTGCCTGGTGCTCAGCCAGGCTTCCCCATCTCCTTGTTGACCTTCCAAGAGAGTCTCAGAGAGGCTGCTTGCATCAAGTGAGAGTCATTAATGTGAGCCCATCTGTGCATTTTGTTTGAACAAGTTAGTAGTCACTTAAAAAATTCTGGTAGCCTTTTCAAGCGGCTCTGCAGAGTCTACATGTTTGCAACAGCAAGTGTCCACCTGGGAGATGTGCACTCAAACAACTTGGACAAAGGGCAATGTAAAATAAAAGACTGTAAAACAAATTTGGCTTTAAAGTGTTCCATCAAAACTACTTTCATTCAGACTTTGATTTGGCTGTTCTGCTATGAAGTACTGCAGAGGTAACCCCATAAAAACATGGGGGCAAAAAAAACCCCCAAAGTTTAGGGAAACTATAAGAGACTGTGTACCCCTACATAAAACCCTGCAGAAGATATTCTGAATATCACTTTTCCAAATTGCCTTTTTAGTCAGTTTTAACCCACCACACTTTGATCTCCATCCTGCAGACCATGTAGTTTTTTCTCTATTTCATTCGCAGCCTCAAGACGGGTGATCAGCGGATAAGAGAACTTCTACCTGTCACTTCCAATTTTAGGATCAGGACCTTGATTCAGGAAATCACTTAGGCTGTGCCTGTCTTGCAGCAAAGGTTTCCTTGTGTGGCAGTGCCCTCCCAAAAGGTGTCCTGCTCTGTCTCCTCAAGTACCAAACGCTTGAAATTGGGCCAGCCCAGGGAAGCTGCTTCTTCCCTTTCATCATGAAAGGCCCAGACCACTGAGAACCCAGAGACTCAACCCCATTGACTTCCCACTGCCCTTCCCAGGGAATAAAGGTTGGGAGAGCAGAGCACCCTCCAGGCGTTTCTGCTGCCCCCTCGCCGGAACAGTGCCCGCCGCTTTCCTTGTGGGAGCATGTGGAGGCATTAATGAAATGCACAAAGCAAAGAGGCTCATCCATATAAATGGGTGATTTAAATAATGAGGAAGGAGGAAGGATGTGGTTCAGTGTCAGTACTGATTAATTAGGGCATAAAATAAATAACCCTCCTAACAACATTGGCTGCTTCCACTATAACTTACTCTATTAGCGGGTGATGGAGTTAATACAAGTGACAGTGTAATTACAGGTTACTTAACTGCTCTGTTATGATGTTTGCCTAATTTTAGGGGATGGACCTATTTACAGGCTCACATTTTCCTACTGCAAAGGAACCCACAGCAAAGTGCTGATAAAAGTTGGTTGCTAATCTTGCAGCTTCACCGCTCGTCAGGCAGAGTTTTTCTGCTCCCCGCTTGTGAAAGTCAACCAAGCTGATGCCAAAAGCCTGGAATAATTCACCCGTGTGCTTGTTTGATGTCACAGCTGAGGTCAGGGCTGGGCATTGTGCTCTTGCGTACGCACGGTTATCTAACGTGTGGCGATACAATGAAATGATGAACAGATGTGAACAGTGAGTTTTTAACATCTTAGCTCCTTTGTGTGGAAGTTTTATTGAAGTGTTTTGCCTGTTAACTCTATGAGTGTCAGGCAAAAGCAAGAAAATATATATTAGGATTTACAGGGTTTTGGAGTGGATTTTTAAACCCAGCATTGCTGCACAGCAAATAACTGCTGAGGTAAGAAACCATTTACATTTAATACTTTCATGGCTGCTGGCCAGTGCTTCCACAGCTTGCGGTATGGATCACAAATTTCTCACAGAAAGAGAACAAATGCAAAGTTAGGTCTCCTAAATTATAATGCATTACAACCCAAACTTCCCATTAACAGAGGCCATCAAACATGACATCAAATCCTTAGTTTGTTTAATGGCTCTGTGAAAGTCCTGAAGCTATTCTGAAATATTTTTAGCTGCTGGCCACCGCTTCTTATTTTTTTCCTGTGGGCTGAGAAAAAGGGGGATGAGGAAATCAGACAATTTTCCCATATCTTGATAATGTCACAGTGGTATTGATATGATACTCTTAGAGTTTCTTTAGGTCAGTACAGCTGGAAATTAGATCTGTAAAGCTTTTGTACATTTGTACAGCTTTAACAACAAGTGATGCTGCCAAAGCCATATACAATATCTTATTTTTCAGGGCTTCTATAAGGTCCAGGACTGAAATAATTAGTGTCCTTCCCAGGTTATTGTGATTTTTTTTTCTAAGTATTTCTTTTCTATGTTATCTGAAATACATTGCAACCTGACAGTGCCTCAGTTTCTCTGCTCTTGAGTTACTTAATATCTCCAAAATGCTCAAGGATTTGGGGTAAAACATCCAAATGCTCTACATTGCCATTGCAAGACCATCAAAGTTTGATTCTTCAGAATACAAGGAAAATATCCATATTTCTATTTCAGTGCAAGTTATATCATTATCCTTTTTTTGCAGCAAGTCACTTTTTTATATGTTATAGCAAGTCACTTTGAATTCAAATACAAAATGAGGCCATCCATCATGTTAGCAATTTAATTACCTAGGTATATATATTTTTCAGAAAAAAAAAAAAAAACCCCAAAAAAACAACCAAACCCCAAACACAACAAACCACCTCTATTATTTGTTGTGCCTGTATATCTCATTACAGATTCATTGCCTGAGGACAGGCAGGGCTGTCAGCAGGGCAGTCCTTGTGGTTAGAAATGCCAAGATGGGGAGCAGATAAGACATGAAGTCCTTGTGCCTCCTGCTTGGGTCCGCTGGGCTCCGTGTTTGCTTGGGGCCTTACCTGTTAGATTCCCTGTAATCTTTGTTGCAACAGTGAAATGATGCCTTGTAAAGCAATGAAGCGTGACAGGGATATTGAAAGGGTCGAGTGAGGTAGAAATGTGATATTTTCTATCTTCTGCGGGCCCAGGAAATAGGAGTCCAGCTGCTGAGCTGGGGTTGGGCATTCACCGTCGCTTTCGTGGCAGGAAAGTTGTGAGATTTATTGTTTGGTGCTTACAGAAGAGACAAAGTAAGCAATACCCGTGATTTATCTAATTGTTTAACCATCTGGTTTCACAGCGACTGAAGGTTAGGCATTAAGGGAACTGGGAAACTACAAATGGCAAGGCAGGGTGGGGACAAGGGCCTTTATTTATTAAACTTTTCCTGGTAAAACTCTGGTGTTCTTCAGTGATAGAGACAAATTCCATTATTTGCAGGTTTTTTTTTTCTTTTTTTAAAGGGTTGGATCATTTAATGGCCAATAGAATGTGGAGCAATAAAAGCTGATATAATGAGAAATGTAGTGGAATGACATGTGTTAGGGCATGAGTGGATCCAAGAGTTGGGGTGGAAAAGGAGATGCCGCTGCCATGCCCACATCTCATGGCACACAAGCTTTTTCTACATCTTTAGCTAGGACAGATATGGGACAACAGTTTCAACAATATATGTGGTGTTAAGAAAGACTCTGGTCCCACTTAAGGAGCCCAGGGATGGGCTGGTTTTGGCATTGAGCTGTTTTTCTGATTTTTAACACATTTTCCACAACAAAAACCGGTGGATCTTGTCACTGCAGAGAAATTACATTTTCCCTTTAGGTGTTTGACTGGGAGCTGAGCTTGTGTCACATGTAAATGAGTGCATAAGTAGGACTTGGCTGAGCTGGCCAAGTCATTGAGTAAATCCTCAAAGCTAATGATAAATAACTTTTTCTGTTAAAGAGGAAATACTAAGTCTTCCCAGTTATATTCCTCAAAATAAACACGAACGAGCCTCTTTTGTAGGTCTTGAAGGAAACAGGAAAAAGCACACATGTGAGATGAGTTTAAGTGGAAGAAATAGAAGGATAATATTTAAAAAGGACACAACTCAATCACTTTAATTCTCTTGGGAAATCCACCCTGTGGTAAAGATGAGACCAGATATCCTTTCATTCCCCCTGTTGTCCAACATCTGTCTTCATTAGGCGTTTTGCCCTTCCAGGGTCCAAAGATCTCAAACTTTTGATTAGTTTCAGCTGGGCTTGAGTATCAAACCTGAAAAACAGTTATTTTGTCTGCATGTGTTACTTTTCCATAAGCAAAGGCACATCCTACAAATAAAGTCTTCAGGGAGGTTTAAAACTGGCCCGCTACGGCAACAAGAGGGAAAGAAGCTGGCTTGCTTTATAGGAAAGACTACACAGGTATCGACCCCAGAAAATTTGTCAAGTCAACACCTAATGATGGCTTAGCTGCTGGGCTTGGCTATGCAGTACTGAGATCAGGCTCTGTTTTTTTACACCTTGGGTTTTCACATATGGAGCCCGAGTGAGTGAAGAGAAACAGAAGCGCCGCATGAGCATTTCTCCCCGGGAGCCAGCTGAAGCAGCTCTGCTGAATTTTGGCCATAAACTCTTTAAACTGCCGGGTCTCTGGGGAAGGTTTGGGTGAACGTCCCCACATCTGCCATTTGCTGTTAAAAACCAATCCTCCAGGAGCTGGTAAAGCACCACTGGGGAAGGGAGAAGACTCTTTGCAGAGGCAGGATGCTTGTTGCAGGCAAAGTGTAGAGCGCAGGGAGGGTGAGCAGAGCGGTCCCAGCAGTGGGGTGGTCACTCTTGGTTCAGGTCACTGGGAGCAGCTGATAAATGGTTGCTTCCTAAGCAGAAAGATGTGGCCTCGAGGTAAAATCAGTGTCCAGCCTAGAGCTGTTGGTGATTCTCTTGCTTGAATAAAGGAAATTGTCAGAAAATATGGATTCACTAAACGCAAGACACTTTCATGAGAACCTTCTCCTTGCAATGAGGTTTCCCTTTGCAAGTGTGTCTCAGGGTTGGGTGTGGTGGCTATAGGCACAGAAAATATGACTACCCTGGTTGGTGAGTGTGTCTGCAAAGTGCCAGACCCCAGCTGAGCTGGTATTACCTTTCCATGAGCCATCTTCAGCTTGGTCAGGTGTTTGGTCTAGAGCAGGGAGTTAAAGCCAGCTCTTGCCTATCTCAACGCATGTCCTGACCACCAACTCTCTCCTCGAGGTCTTGGTCTCATGTGGGAGAGAGATTAGAAATAATAGGAAATTCCAAAAATTGATTGACAAATGAAATGAGCATAGAAGTTCGTCCTTTTCAGGACATGTCTTCACAGCCACCTGAGTCACTGAGGGCATGAAAAGACAGGGTGGCTCCAATCCCTTTCCAGGCCTTTTGGTTCATGAGAAGCAAAATGTGTAGGTGCTGTTTGTCAGTTGTCTTCTGAAAGAAGGTGACTATGCAGATACCAAGGAACATGTGGTGTCTTCATCCACACAGCACCTGATGGAGATATTGTTTCAATGCAGAAAAAACCATTGAGAAATCTTCCAATAGCACACCAGTGTTCTGTGGGAGAGTGTCTGTATTTCCACACTTTCAATGGGAAAGTTGAAGTGACTTACAAATTAACATTTGTGTTCAGTTTTCCCATGTTGTTTCTCCAGTGTCAGCATATTACTTGTTTTGAGAGATACATATATCATAGAAGCATTTGTTTATATTAAATACAACTTTGTAATGCAACATTTTTTTCTCTTAACATTTTTCAGGCTTTAAAATGCAAGTTAAAAGTGAACGGACTTAACCTAAGCAAGTTTAAATGTTAAATGAAATATTGACTCACATGTTTAAGTATGTCTGAATCCAGGGATTTTTCCTGAGTATTTGTTTCAAGGGCAGCATTTTGGTTTTCAGTTCCGATTTAGAGGTTTTTCTCCTCCAAAACTGAAATTTCCCATTTCTGTGGACTTCTGCAAATTCTATAAATTGGGATTTCCAGGATATGGAAGAGTTTCGTAGACAGCTGAAACACACAGAAATATTGTGGTAGAATTAAGGACTGAACCTAAATTTATCTTAATCCCAGTCCAGGGACTTAGACAGAGGGATTTTACCATTTCTTCTCCTTGTGACCACAGATAGTGCCAAGAGCTGGATGGGAGCTTTTACTGAGAGTAAGAATAGATGCTCATGCACGCTGAAAGGTGTTACTGATGTTGCTCTAACAAAACAAAAATTCTGAGCCGTGCTCCCTGCCAGGCTGACGGGGTGGACTCTGTCAAGGTTTTCTGGGAGGTTGGGCTGGGAAAGCCGCGCTGGCTGGACGCAGTCCAGGGAGGAACTCCCTCAGAGCACAGCCAAGGCTGGAGAACTCCTTCCACATCCTCCAAAGTCACAGCAGGCCAGAGCTGGAGTGCTCCACTGACCTAACAGGGAAATGTGATTCTGGAGAGGTTCCCCAGCTGTTTGGGGGGGCTCTTGAGGGACCCTGGGTTTGGGGAGCTGCCTGCAGAGGCTCTTGGTGAACAAGGGGATAAACCCCTTCAGCAAACCTCCTGGGTAATGGGCACATTCCTCATACCTCTGGAACTGTGCTACTTCTGGGTGTGTTTGAGCCAAGTCTGGGATCTTCAGCTGCTTCCAAGGGTGCCTAGGTAAAATACAATAGCCTGAGCAGTGCAGTCATATGGGATGGCTGCTTCTGCTCTTTTGTCTTGTGAGTGTACTAATAAATCTGACTCAGTGCAAGCCAGTATTTGAGTTGGCAATTTGTGTACCCAATAGTAGTTGTTAAGCCAGGCTGATTGTCAGCATCTCTGTCTTGGACAGAGATGGAATGGAATGCCCCAGTATTAAAACTGGGCAATTTTGGTACTTGAGCAAAACTTGTGGATGCAGTTACAAGCACCGTCATTTTTTAAATGGCAGCCCTTTGGAGTGCAGTGGGGAGGGAGACTCTATCATTTATTTTTCTTTTGGATAATGACAAAGAGAAAGAAACACGCTGCTTGTTTAAACTGACAACTCACAGGTTTAGCATTTGAATCCGGCAAATTTGTACAGTGCATTTTTGAAACCAAGGAAGTATTAATCTTACCCCATTTATGCAGTGATCCAAAAACAAATGCAGCTTTAGTAGCCAAAAATTAAGGCAGGATTTTCCAACTCTGAGTTGTGACTCTGTTTCGTATTTGGTATCGGACAAACACAACATCCCATTATTCTGTACAGATGAAAAAAAAAAATAAAAGAAGAAAAAGAAAGTTAAAGGAGAATGAGCAAGTAGCATGTCTGTGTTTTCCTTTCTCATGCAAAAAGCAGGGAAACACACTGGGCTGAAATCTCATCAGAGAGAACGCCAGGTATGTTGTTAACAAAACAACAATTTGACATTTAGGTTTTGTGAAAACGACTTTAAAAAAGAGCCTGGGTTCAAAGCGGGAAGTTCACTAATAGGTCTGAAGCAAACGTGTTCCTGATTACACCCCATTAAGAAGGTGGAATGCAGCGAGTGCTGCTTCCCCCGAGGACGCCCCAGCGCACGCGATGCGGAGTCTGCAGCCAGCCCAGCAGACGAGGCCAGACCCGCTGACCCTGGGAGTTTTGCAGCATATTTTCAAAGATAATGTGTCTTTTGGGCTTCAGTGGCAGGGAGGGGAAGAGGGATTTCTTCTGCATCGATTTTGAAAGGGTCTGGAATAAGATTGGTTAATTGTGTGCTTTGTTCTTGGATGCATTTGCTCATCTCTAATAAGATATTAAAAACTCAGAAATGTCTTAAGCTCTGCTATATTTTGGCATGCTCATTTGTTCCACGGCTGCCTTGTGCGCATTCAAAGCACTGATCCTGTTCCAGGTGGTTTCTGGTGAGGCAGAGCTGTATGATTCCTCTGAATCATAACATGAGTCTGGTATGAGTCTTGTTGTGATGTGTCCCTGTTTGTGGAATATGAGAAATTTGTTCATTATTTTTCATCAAACAGTCCCGTGGAAAATAAAGTTCACGTGGCAAAACTGCAGAGGCAGAGTGAGGTGATGTTGCAGGTGTTATACATGCTGTGCCTGTTGGTCTGTACATCCAGGGAGAGAAATGCATCACTGGCTGGTGATTAACCATCCCTGGAGGTGGCTGGGAAACCTGAACACGCTGGTTCAGAGCTATGGCCAAGGGAAGGAAGGCTTGGGCATCTTATCAGAAATCACACCACTAATGCCATCAGCATTTCTTGGGAAGGCTGGGTTATAACTCAGCTTTATAACTGGGAATTTGTACCTATGCCAGCCATCCCGGGGGGTGCAGATTTTAAATGCACACACATTTCATTCTGCATGACAACACCTTGAAAATGTAGGTTAGTTAAGACAAACCACCGTCAATTAAGTTTATTGGATGATGTCAGTGATGTAGGTGATATATATATATATACATAATCATGGATTTAGAAAAAAGGGCCACTCATCTCTGGATCTGCAAACAGTTTGTCAATAACGGGAGAAAATTTACAGTGACAGTCAGTGTGATTTTGCAATATGCAAAATGGACTTAATTATCAGCATGAGAAATCACCGCAGGAAGAGTAGGGATTTTGATCTGTGTTTTTGTTCTTAGCTTTGAAAAGAACACCAACTTCCAATAGAAGAATAATTTTCACAGCCATTTCCTATGGATGTACTAGAAAGAGCCATGCACTGCCCTTCAGCTGGAGCTGGTGGTCCCTAGAAAGGTGCACACAGAAGCAGCCATGCCTGGTCCATTGGACTTTAATTATAATCAAACACCAGGTAGTTTAATTTTCCCTGGTGCTATTTTTTTGCCAGGGGTAGATGATGCTGCTAACAGCTGGCACTGAATTTTCATAGCATTTTATTTAATTGCAAGCTGTGAGCAGAAACAACGAAGAGTAAAGGAATGAAGACTTCAGACACTATCCCAAATTATGTGGATGTGCTGGCTTTGGTAATTCAGTTTTGAATTTCTGAAGGAAATAATTGAATTGTTATCATCACATTCTGAAAATTATTCTTCTTAGATCTCAGTATGTAATTCCTTCTGCTCTGGACTACAAATGTACTTGTGACTTTTTCACCTCAGGTGTCTTCAGCTCAAATTAAAGCCAAAAAGATTGCACTGGAATTCTTGTCTTCCACAGCCTTCTGATGGGACCAAAAATCTCACTGGCTTTCAAAAAGAATATGATTCAAACTCCTTCCAAACTCATACAAGGTTAAATAGATTTCAGTTTATGGCCAAAATATGTATTAAATATTATAAGGGCAATGTAATAAGTTTAATTAATTATATTTGTAATTGTTAGACAATTCATATAATTATTGCTAACAGCTAAAATATTAAAAAGCAAGAGCAATGACCTTGACCCCAGTGCAGGATTTGCAGTGCAAGCCATTGGGTACCCAGAGGGATATCTCACCCAGTTTCACACTTAGAAATAAGGGATGTGGTTTTCTCACTCAGTTGGAGTGGTTGGAGTGCAGGATTTAGCCCTTCAGTTTTCTCTTTTTCATTCCTTCTGTTTTTCCCCTTGGCAGGGTGGGGGAAGGCAATCTCAGTGTGTTGGGGATTATCTAAGGGCTCAGGCATTGCACTGAAGTGTGCTCTCTAGGGCTGATTTCATATTTGATCAGTCTCTCAAGATGGGTTTCAAATCCAATATTGATGCATTTTTTTTTCCTCAGGATTGTAAATTGTTTGACAATTCCTGGGAGTGACTCTTGTAAGGGATTAACCCCCTATTTGCTTATACAAAGTAAACAGTTGCAATAACAACTTCAGTAATTTCCAAATCCCTACTCCTTAGTTTATTAGGTTAATACAAACTGAGCACTGCCCCATCCTCTTGCAGGCAGCTAATGCTGGATTTGTGTGTTGGATTTTGAAGCAGTGTCCATGGTTTTAGTAAGCCTGACCACCTTCCCTTCAGTGTGTTACAATTCCTTTATTATTTGTTTTAATGTCCTCTCCCTCAGCTTGGCTTAGTCAAGTCTAATGGTAATTGATCCAAATGAAATCAAACTGGAGAAAAGCCACTGCTTGTGAAGAAAGATCTGTGTGACTTTGGCTGCACTGACGGGTTCTCAAATCCTCGATTTTTCTTACAACCACTTCTTCCATAATGTCATCCCAATTTACCAAATCAGATCTTAAATTATCTCCTTTGCTTCTGATCCAACGACTTTTTGAGTTTATTTTTGTTTTTCCTGTTCTTTTGCTCCTTGCCTGGCAGTCATGTTCCAGCCACAGCCTTGTTCATGGGGCAAAGGTGCCTAATATTACACGTACTGCACATTTCTTCCTTTGGGGCAGCTGTAATTTGCACTGATAATTCTTATTTTTGCACAAAGTAATTTGTATTCTTCAAGAGGGTTTTTTTTCAATACTGATGAAGAAAGGAGCTTCAGCATCTCAGATGCATGTTTTGACATATGTTTTCTTACAAAGTGATCTGTGGTTCAGAAATAAGTTATCCTTGTGGGTCAAGAGCTGTTGCTTTAACTAGTGCTCATGCCTTGTATTCATGAGAGGCTGTAATTGATTCCCATCTCTTTTATGGAATAGTCCTATTTTCTCTCTGAATAGATACTTCTGGTTCTTTTAAAGGCAGCATTCATCTCAATCAGCTCACTGTTGCTTTTTCACTACTGTCACCCAAGGAGGAACCCCCTCAACCTCCTCCTCCCCACTTCAAATCACAGCATTCAAATACTAATTTTCTTGTCTGGGTAGATCTCCAGACTCATTGAAGAGCTGCTCCCCAGCAGCAAGAAAAATACCAAAGGTTCTGAGATTTAAGATAAAATTCTAACATTTGGTACCTTTGCTTTAAAGTGTCTTTGAAATGGTGCAGTTTTTGGGGAGGAAGGTGAAGATGAATTGAGCTGAAGGATTTCCAGAAGCTGTACCTAATAATATGGATTTGTGCTGCAGCCTCAGAGCTTAACATTGTAAAACTGCAGAATCAAAGGGTTAATAGAAAAAGTTAAGTGCAAATTGGGTAAAATAAGAGAAAATCAATGATTGTAACCTGCCATGAAGAGGGCATTCAGTCTCTTTGTTCTGTTTCATTTTGGAAATCTATAGGTACCCTGGCTTCATGCCCACAGGATCCATAGTGAATAAAGCTGCATGTGGGGAAGAAAAATCCAGAGTTCACATCTAGGAGGTGTGGCTTTTCCCTCATTGCAGCATCTCTAAATACTGCAAAAAGTAAATAGCTTGGCTTTGGTTATTTATTTTTTACCATTCTCTTCCAAAGAAGAAACTGAATGCTCCTTTGGCCACCCCTCTGCAGTCATCTATTTTTTGACACCTTCTTTGAAATTTATGCGATAATTTGTTTCATAAAAATTTTCTCAATACAGGCAGATACAGGCACAATATGTTATTAAAACAAGCTGCTTTGAGAATGAGAATATCTGAAGGTTTCTACTTTATCTCATCATGGCATGTAACTCCATAATGGAGAAGGCCAGGAGCAATAGGAATGAGAAACCAGAGCCCTGAAAAGTATTTTCCAGAAAACCTGAAGTCCCACAGAAAGTGCTGCCTGTTGAAGGCAGCTGTCTAGGCTGAGGTTTGCAAATGTTTTGCACAAATCTAAACTCAATTTCCAGTAAAACCTGTCTTGATTTATCAATTCAAATCAAAGCCAGGTGGGATTTCATGTGACTTCAGGTGAGATCCACTGGCCTCTCAAGGGTTTTACTCCCTGAGCTGAGGAGCAATGGAACCCTATGCCAGACAATGCTGGTATTTTTTTTATTTCCATGGGCTCCTGCAAATTGACACTGGCACAGTTTGTGTGAGGACAAGGTTTTGGTGTGGCTGGAGGGCAAATTTCACCAGAGCAATGTTGTGTGACAGCTGACCTGATGTTCTCCCACACTGCAGGGCCTCAGGCCCAAAGCTGCTGTGATACCCAGGGCTGGTGTTATAGCCTAGAGTGAAATAATCTGTGAAAGGGCCTTAAATCTGATATAACCGCAATTAAATTCTTCCATAGTGGGCATGCCATAATCCCATCATAATTGCCAGCATGGGTTAATAGCACTGTTCTTATGGCACATAAACAGCAGAAAATGCATGCTCCAATGGATTTCCCTTTCTCTGCTTCATATTCGCCTGATAAAGTAATAGGCAATTAGGAATAGTTGGAAATTCCTTTGGAATTTACCATTTAATTAAGATACTCCTATTAAATAGCCCCAGGCCACCAGCATGTGCACAAAATCCTCAGGTTCTCGCTGCCTCCTTCCCAACCTCCTCCGTTTCCTTGGAGTTTGGCTGGAAGTTTGGACACTGGAGGACCCAAACTCTCTTTTAAAGACTTTTTCAGGGGGTTTGTGGTATTTTTTGGTACTGGTTTTAGTGCAGAGATAAACAAGTTGGTCACACACTCCTGTGCTAAAACAAATTGATCTCCTATATTGTGCTGTTCACTTTATCACCAGGGAGGACAGGTGGAGAGCTGGGAATGGTTAGGGAGCAGAGGATCAGGAGAGAGAGGTGTTGAAGACTCAGGTGAGTTGAATTTCCAGTGAAAATACTTTGACCTGATGGGTCCAATTTATCTTCTGAATAGATTAATTAATGAAAGACCCAATTCCACCTTCATTTTGCTTACAGCTCTCACTGATGTCATTAAAACATACATACCTAGGGACAGGCAGGATATATGGGCCAGGATTTAAAAGTCCATAAGGATCATTAAAGAGCAGAGTTAAAATATTCATTTGCCCATGAATGGCACACAAAGACATTAAGCCTTTGATGCCTTTGTGCTTCTCAACAGAGAAACAGGGATTAAAGTAGATCTCACAAATAAACAAATAAATAATGTCAGTAATGTCTCCACACTGGTGTGTTCAGACTCAGTTAAACTGTTAACCATCTTGAGGAAGGTTGATGTTCCAGCAGAAGCTGTGTTGGGGTAAGCAGGTTTTTTTTAAAGTTTAAGATTTATGTAAGAAATGCAATCAATAAATGCCAGGCTATGGCAAAACCACTTCAGCTTTCCTGCAGTGGGACAGCTGCTGTGGACTTCAAACCTCCCTGGCTGCTGGCAGTGGAAATCCACCTGTACCAGACTGTTTGCCTGTGGTTTTACGAGGTTGGCTGTCACAAACCTTCCACACACTTCAAAAGGTACAGCTTACCTTGGTACTCTTTGTCCCAGAAAGGGATTACAAGCTGACTTTAGCAAGCTCATGTTATTCCTGGTGTGCTGTCTTAGAGTTGCTCAGACACAATTGAGAGCTGGGTAATTGTTTTATGGGTTATTTAGCAAATCCAGACTTATTTATTTAGCATTAAGGCCCCGATAAGTGAGAAATACTGAGGTGGTACCAGAGTTCTGGGCATCTCCTCAGCTCAGTGCTTTGCCACACAATCTCTGGTAGAATAAGAAGGATCTTGGACATCATATTGTATGTTTAAACTAGCATCCTGCATCAGTCACTGAATTCCTTAAAACAATCAGTTGGGGTCAGAGAACTGCTTTAATAAATGCTCTTGAAATGCCAGTTGATCTGTAAACAGCACTAAATGATATGACAGAAAATGCAGCAGCTCAGTTGAGAGA
This sequence comes from Dicaeum eximium, assembly GCA_013396995.1. NCBI lineage: Eukaryota > Metazoa > Chordata > Aves > Passeriformes > Dicaeidae > Dicaeum > Dicaeum eximium. The sequence goes on along the minus strand of VWZP01002299.1, from coordinate 71,532 downwards.
TGGTGTGGGTCTGTTCAGCATTTGCTTGGCAGATAGTGCCAGAAAATTGGATGTACCTTTTGTAGACTTTGATAATTCATAAATCTATTGACCAAGGTGTTCCATCATTAACCTTTAATCTTTTAGAAGCAAGTTGGCTGGAATCTATTTACTTTAACTAGCTCGTTCACTGATAATGCATGATTTTTAAATTTCCCTTTGTGCATTCCTTAACTAAAGAAAAACACAGCTGTGTGTGAGACAAATTCTATTTATTTTCTCGTTAAGAAAAGTGCAAGAAGATAGTATCATTTGAAAGCTAATAATAAAGAACTACTAAAGAACGCCCTTCATCTGTTTGCTCTGCCACTTTACGAAGGCTTTCCAAACAATCTTTTCAGCTGTATTAGTAAGGAAAGATATCTTAAAAGTCAAAGGAAGACAAAGTTAATGCATTTATAGAAGTACCAGTTCAGATAACATTTTACCTGAGTGTTTAGATTAGTTAAATATTAGAAAGGTAGAGATAATAGCGTTGTTTGTATTCATAAATGTGGAAAGTTGCATTTTTAGGGCAGTGAAGTGTAAGGCATATCAAAGGTTTATCATCCTGGAATGTGTGGGGAGCTGTGTTCCCATCCACACCAGAAGGCTGTGGGGTGCTGCCTCCTGCCAAAACCCCACTGAAGAACAGGAATGCTTTGGTTTATATTTGTAAATGCTTCCCCCCCCACTTTTTCTATCCATAGTTAAATATTGGGAATTCAGAAAATTACTTGACACTAGTTAACTACCTGCCTGGACCCAGTGAAACAGTGCAAGCACTGAGGGAGATTCACTGATGCAGCAAGGAAAATGAGATCAGGCAACAGCCTGGCCATTTCTAGGGCCTTCTGCAAACCTCAAACACCTTCTCTGCTGTAAATAAGATATAAAATGAACATCCACAAAGCACCCTGGGAACAGCCAGCACACAAACACCCCTGCAGGCAGGGGCAGTCACACACCTGTGTCCCACACAGCCCTGCCAGTCCAGCCACAGGGGTATGTGTTTGGCAGGGGGGATGGAGGGCACAGATGGGCACACTGAGCTCCTCTGGCATTGCCATCCCCCTCTGCTCATCCAAACCTAAAATTGAGCCCACAGCCTTGCAGAGCTGACCAGTGGAGACAGCCCATGTGCAAACTTCTTCCACAGGGGTGCAGCAATCCTGCCAGCACTCCCAGCCACTCTTTTTCGTCTCGTTACCATCCTCACAGTGAAATCTTCAAATATATGCGTGGAAATGATCTGGCAAGAATGGTCCTGGCTAAAATATGATGTTGTTTTGACTGAGTGTGGTTTAAACTGCCATCTGCTGGCTTGTACTTTTCAGGGCCAATATTAAAAACAATGTTCCCTCTTACAGTAACCCTCATTCATATGAAAATAAAGCAGGCTGAGTAATGCCTTCCCTCCTGCAATGCACAGCTGAAAATTGCACCGAGGAATACAAATGTTGCTGAGCGCAAAGGCAAATCCCAGTGCTTGTAGGTAGATTCCTCAGAGATGTTTTTGTTCAATTTACACCTAGAAGAGAAGTTTTAGTTGCAAATGCACGTGTGCAACTTCCCCCAAAGTAAATGAGATGTGCACATACACATGGTGAGTTCAGATAGTCGCTTACGGGTTCCTTTGCCTATAAAAGCAGCTTCCTGGAATATTACCTGGGACTTCTGCCAGAGCAGGAACCAAAGATGGCCTAACTCATTCTATTCAAAGTTACATAATGAAGTTTTGCTTTTTTTCTTCCCCTTTCCTAGACTGTGAGAGAAAACGCCAACTATTTCGCCTGAAATTTGGCAGCTCCTTGCGAAGGAGGAGTTTAAGAATCTATATAGCTGCTTTGAATTATTTTCTCATTGGTTTTTCTTTTACAGCTTTTGAAATATCAGGGCATAACTGTCACTTGTTGCTCAGAGGCACTGGCAAGATCCCTGGAGGACATGAGTAGTGATGGGGTGATGTGCAGGACCATGACTGAGCTCCGCTGACTGTCCCTGCTGGGAAAGGAACAGGATGCTTGGCTGCAGGGTGGAGGGATTCAGTGGCAGAGGATGTTACTGCCCTGTGTCTCTCTGCTCTCCAGAAATTAAAAAATAAAATAAATCCATAAGCAGAGAAAGAAATTTGGTGTTTCTCATTAAAAAGCAACAGAACTTGTTCTGCAGGTTTAGGGAACAATGTGTATCCTTGAGAGAAATAGCAAGGAGAAGGATGAGAATTGGGCTAAAGTCAGGATGGGCCACATCTTCAAACACCAGCAAGGACTTCATTTGCAGAGTTCTCCAGCAAGCCCCATAAACCATAACCTTTGCCATGTTTATTGCAGAACCATAAAATGGTTTGGGTTGGAAGGGCCTTTAACAATCATCTCAGTCCAACCCCCTGCCAAGGCAGGGACAGCTTCCACTAGAGGAGAAAGCTCAGAACTCCATCCAGCCTGGCCCTCAGCACTTCTGGGGGTGGGGCATCCACAACTTTTCTGAGTAACCTGTGCCAGGGCCTCACCTCCCTCACAGAGAAGAAATTTTTTTTCTCTTAATGGTGGCAAAGTGAACTCCCAGCCCTGTGGGCCAGCACAGGTGCATCCTGCAGCCTGGGTGACGTGTGACCCTGCTCCCACCAGCACGTGCAGGGCTGTCCCACACCCCCACATGGCACATGGGCACCTCCAAGGCCACAAGAAAACCCTACAGGCTCTCCCTGCTGGCTTTTCTTGTTGGCTGACACAGTCAGGACAATCCAGGAGGGGGTTATAAAGCGCATTTCACCTGGGGGATCTCAAGGTGCTTTGCAAACATTGAGTCATTAGTTCCCCCAAGTGCCCCTTTGAAGCTGGCAGGTATTGGGGGAGCAGAAGAGGGAGCAGAGGCAGCTGTGCAGTGCTGGGGCAGAGGAATGCAGTGACGACATCGATGACATGACTAATTTATTTAGCAAACTGAGTTTAGCATGGTAATGAGGATGTATTTGCCATCATCCCATCATTCATCGGATTTATGAGGCTCTTTAGGCAATGAGCGCTGCTGTGACTAAGTTTAGTTTGATTTGTTTAATTAATTCAGCTAATTCATTTTGACTTAAGAAAACCCTGTAAGATTGTTTTGCAGATTAGAGGGACCCCAGTGCTATAAATGTGTGTGTGTATCTACCCATGTGCATTTATTTATCTACAGAGAGACACGTGGCTAGGGGTGCCTATGACTATAAAGTGCATTAAGGTTTTATATTTTACTTTAAATCAAATTACTGCATAAACTTCTTGCTTTTGGCTCCATAAATAATAGTGTACACGGTCCAATCTAGACTGTTTCAAGTTAAAGTACAGGTTTTTTTGGTAGCATTCCTGTTCTTTTTTTGGGTATAAGTCACCATCCATGATGCTCAGCAAAGCAATATGAAAACATTCAGGTTTTATATCCCATGAGGAGCAAATGACAATGTTGTTCCTGCTACCAGAAACACAATGTGGCAGAGTTGTGGTATCTGTGTAGCTGAGGCCAAAGGGACTTCTGGAACCGTCAGTCTCCAAGGACTGGGGGTTGCTCTGGGATCTGCTTTGAAAACATTTCTTCAAATATCTCCCTGAGGGCGAGGCAGGCTGTGTCTGAGCCTTGTGCCCAGTGCTGGGCAGCTCAAAGGAGCATCCTGAACTCCTGTAGACCCTCCCAGGAGCTGGCTGGAGGCAGGATGTGCCTCTGGCCTGGCTGGGCACCGAGGACATGGCACAGTATAATCAGAGAGAGCACTGAAATCAGCAGAGGCTGGGTGCTGCAGTCCTGCCCTTCCCACTGCCCCTTCACACTGGTGCCTTTTCCCACCCCTTCTCTGCTCATTCATCTCTGGCACCACTGGGGCATTGGGGAACATTGATTTCCCAGCATGGCTACAGATCTCAGCAGCCTCTTATTCAGCTTTGTAGTTAAAATAGTAGTGTGGGTATAAGATGATATTTAAACACAAGAATTTTGAACATAATTTAGAATTTGAAGGTGAATGCACACGCCTAGTTTCTTCAGATATTTAGCCAAGAAGATGTTGCCTTTCTACTTTATGCTCAGGCATGAATTTTCTTTTTTTCCCTCCATTTCTTTTATTTTTTTCCTTTGCCCTCTGCTTTATGTCAGCATATCCCTAAATACATTATCTGGTGCTCAGGAGCATCAAGTGAACTTACAGCAAGCTTCTGACGTTGTGGAATCCAGACCCAGTGAGTGGATTACGCCAATCCATAAATGTAATTTTATTTCTAGTGTGACTAATATTGCTAATATTTGTCCTTTGCCTCTGGAGCTTTAGGGTACTGCCTGGGGGAGAGCAGGGCTTGGTTGTACCAAGTTTAAATCAGGGGTCAGCATCAGCAGCCTGGGTTTGTGCCACTGCTGGTCACTGCTTGTGAAGTGGAAGCTTCTGCACACCCCAGGCAGAAATGAAGGCTCAGCCTTTTTGTTGCTGTACAAAATCCAGTGCCCTTCAAGTTTATGATTTCTGCCATGTCCCTTTTTAAAGTAAATTTTAAAAATTTGCATGGGATTTATTATTGAATTCATCCTCAGCAAAGGTGGGGGGAAATGAAAGCAAAGTCCTGGTGGAAAAGCATCACTTTGGCTTCTCTGATGCCAAATATTTAACAGAGACAAGAAGAAAAAAATCCACTTGCAGTCTCACGTGCTGTTTTAAATCAATCACATGTATAAGCACATGGGGTTTGGGTTTGTCTTCTCAGCAACCATCTACTACATTTAAACATTTTACCTCTTCCAAATCAGACAGATATAACTGGAAAACTGCTTGCCAAAAACTCATGCCAAGGCCTCTCTGCAGCCCATGGATTCACCTGGCCACTGCCTGTGGCAGCAGTGCAGATGAATGATGCTGGTTTTCTAGGAAAATCTGTTCACAGGAACTCAAAAAGCAGATTCTGGTCAGGCTGTCACTCAGCACAGAGCATTGGTAGTTCCCTTAACAGCAGATTCCTGCCCTGCTTGTAGCCTTTAGCCGAGGCAGCATATGGAGCCTGATGAAGAAATCAGTCTCCAAGCCATGCAGGATGCTCCAGCAGGCAGCCAGCAGCAAGCAGTTGGAGGTATCATTTTCACAGATTTAACCAAGAGCAATGACACTATTTGCAACCGAGGGGCACAGCCAAAAATTATTTGCCAGAGTGCCAATGTGCATTCCCTAGTGGGTAATTGGAAAATGAGAACAACCTGTCAGAGATTAGCCCAATTTCCAAAGCAAGCACAAGAGAGTCTGATTTTGTTTACGCAAAAGAGGCATCTAATTACAACTCAGATTTGGGTTTCAGAGTCAGCGATTCGGAGCTCTGGAGTTGTATGTACACACTCATTGTCAGAGTGGGGTTACAGAGATGCCAAATTCCAGCCAAGCTGGGTTTAACTCCACCAGAGCCCAGCACAGCTTCTCCCAGGCTGGTGTGTCTCCCCCTGACATCAACACCAGCTTTACAGAAAGCAGCTGCTAATGCTCATAGGTTTGAGGGCTTCGGTAAAACCGGTTTTCATTACCATGTTTATTTTATGAGATACATAGTATATTCTGATGAGGGCTTCTGGTAGTAAATCTTCAGGTTTTGGTTTGGCTTGTTTCTTTGTCTGCTGTGATAAGGCTGTGGGAGAAAGTGTTTCCCTGGATCTTGCAGGGAATCGTGGAACGGGGAAAGAGGAGACAGCTCAGGGACAGGGGGCAGAGCAGGGGTTGGTCCTCAGCAGTGTTTGCAACTCAAATGTGAGCCTTCCTGAGATGTTAACAGGGATTTACATCCATAAACCCACATTGGCAGCAGAGTTGTGTGCTTAAGAGCCGAGTGAAAATTGAATCCTGCCTTGGAAATGCTCCCGTGCCTGCTGTGAGTGTCACACGTGCCTGTGGGTGACACGAGCTCCCTGTGATGGGCATCTCTTGGCATCACTTGGTTTTCAGTGGCTGATGGCAACACATCACTTCCAGTAGCAGGCCAGCAGTGAAGGATGATGCTTTTATGACCTACAGAATAAAATGGGGTTATTTTTGTGTTATTTGATACTCTCCTGTACATTTAGGATGGCGTTAGGTGGAGGGTGAATGTCCCTTGGGTGTCTGAAGGGGAACCCTCCCATTCACTGAGACATTTGGGATTTTACCCAAGTGCCTGTCAGGCTGTAGCTACACAGAGGGGTTGAACATCTGCTGACAGATGTGTTTTCACTAAGTCACTCTTCTGGTTTTCTCCTCAAACCCTTGCAGAAAGCAAGAAAGGGCTGAAGGGACTGAACCCATCATCAGCAGGGTGATGGCAGCAGTCACCCCTAGTGCTCCAAATCCTTCCAGGCTCCCAGAATTTTGTGTAAAAAGCAGCTTTTTCTGCAGGACACTTCAGTTTTGTTGATGTTTTGGCACAGGGTGGCTCACAAGCCCTCAGCAAAGAGAGGTTCTGGGGGTGCCAAGCAGATGCTGCTTCTCACAAGCAATTAGAGAAGTAACTAAATCATGTCACAAGCCTAAAAAATGTGAAGATAAACTGGGGTAACCCTTGCTTGTCGTGAGAACATAGAAATAAGTCTCATTTCCACAACAGTGGGAAACCACATTATAAAAAGAAAATCAGTGGAGGTATCTTGTGCTGCTGTATAAACCTTGGGTTCCTCCTTACCTTTGGGCATGGTCCAAAACCCTTGGAGCGATTGTGACGGTAGGTGACTGTCCTGGGCAGCAGTTTGTGAGGGAATGAAAGCTTTCCATCACAGTGACAGCCCCAGGAGGGCAGCAATGCCCAAACTCTTGGAAGGTGATAGTTTGGAAGCAAAGGATGACATTCCCCATCATTGGAGGTGGCCATGTCTAAGTGGTCTCTGTCTGGAAAGAGGAGGAAATATTAGAGAGGAAGAGCTGAATAGAAATTTCTGTCTCTCTCTTTCCTTATTGTTATTAAAGGCACCCAAGGTAGGATGTAATTCTGCCTCTCAAAAGCTCATCCAGCACTGGGAGCATCTCTCCCTTCACACCAGTGCCCTCTGATGCCATCAAAGTCCAGTGCAAAGCCCTGTGAGATTCCACCTTTGCAGGACAAGTTTTGCAGCGCGACAGCAGGAAAATGATTTTTCTTTTACTGCACAATCTACTTCTGCTGTGGGATTTGTGCCCAAGCTTTGTGCCATTTGTGCCAAAGTGACTTTGCTCTGCCCCTTCCAAAGCACCCACTGCCCACAGCTCAGCCCGTGGGGGTGGGAGGACAGGTGATGTCCCATTCCCCCACTGTGGGTGGTGGGAGGTTCCTCTGCCAGCATCCCCATGCTGGGCTGAGACAGCCCTGCAGCCAGGCTGCTCCTTGCTAGGCTGAGCCTATCACCTCCATGAAACATCTCCCCCTGCCAGGGCCAGCCCAGGCACTGGGATCTATGTGCTTGTCACCAGAGCTTTTGCACAGAACAATACGATGCATTGCAACTGCCTTATAAGAACCATAAAAAATCCTGGCACACATAACACGTTCACTTCATATAAATATTTCCAAAAAATTTCAGTGATTGAAGACTCAAATCATATCGCAGTGCAGTCTTGTTTATTCCATAACATTATTTTTATTGCAGAATGACTTATACGTAACCTTGAATTTCAAGTTCAGTGGAACAGACAAAGTATTTGTTTAGAGGGCAGGACGATTAAAACCATTTTTTTCCCTGTTTGAATTGGATAAAATTGTAATATATCCTTTACGTCACAGTAGCACCCTAGTGGTTATCATATTGCATGAGTTACATGAGTTTTCAGTGAACATTATACAGTATATACTACTTTCAGTAAATAGACCAGTCATGCTCATAGTTACATGGAAAACTCCAGGAAATTTGTGATGACATTCCCTGCAGGTTAGTAATTCTACCCATTATTTATACTGGTTTGATTTGAGCTTTAAAATAATCTGGTGAAATTAGATAAGGCTCAACATTCTGCAAAACCTTTATTTCAGACAACGCCAAAAATAGTTTAGGCTAAATATTTGGGATTTACTAAATTCTAAGATCAAGTAAGTTCTCTTTATACCTTTGATACAACAGATTGAAAAAAGAAATCGCCCCAAGCTCTTTGAGTAACATAATTGAAGATTTTTATGTTGATTTTTTTTTTTACATCCTTGTGCATCATTAAAAATAACATGAGTTTAGAGCAGAATTCGTTTTCCAAGCGGGTTGGGAAGTGAAGTTTTTCTCTGGGACCAAATCCTTGCTAATCCCTCACTGTGTGCTGTGTGCCTCTCCAGCATAACATACAGCAACATTTGTGCTACAGCCCATCCTCAGCGAGCCACCACCTGCCCCAAGCAACCATTACAAATGGTATTAAATAACCCCTGCTCCAGCATGACCAGAGACCACCCAGCATTTCTGCAGCAACTTCTCGGCCTCAGGTTTTACTGCCCACACAGAGCTCCTGGGGGACCCACCTGTGGCACCCACAGGCATCACCCAAAATTATCCCAGGTCAGAGTCTGTGCACAGGACACAGGCACTTCCCATTATTCGGTGAATCCACCAGAGATTTTGCACGAGGCAACAGTTAAGGAGCACTGTGCACTTAACACATGTCTGAGCGTGTCCATCCTGATTTTGCAGAGCTCTTAAGTGTCTGCTCAAATTGGTGCATATACTTAAGCTTATTCCTGTAGAGTTAAGCATGAAAAGTATGTATTTAACCTTAAACATATGCTTAAATGCTTTGCTGAATGAAGACCATAAGGCCTAATCCAGTGATCATTTAAACCAGTATCCCATTATTTCGGTGGCTGCCGTGTGCATCTGTTCACTGAATGAATGCTGGAGACAGATGAAGGAAAAGTAGCAGATATATCAGTGTTTGGTTGATATGGACCCCTTTATATTTAAAACTCTTACCATTTGAAATATTCTTCTCAAGGCATTTTTAAATGGACGGGCAGTGTAATTTTTTTTTCTTTTCTATATTCCCAATATTCCTGCAATTTTTATCAGTTTTTCTGGTGTCTTACTCTGCGTGGCCTCTGCATTCCTACTTCCTCAGCTCTCTTTAATAAAAAAGCCTGTCTTGCTGTAGAAGAAACTATTTGTTAGCCCTGCAGATGTCTCATGGTGTGTGGGTTACTGACAGCTCTGGCTGAAGCAGGTGATTTTGCAATTGGAGAAAAAGAGAAAACCCTTATGGCCACTTCTGCCTCCATGCAAAGCTGAGCTCCTCCACCTGCCTGGGGGCTGCAGTGGGCACATGTGGGGGTTTCAGTTTGCCAGGGCAGTCCTTGAGTCATATTTGCTGTGCCCTGTGGATTTTTGGATGGATAATCACAGTTATTCCTTACTGATGGCTGCCTCGGTCTTCCCCATCCCTGCTGCCCTGAGCCTGGGGAGCAGTCCCGTGCCCCAAAGTGTCTCTGCCCATCCCTGCCAGCTCCTTGTGCAACCCCAGGCATGTGGAGCCCCTGCACATGGATCCCCTCATCAGCACCAGCAGAAAGGCAGAAGAAAAGGCTCAACTCCTGCCCAGCTGAAAACTCACCCACCATCCATCCCACATCTCAGGTAACACCAGTAGCAGATCCCAGGGAAAATGACTTAGGGATGAGGTGAGGTTGGAGTGACCCTTCCTTAGAGATACTGTTTTGGTTTCAGTGATCCAAGACAGAGGTGATACCTTTCATTACAGCCCTGGGTGGACTTTAGGTCCATTAACTTGCCTAATTGTGCCTCTTGGCTGATTTCTACTCAAGCTTCCTGTTGTGCCCTAGTGCACCCCAGAGCTGCAATTCCTATTGCTGTGGGCAGTGCCAGGTCTGTCCCTGTGCCACCAGCAACCAGGGCAGTGGCACTTATCCCCTCCTAAACCTCCTCTTCTCCTCCCATGCAGAGGGTAAAACAGCCTCAAGTGACCTTGACCATCTTGCAAAATAAATTTGCTTATAGATTTCTCAAGTGCTTTGGCACTTATAGATAAAAGGAAGCTGCTGTGTGTTATTGTTTGTTGATTGAGCTGATTGGTCAATACTCAGCTACCAACACCCTGTGATTCACAGAACTTGGCTGCAAGAGGTAGAGTAAGGGGAAAAAAGAGCTATTTTTGGCTTTTTTTCCTTCTCTCTAATCGTCACCAACAACTGAATGCCTTACTGAGGGACTCTGGCAAAATCTCCCTGATCCATCCAAAATAGCCTGAGGGGGATCATATTTATGTGTGTTTGTAATTTAAATAAATAAAAAAAAAATTCCTCAGCAATTTATAACTTATATGCTAATGCTATAGAAAATAGGACAAGAATATACAGCTTTGTATAAGTAGAAGCCTCTGTTAATTTTCAAACCTCCCAGAGCCTTTCCTTTGCTAAAGAGAGATAAACCACGTTTTGTTTAGCTTGACAAAGTTGTTCACTCCCAGACTGGGAAGCTGTACGCCAGCTTTCAGCCTGAAGTGGCTTTTTGTGGCTGAGCTGGAAACCCTTTAAAAAGGTTTGTAATGGAAATGCTGACAAACAGCACGAAAAGTGGCACTAAGCGAGCAGAGCTATGATATTTCCAACTTTCTAGGAAGTTCATAGACAGCAAGTGGTGAGTTAGGCTGCCTGGAAATAGACTTTTAGCAATCCTGGTTTTCTTTTTCCTCTGGTGCATGAATAGAATTTCAAGTTCAGAGGTAGGAGTTGGAGTAGGAGCTGTGTTCCTGCCCCTGTGTGGGTCTGGCCCCATCCCCAGCCTGCTGCAAGACACTCCACTGCTCCAGTTCACTCCCCAGACCTGTAAATCAGGTTCATATCTCTGTGTCTCTCACAGGACTACCTGTTCTAGCATTTACACCAGCTCTCTGAAACCTTCCAGTGGTGTTTAATTTACTGTTTTCTTTCTTGGCAAGAAGCATCTTCGCGCTCTTAATTTTCCTTGATTGAATACTGTCTTTTTGTTGGGTATATTTTAACATGTTAGTTATATAGGGATTACCACTGAGCACAGCCTTTTATAAACCAAAAAGGGTCTCTTGGTGAATAATGGTGTTAATCTACATGTAACTAAAATTTTAGAAGGGAGGATACCAGGTTGCAAAGTATGGATGTTGCTGGTTAGGATGTGCACAGTGGGATGATTTTACTGCCACTAAAATCAATATTAGGTCTCACAGGTTTTACTGGGAAGAGACATGAATTTTTAAAATGTCCCATTAAGAGCCCAATCCTGCCACCCTTGCTCACGTGTGAAATCCTATTGATATCAGGGAGTCTATTTGCCTGATTAAGGACTAATTCTGTGAATAAGGATTTGCAGGAAGTGGCCTTATCTCCTCTGCATACCACAGATCCTGCTCTCTAAAAGTGTTTGCTGTAAGTGCTTATCGTTTATGTAAGTGCCCTTCAATGGACATTTCTATAATGGGGTAAATATTTAAAAAGTTGTGCAGCGCTTTAGCTATGCAGGGCTAAAGGACGTGAGTGCTCCTGGCTGGAGCATCAGGCACCTTCTCCCCAAGTGCCAGGAATTATAAAAGGAAAACCTGTGATTGCAGGGAGGTTTGGGAACACAGTGCTGTGCAAGAGGGATCAAGACATTAGTGTTTTTTAAGTGGGATTCACCAGGACATAAAATCCATCTCTGCTGAAAACACGAGTAAAGCCAACTCAGGAATAATGTTGTTGCTTCACAGTAAAAGGTTTGTTGTAACTTGGCTTTCTGGCGAGCTGTCAAGTGAAACTTCAGCCATATAAATAATGGTGTTTCAAAAGGAAATTAAGAGGGTAAAATGTTTGGAGGAGATGGCAAACCCTGAGTAGTGTGTCTTTCACTGGGATATACATATGCCATTATTTACAACCATTACTGGAAAAACACATGCAGTGGCTGTGAGGTTTGTTGTTTTTTTTTTTTATTTGAATAAACTCTTTTGTGTTGTTTGTTCATCACAAAAGAAGTTTGTAGTTTGGAAACTACAGTTACCAAATTAATGAAAACCAAGTGATGCCTCTGAAGAATTTTTCAAATAATTTTAACCGCTGCCTATGGTGACTCACTCAAAGAGAAGGCAAAAAATAAATAAATAAAATAAAATTAAGGTGAACTAGCCACTGTTACTAAGAGTCAATTGACAGAAGGCATGGGTCATTAATTTTGTGTCCTTTGTTTTGTCAGTTTGTTTTCGTGAGGCCTGGTAGAGAAAGTAAAACCAGTCAAGCTGAAAATTGTCTGCTCTGTAGCTTATTTCCCCTCCCAGCATGCCCTGACCCAGGGGAGCGGCTGCGGGGCCGTGGCCCTCCCGGCCCCCATCCCCATGGCAGGAGGGGTTTGTTAGCAGAATGTTAATTCTGCCCCAGCTCAGATTTCATCATGTGCAGGTTCTGGATGTCGGGAGGAATGAAATGTCCCCCCTCATGCAGTAACTTCAGCGAGGGAAAAAGACCCCACGGTGCTTTTGGCCTTAGGGTAAACTCTGACCAAAAGTCAGAGAGGAAAAAAAGCCGTGACCAAAGGCAAAAAGAAATGTATTGCTAATTTCCAAACATCCTCACAATATTCTCCAGCCTTTTTCCCCTCTGCTTATGCATCCTTCCCACCTGCCTGCCCAGGGTGCCCACGTGGGGACAGGATGCTGCAGGTGAGGACCCAGCACATGGGTGGAATCTCTTCTTTCATCAATACCCCAGAAGACCCCTGTGAGGCTGAACTCCTTTATTTTTACATAAATCCTGAATATCTTCCCTGAATAATCGTGGCTAGTCCAGTTTTATACAGATAGGAACATTTAACTCTCTGATTGTGGTGGGCTCAGAGGTCCTACAGCTGACACAGACCTCATCCCTGCACGCTCCATCCACAGAGGAATGCCTTGCTCTGCGATAGTTTTCTCCTTTAAACACAAGAAAAGTTGTCAGCACTCAAAGAAAGCAAATATTACACATTTGCAACAAAACCCCATAAAATTAGCAGTGAAAATGCTTTTCTTTCCATGCTGGAGATGCAGGAGGTGGTGGGTAGACATGGGATACACGAGGCAGATGCTCCTTGTTTTGCTTTTCCACACCACGTGAGACCCAGCAGCCCTGCAGCGTGACCACTCATTTCCCTGGTCCCCCACATAATCTCTCCCCAAGATAAATGTGAACCTTTGGTAAACGATTATGCCAAATTAAGGTTTGTAAGGTTTAGGTGGATAATTGGATTCCTCTTTGGTTTTTGGTTTGAAACAATCTTTTCCGTCATTAGGCTGGTTGCCAGGGGTGGGTGTTTGTGGCTGGGTGTTATTGCAAGGGCTGAGGTGGGCTCATAAACAGAGAAGTGACATAATGTCTTTGGTATAATGAGACAGCTTAATGCAAAGCACTGCAGGAATTAGGGGACATGCTTCAAGAATGGAAATGAAACGTATGGAAAATGTACACTTAGTGCTCTGTCAAAAAGACACTAGGAAAAAAAAACAACACCTATTTGATTAAACAATCTTGGAAGGAGTTGTATTAAGAAAAAATATTGCTTTAGCTCCATTATCTTAACGTTCATTGGAAATAAATTTCCATTAATTGAGTAGCCTTTAAACTAACAGTTAAAATTGATTTTGACACGTGCCAAAACCTCACAGTTTTTGGCATTGTCTCCTAGATGCTGGATGTTGGTAGGAATGAGCTAAAAAGGTCTTTCTTCCTGTTGAGAGATGGCTAACTTTTTTTGGTTGTATAGTTTAGCATTGGTGTTGCTTAATATTTGTTTTTAAGAGACCAAAGCAGTTTGCTGAATCACTTTCATGGTTCATTAAAGCAAAAGCTGCAGCTTCTGTTCTGACTGCCCAGATAACATTTTCAGATAAACACAATTTCCTGGAGTTTGTGCTTTTTTTGTGGGTTTTGTTTTGTTTTGTTTTGTTTTCTCCTAGGTCAAGCCCACAGCCTTTACCTTATGAAACAGATTACGCTTTCCAAATATTGTATGTTAAGTGTGTGTTGTTGCTTGTTATCTATAAATCAGATGCAGAGTCTTAATGCACAAGAATGTTCCTTTAACTCTAAAGAGAAACGTTCACTTTTATATAGGAAAAAAAGTCTTGGCAGACAAGTTGGAAGTACCAGATGGAATAGGTTGTGCCACACGGATTATAAGATTTCCCCCCCTCTTCCCGTCTTATTGATGTCTTAAATTGAACATGTTCCATCTGTCTGCTCTCAATAATGAATGGTAACTTTTTTTTTTATTGTAAAGGTAACAAATTCCATATAGAATAAATTAATTCAAGCATGTAATGAAATGTGCTAGGAGTGTGTGCGTTGGAATTATGTGTAGAAAACTAATATAGTTTGTAAACTGCAGCAGGTAAGACTGGTGGCAGAATTGACAGCTACTCAGGGAAGGGCAGGTAAAACTTGCTGTTAAAAATGATGCCAGGAGAAGTTTGCAGCAAGAACCTCAGAATCTCACAGGATGATAAATTCAGTTGTGCCACCAGAGTTTATTGGATTTAGCAGTGCTTGGATAAGGGGCTTTCAGTCGTGTCAGGTCCTCTTCCAGCATGAAGGGTCTGTGACTAGGTAGAAATGTGGAGTTTTACCTGTGTCGAGGCCCCTTGGTGCTGCTGGAAGGAAACAGAACAGTGTCCATGAGGCTCCGGTTCCCCCCGCATCTCCTTAAGAGGTTGAACATTGCTCTGTTAGACCAAAAGCATTTTTAATTTCTCCTAACTGGAAAAAATCCAAAGGATATAAAGTTAAAGCAAACTCAAGTGCTTTGTACACTGAAGCAATAACAAAGTAACCTTTTAATGCAGTGATGAGCTGTTGGGTTTCAGACTGATATGTTTGGTTTGAGATAAATCCCTGCTCCTGCTTGAGACTGTATTTTACTTTCTCTTCTTTACTATGTAGTGGCTTGAGATAAAGGCACTGTGCCTTTTTTGCACGTTTCTATAAATAGGGAATGAAATACAGAGCTGTAAATACTAAAACAGGCACACTTTTCTGTTAAAAGTTGATTTTATTTTCATCTGAACACACAAATAGATGTATTTTTGCTCTTGTATCAATGAATTTTAAAAGGTTGGCTCTTTAAACTTTTGGGAACAGTTGGTTTTGATTTTGGATGTAATAATCTTTTCTTTCTGTGACAGGGGTTTTTATCTGGAATTGGAAATTACTCTTTCTTTACTTACAGATAATTGATGCAGACCGAACTTGTTAAAGTCAAAACAAACAACTCAGTTCTTTATTACATGCTTATGTGCTTAGTCACCGACTTTATATTAGATTCTGCAAACGGTACAATTTATGCAGTGACATGTCGGAGACTTAATGTTGTAATTTTCCTGTTCCTAATGGAGAATTAAGAACCTGGAGAAGCTCGGAGGTTCACATGCGCAGAATCCCTACTGCTCGGGTGCAGAGGTCTCGCAAAAATTTAGTAAGTGAGAAGGAGAACAAAGATCCTTAGTCGGGGAGGGAGGGGGGAAAAATTGGATAGCCTGTGGCTGAGAAGCTGATTGGGACAGGTAGGCACAGTGGGGCGCGGGATAATGAGGCACATGGCAAATGTGATGCACAGATGTGAAGCCAACTGTAGCTTTGGTTCCAGGAGCCGCGCATGCCACAGCGCTGCGCCTCGGGGCTATGTCTACACCAGAACATTTGGAGCAGTAAACGACGGGCAACATTAGGTTCAAATTAATCTATTACTCCAGAGCTGTGAAATGTTGGTTGCTTGTTGCAGAATTACATTGCCTCTGGGTGAAATGTTTTAGGGAGATTTTAATGCGTGCTCATGGCTTGCAGAGCAGATTAAGAGGAGAAAGGGAAATTAGAAGGGTTAGGAGGGCTGTTGAGGTGCACATTTCTGGTTAAAGTATATGAAAAGGGTATTACATATTTCACAAACAGGCCTGCTCTCCTGTTGGCCACCTGCTGGGACTGAAATATCCTATGCCATAATGAAGGCAGGTTTGCAGAAGCCTTGTAAATAGTTTAGAAAGCAGATAAAGGCAACGTTGGACTTTCCGGAAAATTTGGGAACACGGAAAATTTCTTCTATCCTGCTCCAGGATCCCAAAAACCCTGACTGAGACAATGCCAAACTTCAGCTCTTAGCTATTTACCAGTTCAATTTTGACCACGATGCTAAATGACAGGTAGTCTCCTAAAGTTTCACAACACGTTATTAGGATTAAGTAATCAGATCCAAGCTGTTTTCCCCTGGTACCTAAGTGGTCCTGGCAGGCCCTTTTAAACAGATCCACGGTCCAAAAATTACAAGTTGTAGCATAAGATATTCTAAAGATATTATCATAAGAGATTCTAAATCCTCATCAATTAAATAAACTTTATTAAATCGGCACAAACTGTTTGGAACTATCTATAAAGGATATGTTCTTTTACTATATTGTTGCTTTTCTTATAAAAAAACACTTAATTGAAATGCCTAAGAGCTGCCTGGCACAAAAGTCAATAAAAAGCCTAGAATAGAGTTTATAGGGGTTGTCTATGTACATAATTAAATCCTTCAGGCACTTTAAAACTCTGCAAAATAAATGGTTATGCAAGAATGGCCTGCTGAGAGAAGAAATGCTTATATCAGCTTTAAGCAGCTGCTCTCTGCTCGGTGTTTCTGTGCTGGAATGAGAGAGCTATTAGAAGAGGGGACGACTGCAAGCCTGGTACAAATCATCTTTGTTACTGACACTTCAGGGAATGCTTTACGGTGGCTGTCAGGCCAGCACACAACTTGGGCCGTGCCTGCAAAAGTCAACCGGCGTTATTTGGAAAGGAGACGGTTGTGACAAAACCAACATCTCTGCCCAAATAATTCTGGGGGCCAGGATGGAGGGAGCTGAGGCAGGAGTTAATGCTGGCTGCAGCCAGGCACTGCCGGGCGAGCGTGCGGCTGTGGCCTGGGTCTGATGGAATAACAGAGGTTAATTGCTTGCAATGGTCTATTGCTGTAATAGGAGTAAAAGGGGAGGACTGTACTTAGATTTGATTTCACTGTTCTTTAGGGAATACAGATCGAGGGGGTGGGATTGTTATTAGGGGCAAAGGAAGTGGTGCTAAAAAAAGAAGAGTTTAATGAATGTAACCAATAGAAAAATTGTAGGTTTGTTCCTCCCTCTGGCCCTCAAAGTTATGATAAATGATAGCACAAGGAAAAGATAACCTACCATGAGAGTAGGATCACCAAGGCCAAATACTAAAACTCCCAGCTGACTGCCCCATACACTGCAGCCTCTGTTCGTGTTTATTTTTTCTGCTCACTCTTGGTTTCGTCAATCAGTATGATAGACGATAACTCCTGACTAGAGCAGCCTGTGTCCTGCTCTCTCACGGTGGGTAGCATGTTGTGGTTGGCGCCGTGCAGTCGGAGGATCACCCGCATCAGAAGCATCAGGGGATGAGGTAGGGAGCAGTCTTCCAGCAGCCCCGCTCCTGGGAGAATAGCAGGCAGCGGTGTTATCAGCATGCAGCCACGCTGCCAAGAAAATGACCACACATTAGTAGCTTTGTTTGGGTAGAGTCTAGGGGGGACGTCGCNAAAAAAAAAGAAAAAAAATTTGAGACGCTCTCTTTCTGTTAAATCATCCCGGTTGTGAGTGTTAAAAGATAGCTTGTTCAAAAAGAAACCATACGCGGCTTGCCCGAGGCGAGGCCGCGACAAGGCTGTGGGAGCAGCTCGGAATTTGTAGCGCTGCAGTCTCGGGGGCAGACACACACCCGTCTGTCTCCGGAAAGCAACAGGTTTTCCTCTTGCTTCTGCACCAGCCCTCTGCCCTGCCCCAGGGCAGCCTTGCCTTCCTTCCCAGCGCCTCGCCTCGCTTTTGCTTTGCCCCTGCCTTGCCTTTCCTACGCCCTTCCAGGGAACCAGCAAAAAAGAAAATAGCCTTTGCTGGCCGCTGACATTGAAGAGCTGCTCGTTAAGCCAACAGCTCATCAGATGGCTGGAATTTCCTGCGCCCGATCTGCGGATGGCTGGCGTTATTTATCTCCTCTCTCAGCACCAATATTTGCCATGTGTGTTGTTGTTGAAGGTTTTGCTCCCGTTTTGCTAATAAAGGAAAAGAGGAACTAGTACTATTTTTTTAGTGTTTACTATTGCTGAAACCTCAGCTCTTTTGGGGGGTTTGGGTAGGGCCTCTGGGGCCATTTTACTTTCGAGCTGAACACCCCCTGCCTCCTCTCAGAGAAGGAAGTAGCCAATGTGAAATTCTTTTGATATCTTGTGATGTAGCAGTGGTCAAACATTTCCTGTTCAACATTTTTTCCAGTGTATTTGTGGTTCTTTTCCCAGGAACAAATGTTTCAGGATTCTGGTGGACTGGGCTTTACCAGACACTTTGGGCAAGGCTGACAAAAGCATCCACCTTGGAGCAGGGCAGCTGATGTGACCGCAGCCACTTGGAGCATCCAAATGGGCTTTTTAGGAAATAACCCCTGTGTGTACATTCCCACTCGGTGTAAATTTCTTAAATGAAACACATCTTTCCTCATTCTCACCGGTTTCTCCCTAATAAGTGCTGGTCTGTGTTGAGGTGAAATTTAACACTAGAATATTAGTTTTATGCCAGCTAATTATGTTACTGCTCATGAACCCTTGGATTTAGGGTTGGTCTGTTTCTAGTTATCCTGCCAAGTTTTTTACTTGACGGAGGGGGTCTGTTTCATACTACTTGGCCTCCCAACCTTTGTAACCCCTGGTTTCCTCTCTTTTCTGAATCACAAGTTTATGTTCTCCCCTTCTGTGAAAAGATTGAAAGCTTGCTCAAGCACAAACTGACCGAAAAGCAGTAGTAATTTTTAGTAGATCTTTTCTTAGCAAAACATTTTTGCTGAAAAATAAGGTAAATGCAGTTATGACTGCTGATAGAAAGGAATCCAGCTATTAATAAAAAGCAGAGAGGGATTTTGAAACAGGGCTTCCACTGTTACAATGGAGACATTTTCTATTACTTTATTTAGTGCAACACCTGTGGCTGCTCACATTGCTTGTGGCTGAAACAGTCCAGGTCTACACAGAAAAAAATATTGCAGTTTCATTAACTTATTTGTACTTTATGTCAGTGTTGTAGCCAGGGCTGGGCTTGCAGGGACCAGGTTTGGGAGGGGGAAGGGGGCCAGGAGCAGAGCCATGTGCTGGGTAGGACCTGGAAAACAGGGATCCTGTGGAGGATGCGTGGATGATCCCAAATCCCACATGCCATGCCATCACTTGTGTCACCTACAGCTGGAGCTCGAATCAGAGAGGAAAGTGGAGCTAAAAGCACAGCAGATGATAGAAAACTGTTAGCTATCTGTGCACTCAGCTTGTCCCAGGAAATATCCTTGAGTGATGGAACTTCTCTGGCTGAATCACTTTGTGCTCCTGCTTGCTATAAAAGAGATGCTTCGTTGTTTTCCGAGTCAGATATTGCTGCTTAAATTGAATCAAGAATATGTGATCTGGGTTTTGGCTGCTCCCTGTGTTCCCAGACCTCTGCCCTGCTCCTGCCACCCCTGATGCCTCAGGAAGTCATCTGCTTTCCTCTGCAGCTGGTGTCCACCTTGCTCCTAAAGACAGTCAAGTCACCTCAGTGGGATGTAAGCAAATTTAGGTGTTTGCTAAATTTCATAGTTAGGTTTGCCATTCCCATTCCCATTAGGTTTTAGTCACTGACTTGCCAATATTTATCCAGAATGTGGCTTTGTGCAGTGTGTCTAAAAGCTGTAATTGTCCATTCTACATCAAAAACTGCTGCAGAGGATCTGAATGGAGTATCTTCAGGGTCAGGTTCTAAAAGGTGTGTGGGAATGTTTATGCAACACAAATTAATTATTTCATTTAAATACTGGGAGCAAGAGGAATTCAGGTGTGTATCATAGCTGTTAGACTCTAATTGCTCTGAACACAGGAGGAGCAGCCAGTGGTGCTTTATTTGGGTTTGTATGAAAGGAGATTTTGACCATATTCAGGGAGTTTTAAAAAGGCAAAGAGGATTCAGGTGCTTACAGGCTTTAAATGGGCCTCATTGGACTCTCCTCTTGGTTTCCATAAAAGTTAACTACTGAGATTTATCTTGGAAACAGAATCATGTGTCTAACAAAATAATTTACTTTCTGCTTGATAAATATATAGACTGTAAAACACCACTGAGCTGGTCATTGAAATTAGGGGCAGGAAATGGGATTCCAGTCTTTTGACACTGCAGTGAAAGAGCTTCTGAATCCAAAGCGTGGGAAAAAGTTGCTTTCTCTCTTTATTACTGTTTCTGTAGGCAAGATGATTTTTAACAAACAGGTTTAATCACAAGAAAACTACATAGACTTACTTGACATAAATTAAAGCATGTCAAAAATTATATATATCCAGTACTAAACTCAATTAATTGTCTTGACCGACATAATTCAGCGATATGCGCTTCTTTTAGCTCATATTTCAATATGAGTTTTATTAGCTTTTTATAGCCTTGCTCAATTTAAACCAGAACGTGCTGGGTCTTTCCCAGCCCTGGCTCCTCTGGGTCCAATTCTGTTTTTCTTCTTCAAGATCTGATTCTGCTCCTATTGTATTCAACGACAAAAACCCCCAGTAAAGTCAGGAAACCAGCAGCCTTTATTCCCACCGAGGCTGGTGGGAAGCAGAGCTGGGTAGGAATTGCCAGGTTCTTCTGTTTTCTTAAACTAAACAATCCAGGCTCCTTTGGTTCCCTCTCACAGCCGGGCTGCCCAAGTAACCCCATTGTAAACCTGTTCCAGGCTGGATTTTATTCTCCGTGGGTGACTCAGTCGCACGCGGCGTCCCTGAGAGCACAGCAGAGTGTTGTGTAACACAGTGAATAATCCCCTGCCTTAATTCATGGAGATATGGTCCTTATCAAGGTGTGCCTCCTCGATACCACACAGTCATCCCTAATCACCTCTCCACGAGCTTTTCTCACCCCTGAAGGGTGAAGGATGACTTTCGGTGTTGTAACAGATCACTTGCTATTTCTATTATTAAATGTCAAACATCTTATACCCTTTCTGTTTACACAGCCCTACTCTCTGATAAAATCACTAATGAAAGGATTTAACAAGCGCAGAGGGAAAATTGCCCTATAGAAAATTCCATTAATAATCTTCCTTCAACCCATACCACTCGCCTTTTCCTTCCAACAACAACTACTTGACATTTCCAGACAAGCTGGAAGATAACTGAAAATCATGTAACAGAAACCCTGAAATAAATGTAAGTGTTGCCTAGTCTTCAGCATGGATTTTCAGATCCAAGTGTGCAGTAAGATTATAGTGCAGAATTTTATAAAAGAGAAGAGACCCACCAGATCTGACAGTCTTCCTGGGGAAGCAGAAGCCTAGAGGTTTCCCTAAAGAGTCTAATGAAGATGAGCCTGCATTACTGGAAATGCAACATATATGCTTTATTACTTTGCTAAGTGTTTTTCTGAAAATCACACAAAATTTGTTAACCTACAAGTGAGGTGCACTTCTTTGTTTCATGTGACACACAAAATTTCACCTTGAGATTTGAAATCTTTTACTACAAGTGAAGGAACACAAAATTTTGAC
The DNA here is from genome assembly GCA_013396995.1 of Dicaeum eximium. Classification (NCBI taxonomy): domain Eukaryota; kingdom Metazoa; phylum Chordata; class Aves; order Passeriformes; family Dicaeidae; genus Dicaeum; species Dicaeum eximium. The sequence goes on along the minus strand of VWZP01002299.1, from coordinate 50,005 downwards.
TGTTCTCTCTGTCCAGTGGCTTTCTCTGCATAGTCTTTCTTCCTATGAATTTAAAAGAGTTTGCTTCCAAAATGTAAAATCACAGTGAACTCAGGTAAAGTGACAGCGTGCACTGGTTCATTACATTATGTGTCAGAGCAAATCAGAGGTCCCCCAGCTGGTTTTTGTTAGAGAGCTCCTCTGTGATGGCTTGGCAGATTGGCACTGCCCCTGTCTGTCTCCCATGTCACCTTGCTTCCTACTCATGTACGATTAGGCTCTCCATGTGAGCTGCTTTGGCCACTTGCTTGGCTTTAGGTCCCTGCAATATCAAAGAGAAGCTGTTTTGCTTTCAGGGCACCTGACACTGACACGTCCTTAAATTAGAGCCTTCTTCCAATCTCTGTCATTCCCTCCACCAAGAAGAAAAAGAGGAGAAAACACAGAAACAGTTTGGGGTTTGCTCAGGGTTAGCAGTGTTATAAGTTGTGCCTGCAATATTCATGTTATATATTTGAGGATTGCTGAAAAGAATTGGAACTGTGTGACAAAACAAGTGACTGGACCAATAAAATACCTGCACACTTTGAGGTTACTTAATGTCCATTAATTAAACCAGGACAAATACATATGAAGGTGTGCTGGAAGTTTCTCTGAAGACCTCATCCTTCTGTAAAGCTACCACTGACCCTGAAACTTTACCTTTACTGTTGCTTTGTATAGGAGAATAATTTTTGTTGCAATAAGTTGCGAGCTTCATTCAGCTGTAATCTTTGCTGATGTTTCTGCCCTCCTCTGGATTTGGTACAGACAGAGCTGTTCTCAGCTGGGAGCACCATCTCAGCCAGCTGAAATACCAAGAGTTTCCTGATCATGCACTGTCACACCGCACTGATGGCTGAATGTCGCTTTGTGTTTGAAGCCTTCAGGATTAGCATTGGCAAGGAGGGGGAAAAGGGCTCAGGGAATGCAACAGCTACAGTGAGAGGCTTCTATTAATTTTATTTGGTAAGAGGCTTCTATTGATTTTATTTGGTAAGACCCTCCCAGGGCTTTGGAAGTCAAGATATTTTGCAGGGGTTAGTGGATGAGGCTGGTCCTTAGCAGAGCTGGAGGCTGAGCAATCCCACATCCCTTTCCAGTGCCACGCCACAGACACAGGCACTGATGTACAGCCATGGCAGTGTGTGATGCACTTCCTCCTGGCTGGAGCAAAGGGACATGGCCAGGGGTGAAAAGGGATGCTGGGGCTGGGCTCCTGCTCCCCAGCCCCTTGGGCTTCATTTGGCGGCAGCGTCTCGCGGAGCCTTTGTTTATTTGCTCCACGATTACGTGTATGAGCTTCCAGAATTTATGAGATCAGAGGTCAAGTGAAAGGTCACAGTTCACAGGTCAAGTGAGAGGCTAAAATTTGTGAAACCAAGGAAATGACAGGACAGTGCCAAGTGAAAGGTCAAAAGTCAAGTAAAAGGTCCAGCGTGGATGAAAGTGAGCAGCCTGAGCGCCGGGCAGACCACACACCCAAGAGGATCCATACTGACATCCTCAGCATCAAAATGCAGCCTAAGTTTAATTCCCTGGCATAAACCAGGGCAGGAGATGGGCTGAGCAGGCATCACTCAGATCAGGCTCCAGCACTGGCTCTGGTGGTGCCATTTGAGGGTAACAGAGGTTGATTCCATCTTAGGGCTCAGGTGGATATTGACAACAATGAATTTTGAGCTTATCTCACAAAATTTTCATCAGGTTGGGACAAGTCAAAATTAGATTCTTGTTCTTGCCAGTAGATTTATTTCTCTAAGATGAGTCAGTGTTCATTTGTCCTCCCCATTCCTTTCACTGTATTTACATGCAAAATCAGTTTTCTATGTATGTAGACCAGATCAATCAAGATCACTGTTCCACATTTAAACCCTGTTGCATCAGAGTACAGTAATTTCCACTTGATTCTCATTTCAGCATGCTTCCCTAACAGCAGCTTGAGTCAGCAGGGCACACTCTCACTGCAGGCTCCTGGTTTGTCCATTAGAGATCTGTAATTGCATGTGCAAAGGTGTCTTATCTGCTTTTTCTCTTACTATAAAGCAGAAAAAAAATTAATGCTGGTTAATATATCAGTTTATCTAAAATAGTTTCTTTTAGCCTCAATGCTGTTTTCAGATGACTTTTGTCCTGATGAGTATAAATGTGTGAAGAAATCCTCATAAGCTGAGAAAAAGAAAAAAAAAATACAAGGAAAAATGATGTCACCCTTCCTTTCTTCCAGTTGTCCCTTTCTTCAGCAAAACATCAACAAAAGAGTGAAGCCTGTTTTTTAATGCAGGACATTAGTTTGTGGAAAACAGTTAATACTGGCACACCTTCTGATGGTGTGAAGGATCATTTCACTAATTAGGCTTCATATTAAAAAAATTGAGAGGCCTTCTTTCCCTTCCTAAACTGCTTCCTTGCTTCATGATAAACCATGGTCCCCAGTGACACAATTCCTGGAATTTGTCTTCCATTTGTCTTCTGTTTAATTGCACCCCTGAGAAGGGGACTCATCTCCTGGCCAGAAAAAGAAGAGAGGAAAACAACAGTTTGGACAGTAGGGGAATGCAAATCAGTGCTTTAGTTCCTCGAGTTGATAGTCCTCAAAATGCTTTATCTTGCCTACACCAGTTGCATCCTTTCTAGATTAAATTTCAGCCTCCCAGTGTTTGTCCAGCTTTCCACTCCCCTTCAGAAAAAGTGGGATGTGGAGTGAAACATTGTGTGCTTGATAAGGGAGATGTAGATCTTAATGCCAACACACATCTGCTCACAGGCTTCCTAGAAAATGGGCATTTATGCTGATTAACAGCAACTGCAGAGAGGTTGCATGACCTTTGAAAATCCCTTCCAACCCATGCCACTCTATGATTCTATGAAAAAGAGGTTAAAAATGGCAAAAGGCCACTAGCTGGTCTTTGATTTAAACCCAGCTCCAGAGAAGGATTTAGATGCTGCAGCGCTGGGGTCTTCAACATCTAATCATGAAGCATCTGGCTCCAGCAATAGCTTTGTGGCAGCTGTGTAGGAGTGATCCACTCCTTTGAGCAGTGTCCCACCACCTCCAGACCCTCCCAGGTGCCCCCAGTTGGGGTCTGCAAAGCCACCATGCTCTGCCCATCTACACTCCCCATCAGGGGCCACAATGACACGTGTGATATGTTGAATCCCTCTCCTCTGCCTCCCAAAGTTAAAGGATTAAGTTGCTTTAAACCCCTTTGATTGCATTAATTTCCCATTTCTTCCATGTGGAACGCAGTCGTCTGCTGTCTGGAGTTCTCCCACTCCAAATTACATGGAATGTTATGTGTTCTTAGGAGTCTTGTCTTGTTGGGAATTACAGTGAGTCATGACACTGTTCTCATTTGCTGCACATTTGTTATCTGCCTTGCATGGTTCCCAGCAGCGTGGGGACAGTTTGCTGAGTGGCATGTTAATACCATTTATTTTTTTAAGCCTAACTAGGGGTATAAAATTCCTCGTCAAAATTCTGTCACGTTCTCTGGGAGCTGGTAAATGAGTATCTCCTTACAACTGTTTTCTTTCTGGCAGAGGAGCCTAAGCTGGTGTATACACGTAGGAGTGTTCAGTGTTCTCTGGGAAATGGGGCTGACAAAGAAACCTCTGAAGTCATCTAAGGCCAAATTCTTTCCACAGAAATCTGTATGTAGGGGACCCACTGAACTTGCATATGTATATCTGAGGGCAGATTTTGACCCTAGGTAAGCAAACAGCTACGACCAATGAGTTGTTTACTTTTCCTAAGGTTTTGCCTTTCCTGGTTATTAATATAGCTCTCATAAATTTTTTTGAGCTACACTTTCAAAACTTAAGACATCAGGCCCTAGAGGATGAAATACAGCAGCCCAGTTACACACAACCAGAGTCAGGCTCTAAAAGTCAGGAGTTTTTGAAAGACATGAACAATATTTAGAGAGCTGGTTAATATTAATTCCTTTGGGAACTATAAGTCTGGCCATTAATAGGCTTAGAGTGATAAAAAAGGCAATATGGTGTGCACGTATAGATGATATTGTCAAAAAGAGGCAATTAGCAGCACAGAAAGCACATGCACATATGGTGAGCAGGTTGAAATGAGAAATGCTGCCAGCAACATGATAACAGAGCTAATGGCAAAAGAAGAATGAAACAGTAGCCCTATTTGTTCCTCGGCTGAACAGAGTGAAGATTTTTTCATCCAAACAGATTTTCTTTCTCATTCTTTCTGGCTGTTGCTAAGGTCCCAAGTCAAGACATCAGACAAATGCTTCTTGTCTACCTTCCTGCACGTATTTGACTGAGACTAGAGAATGTGATTATTTGGCGGAGGAGCTCTCAGAAATTGGGGTTGAAAGCCACGATCTGAGTCTCTTTGGAGTCAGTGGAAATACTGGAAATGACAGCCCAATCTGAAGCATCCCCCCCCACTCAGGTCTAACTCATGAAGTGTTTTAAATTGGCCAAATATTATGTTCCCTACCAACTCTTCTAATCTTGGCAGAGGAGTGTTTGAGCCCAGACTCGCAGACTGACGGGCTCTGAGATAATGATTTCAGCGTGTGTCCAGCAGGTACTCAAGGACTGGAGGATGCTGTGCACAGAGCCTGCTCAGATGTTACAGATAATCGACTCACTGATCTCTCAAGTGCATCCAATGCCTCCTACAACTTCATCTTTATCTCATTATGCTCTTTTAGGGTTAAAAATGAGGAGTTTGCAGGGCAGCTAAAATGCTCCCTGTATCCTTGGGTGGGGACAGTTATCATAAACACAGCCCCGCCAGCCTTTGAGCTGAGTGAGAGCTTTTGCATTTTGGCTTTGGAAAGGTACACACCTGTCACTCTAAAATGGAGCAGATGGGTTATAATCTTATCTGCTCACCCTAGATTTGTTGTCAGAAGGAAGTGAGGTAAGGGCAAGTGGTAAATGCAGTGAAGTTTATCTGTGCTGCGGGCCACGCTTTTCCCTCAATGCACTGACTAAAGAAAGTGGTGAAGGGGAACATTTTGACTTCCCCTGGACAATTGTGCTCTCAATTCTTGTCTTGTGTTGTTGAATAAATAATTTATATTATAGGAGGAAAAGGCCCCAAAAGCAAACTGGTCCATTTTACAGTTTCTTGTCATTTGATTATTTTTTCTTATTCTCACTAGTGTGCTTTGGCCTGTTCACTCCACTGACTTCTACTGAAAACCTCAGCATTTGTAAATATTTTGGCAAGACCACTGCCTAAGTTAGTGCCATTCTCTTCCTTTGTACAAACCTCGTGAGAAAAACCCATGCACCCTGTGCCAGTGCTGGTAAATAATGCCTTTTTTTAGTAAGAACTGCTGCTCTGTCCTATTGCATTACTTTTTCTCTTCTTCCTACTAATTACTAAGAGTTTCTTGCATGGACAGTAGAATTTGAATGGTATTGGTATAATATAAATACTCTGTAGTAGAAATTTGCCCTTGCTGCTCTGCCTCTGGAATTGTCAGATTGTGCATATGGTGTGTGAGAACTACTTATGCTTTCCTTAAGAGTTTGTCTTCTAAAAACTGCACATAACTTTAGAGATCTAGGCCTGATTATAGGGTCAGCAAAGGAAAGGGTAATCACTCAAGCTTCAGCAGGCCTAATCACTCCCTGTGGAGTGATAATTATTGTCCTTCAGCACACTTAGAGTGCAGGCAGTGTCTGCTCTGTCACATAGCTTTACTTCCTGCCCTCTATTAGAATATTAAATCCTCCAACTGGCAAAGCATTTTGACTCTCTAGGTTAAAAAAAAAAATTGAGAAAAATGCTGTCTATTGGAGCAGAGCACTGAGTTATTCACACAATAAAACGTGACACCTTATATATCACGCACTGAGAGAAGCATCAGGAAAGTTTCCAGCATGAAAACTACTGAAAGCTATGTCAAATATGGGCATTTATCATTTGTATATAGAAAACAGGAAATTATTTGGCCCATCTCGTCCCAGATGGAATGTGGAAGACAAATCCAGGACGGCAGAGCATAATTATTTACAACTCAGCAAATGAAAACCTGCACACCACTACTGAAAGCAGGCCAGGAAATAGCTAAAATATCAAAATGATCTGAAAAGGAACAGAAGGTGCCAAAAGGTTGAGAGCTTGTTAAAAATTGACCTGCACTCACAGGCTTCATAAAAAATTTGAGAAAGGATTGGAATAAGTTTGGGAGAGTTAGAGGAAAATATAAAAGCGTTTCCCATCTTGACAATTGGAAAAGACTGGATTAAGCTGGAATTTGTTGGTTTTGGTTTTTTTTAATATACTGGAAGTATTAGATATCCCATTAGTATGTTTTATTTCTAATTCCAGTTGCACAGAAATGGTAGTATTACCCCACAAGATGGGAATACTTGCACGTTGGAGGTGATGATGCTCGTATCCCAAGAATCTGCCATCTCTTAGTTTTGGGGCTAATCTAAGGGTCACTGGAGTCAAAAGGAGTCTTTCACAGGGATTTGGATCAAACTCTTTTATTCTATGTTTACGTAATTACAAAGCTCTTACGGCAGGAGCAGTTCAATAACAGGAGAGCACAAGCCAAGGTCTTCACAATTTTTTTCTACTGCCTGTTTAGAGAAGATCTATCCCTCTCCAGTCCCAGTTCCAGTTTTGGCATTTTGTTCCATCCTACAATATTTAGGTTGTCTGGTTTCTCTAGATCCTGCCAAATCAGTCTTCCAGCAGCTAAATCTGGCTCCCAAGAAAATGCTGGTTGTGGTTTGCTCGTAGCATTCTTTGGAAAGGGAGCAAATAGCAAGGCCGGGCTGGTGCATTACAAAAATGTCAATTATGCTTTCCAAAAATCTCACAGCTGAGAAGCAGTCTTGACATGGCACGATGGGAGAGGTCTCACCTCACTAAGATGTAAATAAGGTTGCTGAGATGAGCAGATGTGGAGTAATCCTGGAGATTTTTATGCTTGAGTTAAGGACTGAAAACCTATGAAAAGGGTCAGGTTTGGATTCACTTTTGGAAAAAAGGCAATGAGAACTGTTACAAAATGCACCAAAAGTTTTAAAAATGGATGCCTAAAGTTGGGGCTGCTATGCCTGTGTTTAGTGTTCTGAAAAACCTTGCTCTGATTTAAAAGAGTGTTGGCACTGGGGATCAACATGTCCAGTTAAGAACCCTTCCCACTACATTTTAATGAAAAACCAAAACACGGAAACTGGATGATGTCTTTCACAAAGAGGCGTCCTTAAAAGAAAGACTTACTCAGCAGAGCAACTGCTGGAGCTGCAAAATGACCTGAGGAATCCACAAACTGCAAGTAAATATTTATTGCCGTTAAATCGTTGGCCCCGAAAGCAAGCGAGCGTATTCTGGCGAAACCGTGTGGAAACTGAGTTCATGCACATGTTGTCAGGCATGGGCCCTGCACCACATCATCAATCTGAGATAAGTATTTGGGAGGAAGAGGCTGGGTGTGTGGGGAGGCTGCGCGCTCGGCTCCGCGGCGTGAAGGGGAAGATCGTGTAGTAACAGGGAAATAGAGTGGGTGTTGTGAAAAACAAGCCACTGAGCTCCAGCAGTGGGGAAATGTGTAGTACAGTTTCTTTTCTTTTTCTACCCACCATGAAAGAGCTGCTACAATAAAGATAATTTTTTTTTTTTTGGTACAAGTATCTGTTTTCGTGGCACCCACTGTAACACTTCATGAGCATGTTCTCCTCTGAAAGGCCAGAGTGACATCTCCTAAGACTTCAGTTATTTCCTCAGCAGTTTTTCCTCGTTATTAACATACTTATGAGATATTCTCTTAGTCCTGCCATTGATTGATAAGCTTCACATTTGTATTATAGATGTCTTTAAAAGTGTAACAGAGTTTTTGAAGCCTTTCCATCTGACTGTGAGACTGCTGATTGCCACCTCTCAATGAGCAGCTGGAAGAACCAATATCACTGTCAAAATCAGTGACTGCAAGATTTAAAA
>VWZP01002299.1:245-42001 GCA_013396995.1 Dicaeum eximium | reverse complement strand
AAAAAAAAAAAAAAGGGAAGAATTGGACTAAAATCACCTTGAACTTTTGGAGTTTCTTTAAAATTTCTAGGAATTTGACTCAAAACTAATTAAATCAAGTTTTGTTAAAGCCAAAAAGATATCCCTGAAGTACTAAATTTATCTTTGTTCTGAGTTAAAGCAATTTGTTATGTTATCTAGGAAAAAAAAGCCATATTGGTAGAAGATTATGTAGAACATACATTTACTGTTTAAGGAGTTTTAAAGATGGTGGCTTTGGGCTGGAGTCTGAGGAAAATGGAAGAGGACAGTCTTGTATTTCCCCATATGTAGCAATAGTAATATATTTAGGAATTGCAGCTTATGTTTCATGGAAGTTGGGGGCTGAAGCCAAGTCAAGCACTGCAATCAGAATAAGGATCTGTGCACATGGGCGTCACTTTCTGTCTGCAGATCAAACCTCTTTGATATTTATGGTGGACTCAACTGACTGAATGGATGTAACAATATTAAATGAAAAGCTGAGATTTCCTGCACTACTACTGCTGCTTTTTCATTTCTGGCTGGTGTTGTCACCATGTACTAACTTCCATGGGTATTTATTCTCTATCATTAGTAAGCCTTTCTGGTGTTTTAATACCCGTTTCCCACAAATTCCTCATCGAAAGGAATATTTTTAAAACTATTTTTTTTTACCAAAAATCATTATTATTTGCTCATACAAAACCTATTAAGGATTTCTTACATGACAGACTACTGCTAGGAGAAGAAAGGGATTTTTCCTGAGCGACCACAGCAGAAGTATTTGCACAATTGTTCCTAATCTGTTGGTGTGTGATCTGCCATTTGCTGCGGCTCTTTCCTCCATCAGCCTGAATTATTAACACTGCCTGTTGGCCAAGGCAAACACTATTCCAAACATCTCTGGAGGCCTAATTCAGGCTTTTCTAACTTGTCCATTTTGGAGTTGAGACTTTTAAATAGTTTAATCTAACACAAAATAAAAGGAATGAAAGGGTTTGCCCTCATTTCAGTGAGAACTGAGTCTGGCTCTAACACATACAATAATTATTTCCTAGTTTTTCTTAACGAGGGCCTTGCTGGTTGCCCCCCATGATCAATATTTGCTGCAACGAAGGAGTTCAGGGTTGAAAAGTTGCAATCTGAGACGATGTGTTCATTGCCATTGTGATTGGTTAGGGATAAAAGCTGGTGGAATACAAAACCCTTTTGAGTCTTAACTACAGTGCTGAATGCTATAATTATTTAAAAAAATAGATATCCTGACTCTGCTTAGAAGCCTGTTTGCTATAATTCCCCCCTGTGTTAATAACCTCCTAACGTACATGAATGTATGCTAAAATGGGTTTTAAACTACTAGATTTATGGCTTGGCAGACTGGTAAATGCACAATTATAGTTCATAATAGGTAGGTATCTGCTGTCCATTGATTTTTCTCCTGTTCTATTTCCTTCCAGAGTGATGTCATTAGGCATTACAGGGATGACTAATCTTCCCAAGGAATGACATTCACGTGCCAGAATGCCACATGTCGGCGTTCCCGTGCGGACTCCGGCACCTTCCACCATAAGATGGCAAAAACACCCCAAGAGTTTGTGCTGCAGCAAAGCCTCAGCCTTGCCAGATCTGGGGTGGATTGGCAGCACAGAGGCAGTTCAGCTAGGGGGAAAAAAAAGAGATGAAACCACAAAAGCTGTTTAGGAGCTCTGGATATCTTTCTAATCAGATCGCTGGGAGTGCGTTTGGACTTGTATCTATTCATTCTGCGGTGACGGAAGTGAAGGAACTATCCAGTGAGCTATCTGGTTTTCCCAGAATTGTTTGTACTGCTGACCTTTATATCTACTCATTTATCCTGATTGTTTTTAGCTGTTTGAGGAAGAATCTCAGATGAGAAAAGCAACTCAGTATGTATCAGAGATCCTATCTGCTGCAACTTTTGTTTTAATTTAAAGCAGACCCAGCATCATTTTGTGCGTCGGTTGCGAAGTACCAAAAGCAGGAATTTGTTGTGGGATTTTTTAATAAAATCACAGGCCCAAGACAGAGGTCCCAGGACACAGGAGTGTGAGCTGGGGGTGGGGTTGCTTAGACGTCTCTTGCCCAAACGCATTTCCTGATGTTCCCTGGCTGGAACAGCTTTTGATGTGGTACTTTGTTGTGGGAGAGTGGGGAGCACCATTTCAGGGAGGTGGCCCAGCTGGCTCCCTCAGCTTTGCCTGAGTCCAAGATAGGGGAAATACACTGCCAGACTGTTATAGTGGGAAATCTGGCTCTTGATATCCGTAAAACTCTCTCTCCACGTGGAATTTCCCAGATTAAATGAGGATATTGAGTTTTCTCCTTATGCCTTGTATGAAATTGAAGCTGGGCATGCTTTACTTCTTCCGGGGGATGTATTAAATCCATAATAGCTGTGTTTTTCTTCCTCTTTCCATCCAATCCCTATCTCTTGGAAGGGAGTGGGAGGCTTGTGACATATACACAGTGTTTGCTGATGGCTACTAGAAAAGAATCTGGGTTATCCAATAAACATGCCCCAAACTTTCAACTCATGGGGAGCTTAGGTTCAAACAGTAGCTCCGACTACTGCGTGGTGGTTATGGAGTGAAATAGCAGAGTGATATGCAAAAGCTCACACTAAGTATATCACTTTGCTTCAGAATTCCTGCATTTGCTGCTAATGCAAGGAATAGCCTTTGAACTCTAATCTGGTGTCTCCGGAGTAGTTCGTAACCGAAGGCACTTCTTTCATCGTAACAGGGTGACAGTGATCCAGACTTGCAGAGCATTTGGTACAGTCCCAAAGCAAGATAATAAAGCAGATAATACTGTGGGCTTTGCATTTCTGAGCATACCAGCCCTTCAGAGAGACCTTGCAGGGATCTTGCCTCACAACTTCCTCCTGACACAAAGAACTATTGGTGTCATTGTCTTGCATGAAGAAATATGAATATCATTGTCTTGCAAACAAGAAAAAACAAAACATGGCATTTTTTCTCTCGGTTTGTGTACTAAGTCACCAGCACAATTATTTCTTCGGCTTTTTTGAAGGCAGAGCAGGACCAGAGAGCAAAGTGTATGTTTTAACACTGCTACAAAGCAGTCATCTGTAAGGAATCTTTTACCTGTTAAAAATGCCAGGTTATCTAGTTGTTGTTGTCACCAGGGGTGGTCATTAGGTAAGATATTTGTCTTAACCACCTAAGATCTAGGCAAGCTGTTTGTTTCTAATAATTAGTTGGATTCACCTTGAAGAATCATAAAATGTTATGACATGACCTGTTTTTTCTTTCCATAAGAAATACAGTTCCATCTCCACTTGTAAACTGTTTGTTTACAAAGGTAGAAGAAGTCTCCTCTTCTCCTGGTCAGGACTGGGCTGTCCACTGGAGCCCTTGGCTTCAGTGCCCAGGGTCTACAGGGCTCTTGAGAAGCTGCTTAGCTGCACCCTGGTGTGACCCTGTGCTCACTCAGCCTGGGGAAAATGCTGAGATTTTAGAGTTCCACAAGATACCCAGTTTAGTTTTATACGCCACCAGCAGTTTTTCCTCATCCCTTTAAAGGGGTGCATCCTTTTCTGCTTTCATTAAAAAAATATTGTCACCTCACTGTTTAGTTGAGTAAGACAAAATTCCTCCATAATAATATTAATCTTTTATTCAGTTTTTATGGTTCCTCAACTTGATTATGAAGACAATAATGTAATTTGAAAAACCTTCCTTTTTTATTTCAGCTTCAGCGGAGCTACTAAACGTGAGTGTAGATAAATGACCATAGGAAAACTTCACAAAATTACTGTTTACACATAATCTGACAATGAGCCATAATTTGATTGCTAAAAAAATCATTTTGTGTACCTCTGCCCCTATTCTGCTGGATAATGAAAATTTATATCTATGTTTCAGACATCTGGGGAGGATGTGACAGCTTTGGGGCCGAATGAAAGATTATGCCACAGTGACCCCTGTCAGCATTTCCTCATGGACTGGTTACCCGAAACCCAGCAGCATCTAGGCTACTTCTTTTTCCTTTTACTCTTCCTTTTCTCATCTCTTTTTTCTTTTTGTTCTTTTTTTCCTTACATTTCCTTCTTCTCCTTCTCTTTATTTTTCTCTCTCTTTTTTTCCCCCTCTTTTTTCTCTTACTTTTTCACTTTTATTTTTTCTTTTTCCTCCTTCTCTGTCTTTTCCTTATTTTTATTTAATTACTTTCTTTTGTCTTTTTTTTTTTTTTTTTTCACGAGAACAGTCATTTCATTTTGGAAGGTTAATGACACTGTAAATCTAATAGGCCATTTTAGTGCCATCATGTGGGTATTAAAAGTCATGTGACTGGTCAGGATCCCATATGGAGTGTCTTGGGGTTGTCTTGCTTAGGAATGGCAAGGCTCTTATATGGCTGTAAGAGCTGGATATGTTTTCAATTACTTTCTAGGACAGATCTGCTTTGAAATTAATTTGAAGTCTTTGCCTATGGTTGTGTTTGCCACCTCTCTCAGATTATCCTTAGTAAACGCTCGTGTATCAAATTCACCTTTGATTCTCTCCAGAGATAATCTGTGCTGTTTAATTTATTTTTGCCTCAGGACTAAGAACAAACAGTTCTTTGTGCTTGAGGTGCACAAATGGATGAGAAAAAGAGGATTTTCACAAAGTCAGTGTATTCCTCTGCCTGTGTCAGCACAGGCTTCTTGTGCTCTATTTTCTGTCCCCAGATCAATGCACATCCCATGTGTCACTATGGGAGCACCCCTCAAAGACCCCAGAGCTTCCCAGTTGCACTGGTGGAGACATTTAAGGTCTTCTGGGTCGTACATGGGCTCTGAAGACAGGAAGGAAATCACACAGGTGGATAGGTGGGAAACAGGTAGAAAAATGGCAGGCAGAGGGTACTGAGAGCATCCTGTGGAGAGAGAGGAGTTCTGAAGAGTCTGCTGGGATCTGCTGTGAGTCCTCATTTGGTGAAGATAATTGTAGACCCAGGTTTGCTCTCGTGTGCACAAAATATATCCAGATGTTTCCAAGGACTGACAGATTTTAATGAGGGATTTGGCTGCCAAAGCTCACCTTCACAACTTGTGGTTCCCTCTTCCCAGTGACAAAATATTGAGACTATAGAGGTTTTAGATGTGCTGTGTTCATTTGATTCACAGACCTGTTCAAAAGGGGGGCTTTTCTTCATAAATGTCCATTTTGTTAAATCACTCCGTCTGCCACAAAAGATTTCCACTAAGCCCCACCAAAATTTGTTTACTCTAGGAGGAGATTCTCCCAAAGCATAAGGATGATATAGAGTTCAAAAATGTGAATGATGTGGTAACGAAGAGAACTCCCTCATGCCTTGTACATTTGGATATTTCAAAGAGCAGTGACTGCTCTTCCCATGGATGCGGCTCCAGGAAATGAATAATGCTGAGGAATGATCAGAGATGAGCCTGCAAACATTCACCCACCTCCTTCCCTCCTGCGCTTCTCCCCTCCCACCCTACATTAATTATTCTGAAATGTGTTTCTCTGTAGGAATGAGGAATTTGGAGCCTGGGGAGTGAGGGGTTTCTGAGGCCCTCTGAGCATTCCCACTGTTCTGTTGTTTCCTGTTGAGGTGTGGGTGTGCGGTGAATGCACTGCAGGTCCAAAGGAGGGTTAATTCCAGATCTCAAACACTCCTGACACAGGGACTTCTGCATCACCTTTCCCTAACAGACCTACCTAACCTATTTGGGAGTTTATCCAGCAAACCAGTTTGTCTGTAACTTGCAAAATCCTTCCTCAGTCGCTCACAACCTCCTGTGACCCCAAAGGGAGACAAGCCCAGGCTGGTGCCACCAGCTCGTGCTGGGTGAGTTCATCCCTCAGGGAAGCCAGAATGGGTGTCCTGCTGCACACACAGCTCAAGGTGCCTCCTGAAAGGCTGGCTTTAAGTTCAGCCAACATCAGTGAGTGGCAAAGGTCCCCATCCCATGCTTATCAGGCCTCCAGCGGAGCGTCCCATGGCTCCCACGGGACCGCGCAGACGGATTTCCTTTCCAGGAAAAACAAAGAGCAGAGACATGGGATATGTCCTGTGTCTCCCTGATATACCAAATAGCTCCTCAGCAAGACACACACCACAAAATATGAGACCTGATGGTTTTTGTGGAAGAAGGGACGACGCTGCCTTTGCTGGCAGCCTCTGGGGTGGCTTTGGCTCAGCACTGCTGTAACAATGCCACCTCTTCTGTTTGCTGTCCTCACATCTCCTGAGCAGCTCTTGGCCTCTGCTTTTCATGTTCACTCCTCATCACTTGCCTGGAGACTGCTGCTTCTACCTCCAAAAGGTCCAAAAGTTACAGTGTGTGCACCCAAAATGAACTTGTAGGTCGTTGTGCTCTTCTGCCTTGAACCTACCCCCACCTACCTTGTCCTGCTCACAGCTGTTCCTGAGGAGGCACCTACAGCATTGTTGTGATGGTTCTGCAGTGCAAACGCTGCAAATGCTCCAGTCTTTTCTGTGGGGTGTAATGTTTAAATCTTGATCTTACTTTTTTTTCTACCAACTACACAATACCTGTACTTTTCCAGCAGTGAGAGCAATGGAATCTCTTCACTTAGGCTTCCTGAAATCTTTTTAGTGGGTAGGAGTTCTCAGAGTGGATAGAGCTCTCAGGGAAAGGACAAGTGTCAGCAGTAATCACTACCTCCCGCATTCCACACCTGTGACCTGAAAAAATTAGCAATATCTATCATAAAACCAGTGTATTTGAATTCTTATTTGTCGTTTTCTTTTAAAGCTTTTATTTCTACAATCTCTGTCAGAATGAATATCCCTCACTTTCACATTCACAGCCTGTGGTATCAAATTTCATCTTAGCATGACTTAAAATATTCACACTGTCAGGTCCATAAGCATTACATCCACATTTTTTTGGGAGGAAAAAATATCCAAGTTATAAACCATAGAAAAATAGGGCTTGTAATGAAAATGCTGACAGCACATTAACTGTCACTGGGCATTGCTATAAACAAGTGTTATGTTCATGTGCAGGAGAGAAAATCCAAGCAGAGCTGGGCTTTACCAACTTTGGGGACCAGCAGTGCACAGTTACACAACATATTTATTTGTGTTCCATGAAAAGACACAGCAGTGCAGTACTGCATGGCAATGTGTTGCTAATTACCTAGTGCTCCACTGGAAAGGTGACTGGCTCTCTGGATGCCTTGATTTCCAAACTGAAATTTGGAAAACCATCTGAAAATGAGGGAAAACAAAAAAAAAAAAGGCATTTAATTGCTCCCCTAAACTTCAGAACAATCAATTGTTCTGCAAGCAGCAATCCATTCCCCTCTTTCATTTCTAAATCAGCTCTGACAATGTGTTTTGCACCAAGAACCTGGCATATTAGGCAGTACTAAATGTTTTAACTGTGCCTGTAAATTTGAATCTGTCATTTTAAACTTTTCTCATGGCTAATTTTATGATTGAGAAGGGAGTTTCAGCTCCTTTGCCAAGTGCTTGAGCCTAAGAATTCCTGGGGTGCTCTGAGGGCTCTTGAAGTCAGCCCTTGCCAAGGTCAGGTCTGCTAACCCCGTAAAAATCCCTCCGTTTTTTGGTAAATCTCCTCGTGCATCCACCCTCCTGTGGTGGCCAGCAGAAGGTGGGGTTGATGTTGGGCTGAGAGCAGATGTGAGGTTCCCCCAGTCCTGCAGCTGGTTTCACAGCTGGGGCTCTGTGGGATATTTCCAGGGCAGCCAGTACCAGCTCCTGGCCGAATATTTCAGGGCAAACATCTCCTGCTGGGAAAGGTGGTGGCTGCCTTTGTGTGAGAGCCTGGCTGGAGAGCAAAACCATTTACAAACAGGTCATTTCCATTTTGGATTCTCAGAGCTGGCAGGAGGAGGAGGAATTTTGGGGAATCAAACAGCCACTCAGAGGAAAAGCTCATATTAAACAACACAAGGTGCATGGGGCAGTTGAGTAATTCTGTATTTACATGAACATTGCAGCAAATGCCCTGTAATAACAACCCTTTTTTTTTTTTCTTTTCTTTTTTTTTTTTAGTTCTTTAGGTTTTGTGTTATGAGAAAATATGAAACATAAATCACACGGAGCTACTCCTGGCCTTAAGCCTTCAGGATGCATTTGTTTGAAATCAAGAGCCAAATTCCCTGGATCAGAGTAAACTGTTAGGTGCCAACTGGGGCGAAATGCCAGCCTTTGAACTCCTGCACATTATGGCTGATGTGATCCATATGCAGGACTTGAGTCGTGCTCCAAAGTGGTTTCTTTTAATTGATTTAGCAAATTAACAATATTAGGCCTTCTGTAGGATAGAAAGTACATTACTCACCGTGCCCTTATATTACCCTGAAAGGAAATCTATTGTTCTTTTGTAATGAAATGGTATCACAAGGAGGAAAAAAAGGTAGCAGTACCAGGTAAAAGGAATCACATTCAGCTGTCAAGCATGTTTAATGAGGAATTTTAATTATGAGGCTGGAAATCAATGGGCATAACTTTAGCAATGAAGTCTTAAAGGGAAACTAAATTGCTTTCTATCTTGCAAAGTTTACTGAAGCAACTTGAGCAGCTGCCAACCATCATTGTTCTGAGAAAAGGAACTTGAGGAAATTGCAAGTCACACTGTAGCATTTATTGTAGGCATATTCAACAACAACAAAAAAGGAGGATTTCCATGGATTCATGTTTAATGGGTTCTTCCTAACTGATTCATCTCTGCCCTATGATTCTTTAGAGCCCTTGGTTTCATGTACTGTAAAAAACCTGTTCTTAGGAGAGCACTGAGGAGAGGTTGCACTGAAAACGGATAGGTTATGATCCATAGAAGATCAAGATCATCTTATTTGTTCCTTATTCCTGGAGAACGTGGGCTGTGAGGAACAGCATGGCATAAATACTCCATGCAGTGGGAACCTAAACCTCCAAACCCAGAGCTAACATAAAAAATTGTAGGTCCCTGTAGTGTTTCCTAACCAAGAGCTGTGGTGGTGTTCTCAGGATGCTCATGTAAAGTCTTTTTGGTGTTTCCAGGGCAACAGAAACTCCTGTAGTTTTGTAACTTCACTGTGATTTGTTTAAGCTAGATACACCATGTAGGGCCAAATCCAGTGCCTACTGAAAAATGGACCCCCAAAATACATCTCAGCATCACCTGTGAGGCTGGGCTCAACTTCACAGCACAAAAACAAGCTCAAAACTGCCTCCAGCTCTTTCTGGAGAAACTGTAGGCCAGAATTAAGCCAAAATGCGTTAGAGTACCACAAGAGCTGTTTTGGAAAGCCACGTTTCCATCTCTGGGTTAGGCATTCCTTGGTTTCTCATTAAGAGCTGCAGTTTCTCAGCACTGAGTCCTTGCTCCTGTACCTGGCTGCTTCTCCTGATTTTTGGGGGTTCTGCATTTCTCCCCTCTGTGGTTTAAATCAAGGCACATCTCTGACTGCCCCACTGTCCCTCAGAGCCCTCCACCATGTGGGCACCCAGGGTTTTAGTGCCCATGCTTGGGAATTAATGGCCTGAATTAATATTTGGATATTGCAGCAAAGGGTGTTCAACCAACCCTTAATGCAGGTAGGGGAGAAGTACTTTTGAAACCAATCTGGCTGCCATTCCATAGGAAATCCAAGTCATAGATCTCAGTTATTGGTATTTTAAAAGTGGCAGTGCCTGTTAAAGGCTGGCTATTCCCTAGAATATAGAGATATTTGGGGCTGCAGTGGAGACACATTGGCAGCAGAGTGGAAGCTCTGAGCTCACCTGCCAATGCTCTGCCTGGCTTAACTGCTATCAGTTGCTCACTTTCATGAGTCTGAAATTCATGTAGCCCCAAAAGAAAGATAAATAAGAACAAGTCACTTTTCACCCTCCAGACAAAGGCCGAGGAAATTATTTCAAATAAAATATATCATCTCAAGCAGGGGCAGATGAAATAGTTTTCTACTAAAGTTGTTCTCCCTGTTGACAGAACAAATTACTGAATCTCCTCCACTGGATATCTGAAGCATCTTTTCTAAAATCATAATTGCATTCAACTCTTTGACAAAAATACTGAATTTTGTGTTCGTGGTATTTAGTGATGCCTAAAAATCTTCATGGTGAAAGATAAAAGTAGAGTGTGAGCTTTAGAGAAGTATTTTGGTCTGTTCCCTGAGGAATAAGGGGACCTTCTCCCCTCCCATCATCACCAAAGCATCACTTCCAGCAGTCCTCCAATGAGCTGATTTCCCAAATGAAATGGTTGGTTTAGCCTTGGTGTCCATAGCAGGGGGCTAATTTTATTAAGGTCCACAGCATCACAAGCAATTCAAACAACAGAAGGGCTCCTGGGCAGTTCAAAGCTTTCCTCTACCCCTTTTAGTTAAAGGCAATTTAGGGTCGTGTGTTTATGGTGCACATATTTGGCTTTCTCCATCTCTTGTGGGAACCACTCATCTTGACTGCCAGTATATTTTTGATAAAATTGAGGTAGAGATGAAGCAGGCTATATTCCACAAGAAATCTCACCCACTGTATCTATAAATTCTCTCTCTCATCTCCTGTGAGTGTTGAATGAGCCTTCAGGTGTCCAGTGCTATTTCTCTTATGGTGCTCCAAGAGGCCACACGAGATGGAGCCGGGGCTGCAAAGCCCAGGAAATTTTACTGTGGTCAAAAATAAAGTTAATTCTGTTCACCTCTCCCGTGCCTTCACCCTTCAAAGGCAAGTGTATTTTTTCATCACTGATGCATTTTATACTCCCGTATTTATAGTGAATATAGGCATTCATGCGGCTTCAAAGAAAAGATCTTTCCTTTGAAAATGTTGAGATAGGTTGTTTTCAAGTATATGTGTGGGGTTTTTTTGGTCATATTGGGCAGCATACCATTGATGTGTACATAGCAGACATCCAAGCAGGACTCAAACATCTACATGTGGAGGAGCTGGGGACCAAGTGAGGAAAGGAAAAGAGGAAAATTCTACTCTTACACTCTTGATGGAGATGTAAGAGTAGAATTGTTTTTTAAACATATTTTCAATTGCTGAAGGAATGTTTGTTGCTAAATATTCACATGCCAAGTGATGTGTAAGTCTGAAAGCTCATTTTAATGTCAGCTGTGGGGCCTGTTACTACATTTTTCCTGGATCATTCCAGTCTTCTGTGCACAGCCAGGGGCTGCTGTGGAAATACCATAGTGAGTATGGTGCATGTACACAGCCAAATACCAAGTCATTGGGTTAAGGACTGGTTCTCCTAAGGGTTTAGTAACTTTGTTGTCTTTTCACAGCATTGCTCAACCTCTCTGTTGCTTGTACTCCCACAGAAATATATATTTTGTATGGATAGACCTTTATTTTCCAGTGTATTCACTTGTTGATGAGTCTGTTCTGTGTCTATTCTGCCCTTCTTAACAATTTTTGCTGAAATCTACAAAATCTATTCCAGCCCATGCCATCGACCAAAATCCTCATCAATTTTTCAATGAATTTCTAATGCTATCAGAGGGTTAATATATGAGATGATCCCAGTGTTGTGTCAGAGGAAAACCTTTTGAGCAGAGGATGGATGTACAGTGTGGCATGGCATATAAATCATTTTCAAATTAGTATTCTCTACATCTGGAGAAGAGTACATTTGTGTGCCTGCATAAATTGCCTACGAACACATTTCAAAACCCTACGCTTAATCTTAGCAATGAACATTTCAAAAAGTAAATTAATATCTTCAAGGCGAAGAAATACAGTATATTAAGCAGAAGCCCACTGGAAACTGTATAGTTAAGAATCTGTCAGCCTTTCCATTATAAGCTCTGTTTTTTTGAGGGGTTTATAACTCAGTTATAAAATTTCACACTGGGCTAAAGGTTGGCACGTATCGCCTCAGTTTGGCAGGGTGACATTTTATTAGCTCTGAAGGCGTTTTGGATCCCATGTCAATGGGATATTATTTTAAACCACAGAAATGAAGTTTAAATAACCTGGGGTATGGCTGAGCTGTAGGAAGGTGAGACGAGCAGGACTGAAGCCCAAAGTGATGCTGTTGACTCATGGAGAGGTGACACCAGAGGTGCCAGGGCTGACGCCGGGATCGTGCATCAGCCCCAGAGCCAAATTTCTTTCCTTTTGTCCCTTCCCCTTACTGTGCCTTTAATTCACATCTCTATGGTTAAATGTGTATTGTGCTGAGGTTACAGGTCTAGTTTGTGGTTTATAAATTAGGTTAATTAACATTACAATAGTACTTTCTGAGTGTGGGAGTATGTTTGTGGGTGGATATGTGTGTGTGCAGACTTGAGCGCTCCTTGGAAACAGAAACAGGATTAAAGTGTCTGCGGGAATTATAAATTTATTGTGTAAATAGCTTTATGATTTGTTGTGTGTTTGGATTAATGCAATATATATCCATTTTAAACATTGATCTTTAAGCAAGTAATGTAATGAATCTGAATATTCCTTCAAATTACTGTTTACACTGGCTGTGCTATAGATTAAAAGAGACAGTTGCCTTTATAAATTTAGTTGTAGGGTACACGGGTGTGTATAAATACTTCTGTTTCCAATTATACCAAAGAATGATGATAAACTGTTGTGAGTTGTCTGGACAATTGTACACAGCCTGAGTCATGAGAGGGATGATGCTGGGCAGTGACTGATGCACACATGGCACAGGGGTGGGGGGGGAGCTATTGTTTGGGCCAGGAAATGTGTAAATAGGCACCTAGAATAAATTCTATGAATGTATTGAAATGAAGACACAGTTCCTTCCCAGCTGTAGTGCTTCTAAAAGGGGGAAGTGTGTCAACTCACCAAAATATGGAAACATGATTGTTTTTTATTTACAGAAATTTTAATGGTTTGTAGAAGGTATTCAGGAAAATGAATTAGGTACCCTTGGTATTGGGTTGCTTTTGGTTTTCCATATCCAAGGCTGCTGATGGTACTGGTTTTAATGCTCCACATTATTAATTAGACTTAATTGGACAGTTGGGCAGAAGGATAGTGGTTATCACTGTGACTCCTTAAAAATGTATTTACACCAAACACTATGGCTTTAAACATGGAGTTAAGGCAAGCCAGAGTTCATAGGCATGGAAGTGCATTTAAGGAAATAAATACATGGGCTTAGTTTTAATTTTGGTCTTCAAAGAGAAATTCTGTGGCCACCAGAAGCTCTCTGAAGAGACAACTAGCCCTCAGGCAGTGGCCAGGGTGGTCTGTACTCAAGGGTCAAGTCTCTTCCCAGGCAGGTTCTTCCACTCCTGATTCACTGGGCAGCTGTGCCACAGCTGGGGGATGTGGCTGCCTGCTTGTCCTGGTTTGGATCAATATGTTTAGAGTGATACAACTGAGGGAACCCCTTGGTCTTGCTGCAGATGTCCTACAGTGACAACTTAAGTGCTCAAAGTCAGCTTCCAAACAATCCACAAGAAAAACAAATCCCTGAAAATGTTCCTTCTTCAGACAAGTCAGGGAATGGTTTTGTGCTGTCTATACGAAAAAAAAAAATTGCTTTCTGAAGAGTTTGGTTTTCCACAACTCAGAGTAAGTGTGGTTGGGTTCTCTTACACCAAATCCATGCCTCGTATGAATGCTGGAGAAAAGCTGACCCGTCTGGCAGCACCTGGGGAGGGGATGCTCTTGTCATACTTATGGGTTCCATTGATGAGAGCTGGCCAGACCTTAAATTAATCAAATTATGCAGTTTTAAAACTCAGGAAGGCGTGATCACAACTTGGCCCTCTTCCTTCTTTTTTCCTTCTTTGTTATCCCTCCTCTTTCACATTATTATTACTGAGAGCAGCAACAACAACAAAAAAAAGTGATCATGATAAATTATAGGAAGCTGGCAGCAGCGGTAATTAACAGGTAATTATCAATAAACAATTTAACCACAAAAACTTGGATCCCACCTACAACTTGTCAACAATAAAGTCATGAAGGCTCCACAGGCCACTGGACAAACAGTCCACGGGGAGCAGGGCCGGCGCTGTTAGTGCAAATAAACAACTCTGTGCCGGGAGCCTAAACAAAAGCACAGCGCAGAGTGACCGCGGGGAAGCGGGGGAGAAAAGGCTCCCTTGGCAGAAAGAAACAACAAAAAACCCAACAGTAGTTACAGTTTGAGGAGCCAACCTCAAACCGCTCGCAGTTTATTGCAGTCCCAAATAAGTATCCCATAAACAGCAGTCAAAGCCCAACGTTTGGTGTCTTAAAAAGAAATCTCTTTGAAAGTGGGAAAAGAAAAGGCATTTTGGGGGAGGTAAGAGCTGGAGGGAGAGAATACATTGTTGTGTCAACTGGTTGGCTACAGCAGATGTCTGATTGTGCTGTGTCCAACCTGAATCTCTGTTTTTGTGATACTGAGGTGAGAGAAGATGTGTGGGGCAAAAGGGTCCCTCAGATGTGCATGCAGATGTGCTCAGCCAAACGTCCTTCCAGCCTCTCCCTTGGGAATCAGGAGAGGTTTTTTAGGTGACTTCCACTGTGACAAAGCCATCCCCTTCTTCATGTGCAAGCAGGGTTACTTTTCATTCTTTTTGTAACTTAAATATGACCACAAGGAGCTTGGAGGAATGACAGCCCTAGTTCCCACCATTCTTTGCTAATGAACTTCATCTTGCATTCCTACATTGGGATTAAGGCCAATTTTCTGTTGAAGGGAGTCAGATAAGGACAGCAGAATGAATTAAGAATATATTGAACATGGAGTAAGTTTTTTGTGAGTGACTATAACATCACAGACTAATGTAATGAAATTTAAGCACTTAGATTTGGGAGTTTTACAAATTGATATCAGAATCTTTGGTAGAAATGCACTACTTATGTGTTAACAATTATGTTAAACGATTGACATGAGCCAGTCTTTAACTTTGCACTCTATAAGACATATCCTGGAATCCTCCTGGAATTAATGCATTTGGAGAGTGATGATGGGTTAATGTAGAGCCTTTGTTGTCTTCCACTCCATGGAAGCCCCCAGTCTCATCATATCTCATCTGTGCTGACATCTCCATGAGCCCTACCATACCTACCCCACAGACCTGCTGCCCAGACACTTCTGAGCCTGCCTTAGGTGCTGCAATGTGTCTGCCTGGTTTTCCTTTCGATTGCCCAGTGCCTGTTGGTTTTTCCCTCAGGTTCTTCAGTCACTGCTGCATTTTCTGAGATTTTCTTAGATTTTCCTAATTCCAATTTTTTTTGGAGAATCCTAGATCTTCTAACAAACCCTCATGCTGTGTCCCCCAGTAACTTAAAAGTAATTAAGCAAAAAGTAACGATTTTGGACATCTATCATTTAATTTGAAATTACATATGGATTTAATGGAGGGGGAGGAAATAGTGCTTTGAGAGATTAGTTCTTAAATTTTGATTTAAGAACTGAGTTATTAGCTGAAATAATATGAAGTAGGGCTGCTTTTTTGACCTTTCTAAAGTCTAGCCTAGTCAATTATTACAGCAGAGCAGGGAACCAGAGAACAGCTTTGAATCAGTCAGACCCAAACTGATTTAAGTTTGCATGGGGTCGAATAAGACATTAGTTAAAAATAACTAATGTATTCTTTGACCTCCATAATGAGGAAGGACATTTACAGGTTTTTCACCATATATCTGATCCTGTTTATTTCATTTTGTGATTTAAAGATGGACTGGACATTCTTATTGGGGTCTAGATAATACAATTATTATTTTTTTAAAGTTTCCTGCTCCAAGTATTCTTTCAGTTGTGCATTTTGTCCATCAGTCTATATCACGGTTATATTTTGAGGCAAGATTGAATAAGAAAGACAGCCACAGATTCCAGTGCTGGAAGGATCAGGATCACTTGGGCTCCCACCTCCCTACTACCTGCCTTAAGAGAAAAACCCAGGTTAGTGCTTATAAATCTCATTTATCATTGTTTTCCAGATGGAATTAGGCAGAAATTATAGCTAGGAAAGTCCTTCCCGCTGAGACCTTAAATATCTTGCCCTTCTCCCATCTCTGAGCAGCTCTGTGTTGAGGTGAGAGGGGAGCCTAACTCAGAACCCTGAAAGCTGGGGAGGTAGCTAAGGGCAGGTAAGGTCCCTGTACAGAAGGGAGAAAAAATTTTTGCAAAGTGTTGGTTAAAAAGGGAAAAAAAATTAAGCAAAAAAAAAAAGAGCAAGGGTTGGAGACAAGTGTGTGGAGAAAGGAGAAGGAAGCAAGAGGGAAAGAAAGGGGAAAGGAACATTGATGGCAAAGCAAAGTCAACCCAGAAAGTTTTACGTGGGTTGAAAAGGTCCCAACTTTGGTTACGTCTTCAGACTTCAGCTCTTCCTGAGAACAAGAAGAGAAAGCAGAAGTTGTTTCCATTTTTTTAATGTAGATATCTCTCATTTCTGCACCCAAGTAATCCTCACTTTGCTGCCAGATGATGCTTCTCTGGTTTGGCCCTTTGGGGTGCAATGGCTTGGCAGTGCTGATTTACGCATCTGCCTTTTTCTGCTGCATAACCTGAGAAGATGCCTTTATAACTGGTTCCTTCGGTGCCATAAAGGAAACATTAGTATGTCAAGTTTCCAGAGAGTTTAAAATAGGCCAGCTGGCTGTTCAGGGTGCACAGCTTGAAATGGTCACTTCTATTTTCGGCGGAGCAGCATTGATTGAATTGACCATGGTCCAAGGCTGGTAGAGAGCATAACACGAAGTGACTTCTCTCCAGAGCAAGCAGAAGATTTGTGATGTACACAGGGACAGAGTATGATCTTTTTTCCCCCATGTCTACCGCAGTGTTTACTTTAAAGTACTATTTTTTCATAACAAAAGAAGCCTGAGCTTTTACCATTAAATTTGCTAAACAATTTAGGTTATATTTCATTGCTTGCACCCAGCTTCACACATAAATGTTTAGCAATATAGATAGCCCATGTCCTCCTAAGCTTTCAGTAATACAGTTTTCAGGAATGAGACTCCTCATACGAGAAAGGTTTTGTGAGATTAACAAATACCATAGAAGGATGGAATATTTTGGGTTGGAAAGGACCTTAAAGATCATCTAATCCCTGTGAGCAAGGACATCTTCCACTAGACCAGTTTGCTCAGAGCTCCATCCAACCTGGCCCTGAACAATTCCAGGCTTCGTTTCACTGTGGACAAGGTTCCCCACTTGCTTCTATTTAGTCAAAATGCTTCCATGTTATTTTCTTCCCTTACCTCCAGTGAATCCTTTCAAAGGGATGCATCCCAGACAATGGAAATTAATAAGGAATTTATCTGCAAAATCTGTTGGTCCCATTGCCTCTGTGCATCACCTTAGGGCAGCAAGACCCCAAACCAGAAAGGTTTAGGACTCCTCAGGTTCCAGTGAAAATTCCTGAGGAATGTAGAGTTTTTACCACATTTAAAAAATCAGAAAGATGTTGTAAAGAAAGAAATATTATCAGTGTAACAATACTGAAGGAAGGCAGGGGAGGGGGGAACTGTATGGGGTAAATGCCCTTCTGTGTGCTTCAGGAGCATCCCTGTGGATGGAGGACACTCACCAAGAGCTGGAGCTATCTGAGGATCCTTTCTCTTGGGGATAAAAGATGGTCCCAGGGCTTCCTAGAGCCCTGCAGCAGAACAAAACTGCTGAGTGAGAGGGGATGGTGGCAACCCTGGCTAACGAGCATGTCTTCACGATTTCCCCGTACTTTGCACCTGAAATACTATTTATTATGTCTAGTTATCCCCCAAATCCAACTAAATCTCTGTGTTTCTTCCTGGTCCCTCTTTGCACATTGGTCCTGGTTTGGGTTTTATTTTTATTTTCAGTTATGTTTGTAAGGCTCTCCCACAGCCTGAAAACAAGGGGGTGCTTTGGAAGCACAATACCTTAGCACTTATTGTGGATAGATCAGTAATCTTTTATAATCAGAAATAGGTATAATTGTGTGTCTCTGGCAAAGGAGATTAACTGTCAAAGGATCACATTAAGCCACATCCTGATCAATGCAAGTGCCTTCCTAGAAAACAGGCAGGGAAGGATTTCCTGTAGTTAGCAGCAATGAGGGAGAGGAACTTTAAAAACAACTTTCTATTTGATAACTACAGAAATCTAGCTAAGTCTTAGGGATTTAGCCAGGGAACATATTGGTTCCAGCAGACTATGGTAAAGTTAATTAAGGATGATTAATGGAGCATTTTCCTTCCAATGATATCTGTGACAGAACAAAGCTGTCTGAGGCTTGTCAAGCAGAATTTGAGTTGAATGAGTATTTATGTGATCAAATCTGAAGGGCTGCCTCTTGACAGAGCAAGGATTCATCAATCAATTGCGCTGGCTTGCAGTGGTGGGAAATTGGTCGATCAGCATAGCTCTGCTCCCATCCCCCATTTTTTCATTCAATCATCCCTCAGGCTACAATGCATCTTTAGCTTTTACCTCTGACCACCTTAAGGGCTATCAGAGAAAAGTAAAAGCAAGAGCTAAAACATCTATTATAGTGGTTATTTCTCAGCTGTACTCATACAATTGATTTCTTTTAAGTAAAGGCCCGGGCACTGTAAAGCGATACAAGCCTGTTCAATGAATTAATTGGTTTTAATAGAAGTTTAGCTTTGAGCCTGAAGAATATATAGTGCTCTCTTGCTAGAAAGTCTCCTATTAGGGAAACCACCTGCACAAAAGGCCCCAGTCCTCTCTTAATCCCACTGCCCTCATCATAATCACTTCATTTGAAAAGGCAAGATCCTTAATTTGAAAGAAAGGGGCGCCACAAGTGCTCCAGTTTCTGTGCATTTCATCGTGCATCAGTTCCTGGGAGGGGAACACTGGCTGCCTGCACTTGGCTTTGGGTTACCCTTGCAGCCTTTGGATGCCTGGGATGTAAGTCATGCCAGGATTTGGGCAGAGGAATGATGCCATTGTGGATGTACCAATATCTTTGTTTAATGAATGCCTCGGCTGCTTTCACTGCTGTAGGGTTTGAATGGAACTAACCACAAATGATGTAAAATGATGCACATCTCATGGAAAACTCAGAGGAAGATAAGTCTTAGCCCTACTCTGAATAAAATCAGGGCAGCTATCCTATTTATGACAGGAGGCCCAGGTTTAGTTTCATTTTCTAACGCAGCTCATGGTTTTTTGTTTAACTGCTGTGTGCTCAAGCTTTGTTCTTCTGGGCACACACCAAGCAAAAATACTCAAGTGGTGTTTAAAACCGAAACACCAAGGTTGTCATCTCCATCACCAGCCCCATAAAATGCCATCATTAGACATCTGACCTACATTAGCCATCTACTGTTCAGTAATTTAAATTGACCATCAGTTCAAATAGGGCAGTATCTCCTGGGGGCAATTCACCCATTTTCTAGACATCTAGGGAGGATGATGAGGGTTGCATTCAAGAAGTCTGATCTCTCTCTAAGGGGAACTTGGACTTCATACCCACCTTTGAAATGTGTAAAGCTTCCAGTAAAAATAAAATCCCTGAGAGTGGATTACTTTCTTTGGTGCAGTTGTAAGCTCAGTGGCATGTATCCCTCATTGGATTTGCACACTAATCTTCCTTCTTAAGTTACTGGTAGAAATCAGGTTTCTCGGATTTTTATGAATTGGAAAATTGAAGTTCTGCCTGGTAATAATTTTGAGGTTTGGTACCTGCCTCAGCTAGGCCAGCTATAAATAAGGGAGGTTAAAGACAAGACTTCACTTTTTCTCCCAGACTTGTGCACTTTGCACAAAGAAGCACAGAGGAGAACTCCAGTGTGCCTTGACCTATGGAAAAATGGCTCAGTCATGAGTTGTCTTTACTTTTTTATGCAGGTTTCCCTCTAGGACTATTCCCCTTAGTACCAATATCTTCCCTGTGTATGTATACAGATTTTATATAAATTCAAAGAGGACTCTAAATGCAAATATGTCCTTTAGACCTTATTAGTTGTTCCAATATGATTATTGTTGAGAGCATTTCTTTCCATCGGTAGAGAATACTATTTCATATGTACAAGCAAGCTTGGAAACCAAATGTCTAAATATTTAACCAACGTTATTTCAAAGAATTTCATTATTTATCTTCTTTATGATTTATACTATCACAATCTCTGTCTGTAGTTGTGGTTTATCATAAGCAACCCATCTGCTGTAACAGCCAAATTGGAACATTCATATAAGATGCATTCCGATACCATAAACATGACAAAAGATAGATTACATTTAGTCTTTCTCCATGTTTAACCAGTTTAATTTGTTTCCTATGCAGAAGAGGCTCTAAATTTACTTAATATATGTTAGCACTTAGGAGCACAGTTAGGAACATGACTAGGGTCTTAACCTATTCGTAAATAAATGGGAAGCTTCCTGTCTGAGTAAAAGAAAGAGAGAGAATTTATGTCAAACAATCAGGAATTTAATACATAGTGCTCTATTAGGATGTCCAGTTTGTGTACATACTCTTAAGGCATGATTACGAATAACTTCACTTCTTATAAACAATGTGACTGAAGAAATTACTCACAGATACAACAAAAAGGGAAAGAAAGGTAGGAAGTTTTAGCTGCAGCCAATAAAGGAATTACTTTCCCTGAAAAGGTTAAAAACTCAGGCATTTATTTTTGTTGCCATAATATTTGTCTTTGCAGGTTTAGCTTTCTTAAGAATCCCAAAGAAGATGCTGCGTCGGGAAAGATTTTAGTGACCTGGGTTCAAAGTCATATCATAGATCCAACATTTTCTCCGACAGCTTTGGTTTTAAAGTAACCCTAATGCTGGACCAAATCTGTGAAGTGACTGTCCATATTTATATCACTCTGGAGAGAGCTTTTAGTGATTACAGGGTTGATCTAGCAAGTTGTTGAATGCCTTCAACTTCTGTCAGCTTCAGTGGAAGCCAAGGGTGCTCAGTCAAGGGGGGAGTGCTCAGCACCCTCAGGACCTGGCCCAAAGGGGTTTTTCACATCGAAAGGTCAAGTAGAGGGCTTTGCATTTCAAGCCATAGAGTCACTCATTTTTCTCTCTTAAGGTAAAAACCACGTGATTGGAGAGTGTGTGATTAACTGTTAAGGAAACAATGTCCATAACGATATATAAAGGTGTTGCTTTCAAAAGTTGAGGTTGGATTTCTTCGGAGGTGTTAAATATATGGTGGTCCAACACCGTGCAATTCATGAATGCTAAGAATAAATATAAGCTTATTTCTGTGATGGTGATTTACTACCGAGCAATTTTGAGCAAATATATTCACATTATAGGATATGAATACAAATCAAACATAACTGAGCTGGTCTTTATGAGAATGAAGTGTCAGTACATTTGAAAATATGTGTAACACCAAACTTTTAATCATTTTACCAGCACGTTAATATTCCAATTGATTATGCTGTGTTCCTCTTGAATGTTTAAGGTTTTGCTGCTGATTTGTCTGCTGCAAGCATTGCACACCTTCCAGGGATATCTGGCATTTGGACTCTCTCAGTTTAGGATACTACTGGTCTAAATCACTTTGATAAAAGAGCTTAGCCTGTTGCAAAGTCCTTGCCTCCAAAGAACATTAACACAATAGAGTATAGAGAAAGGGAAGAATAATGGTGGAACTAACAAGTTCCATGTGGGCCTTCAGCAGCATCAGGTTGGCTTTCATTGCACCTCTTCTCCAGGAAATGTGGTTTTCCTGGAATGCAGATTGCAAGGTGAGACTCCATCTTCATGTCTGTGCATGAAGTATGTTACACAATCTCAGCACCAGGAAAAGTAATGGGGCTCTTATTGCAGTGACATTACACTTGCTCAGGTAGGAAGGTGGCACTGGGCTTGCTCATATTACTTGAGTTCATTACTCTCCTATCTGTACAAAATTGAAGGAATTACTTTTTTCAGTCTTTACTCAAACATTTTTGGGGCTTCACCACAAGGACAGAAAAAGCCAGGAGACCTAGGTAAGGCAATAAGGGGTACAGAGACATTTTCTGCTTTGGGATCTTTCAGTCCAAGAGAACATAATGGATACATATAAGAGAGGAGGAAACCCAGTACTTGTCATCCTGACAGCAGCTACAGCATACCAGGAGATTAATCCTTATGAATTCAAAGAGGAATTTGAAGGAGAGCTGGGAGGAAACTGGTGAAATAGCTTTGGGAGTGTTTGCAGGGAAAGCCTCCTCTGGAGGGTAGGGCTGGAGAAAATGCAGCATTTCAAGGGTTGCCTCTGCAGTCTGTAATTGGAAGTTGACATTGTGTCCCCACATGGGGATGGCAGACACCAAAGTGCCCTAAAAATGAAGTTTTTACTTGAGGGGATGCATAGGAGAATGAGGTGATAGAAGAGTTCATAGATAGAATAGAGACATTACAGAGAAAAGTAGTGGAATGAGGAAAGAGCAGAAATATTTGTCTGTGATCTTGGTAGTTCTAGTCAAAATACAACTACCAAGGCATTTTAAAAATTCTGTATAGCCAAAATATGTATTGGTAATTAAAATTATGGCGACAACGCTAAAAACAGCTACAGCCTACAGGACCTTTTAAAAGATGGACAGATCAACAGAAATGAAGCAGAAAGAAAGGAGGAACTATCTGGGAAGGCAGGAGTAAATCATGACCACAAACCCCTGGCTGTCTGGTGCTGTTTATCCCAGCCTTGCTCTGCTTCCCTGGCTGATAACAGAGCCCACCATACACCCGGGCATTGTTCTGACGCTGAAAGATGAAGCGGATTTTTACGAGCCGTAACCCTCCACCACGCTTTCCCTCGCAACACCTACTGCCTCACTCTGGTCCCTTAATCCAACTTTCCTTCCCCCAAAACCAGTGCGTTTATTGGGACCAGTGCAATGGAAATTCCACTTACTGTTTATATCTTAGGTTTCTCTTCCCTTCCTATATTTCCCTGGGAATTGGGGCAGTATGGATTCTTGCTCCACACCCACGGCTTTGTCTTTGCCTTTTTTTTTCTGTATAATTTTCCCCAACTGCATTTCCATGGCGCAGCTGTTTGTGTTTAAAAACCACCTGCACAAGTAGTTCTGTTTTCAGTGGAAGAAAATGTTGCTTGTAAAAGGAAAAAGCCCTAAGGTGTTGGAGTTTGCTGGGAGTTTTAATTCGATGCGTATTTTTTCCTACTGATTGATGACTGTTCGAAGTGCAACTTTAGCCCTTGATAACTAATGAAACTGGGTGGTACTAACAGTCACCGTCTGGCACAGTGATGTGTAGTTAAACTGAGCCTCTGTGAGGAAGGAGATTGGGTTTTGACCCCTAATTTTAGCAGAGGAGAGAGTAGAGAGATGGTGAAAGAGAATCAGCATCTTCATAGAGAATGAAACTGCTGTGCAAAGGCTGAAATCTTGCATGGTTGGGCAAGGACTAAGAAAATGTGACACATGCAGAGCACAAGATCTCCTAGGAAAGGAGGATGGGCACCAAGGGAAAGTCTCACCTTCATTTAAAGCTTGTGGGAATTTTGGGGACTTTTTCTGAAGGGCTCCTGAAGTATAATGCAGAGCGATAACATTATTTCCCAGCCATGGCTAATCTCGAGGAGTTGAGGCTTATGTTACACTCGTGTATTGTGCTGGGTGTTTGAGAAGCCATCAAGTGCAGCCAGAAGTGGTCCTGAGCCCAGCCCAGCCCCGGGAAAGCCCTGTTTGCTCTCTCCAGGGGCCCTCCTTGGCCTTTCTCCTGCTGCTCCTAACGCCCTCCCACCTCTTACTCCTCTTCAGTTCTCCTTGCTATGGCATGATTTTACTTTAATTTCTTTCCAAGTGGTGTTAATTCTTTAATTTCCAGAGAGCCAGCTGGACTGAGCACCCGAATCCTCTCCAGTTTCCCAAAAAGCTCCTGTGTGCTTGGTGCTGCCTCTGCTTGGCAGTGTGTGATGCTCACAGGAGGAGTAACCACTTCAGGCCAACAGTAAATGGCAGCACATTTTGGCTTTCAGCCCTAGTTGAGGCCATTAGATGATGATTTCTTGCTGCAGAGCTGGCACCAAACCTCTGCTGACCAGGGCTAGAGTAGAAGGTCATTTATATGTCCCATCCCAGATGATGGAAACAGTAGCAGTGAGGGTGGTAGCAAGCTAAGAAATAAATTGACCAAGGTTTGAAGAGCTTTACACCATTATTAACAGATATCTAGGTATATTTTTATGTATTTTCATATGTATTTAGGACTTAATGAGTATACTTGTTTATTCTGCCATCAATCCCATCCAAACTGAAGAAATTGCCAGAAGCCAGGCTAGCTGTGTGTCTCAGGAAAAAGACTTCTGGAGCATAAAAAAACTGATTCCTACCTCCACTGCCTCCCAGTCTTCCCTTCTCCCTGCCTGCAGCTTTGCTGTCCATATGTAGCAGTGACTGTCCTCCAGCTGGGGTTTGGGTGGGATGGTGGAGCCTTCTTCATGCCAGCCAGACTCCTTTGCAGTAAACTGGAGAAACTGGAGAGGTCTTGGCATACTGTGGCTTGTAAAGGTCTTGTAAATGGCTTGTGCAAAAAAATTTCCAAATGGAAACAGAACTGTGCCTTAAAGTAGCTTTGATAGGAAAGAGTGGTAAATATAAGCCTTTCCACCTCTGTGGGTATATTGTAAATGCCAGACAGTGGAAAACCAGTAAAGAAAAAAGCATCTGAAAGCAAAGACAGCACTTGGGAAGTTAGACTCGCTTTTTGGCTGTGTATGAGCTGAGCCCAGCAGGCATTTCAGACACAACTGGTTTTAGCATAAAGGCCACTGCTGGGTGTTGTTTGGGAAACCACTTGGTGTTGTGCACTGGTGGAAGCTGCTCTTGCCATACAAATCCCATGGGAATCACCAGGGACTGGCAGCCACCATTGGTGTTTTAGGAGGGCTGTCAGCACAAAAAACCATTATTTTCTCACTGAGAAACTGAGGAAGAGTTTGGTGGAAAGCATCCTGCTGGGTCCTGGTCACTACAACAGGATGGAAAACTCCACAAACTATTTTGGCATGAGGGTGGCACATTTGGGATGTGTGAGAGAGAGGGAAAGCAAGGCAAATGAGCAGATGACACCTGATGGCCAAACAACAAAGCAGAGGAGTTCTGACTGTAACCACTGTTCTTAGGGGAGGTGGCATCTGTCTCCTGACATGGACACTGTTGTGTTTATCTAAAATCACAGAGCTGTAAAACTGGAGCTCAATGTTTGCAGGGTAAAGAAGTGACTTCACTGGGAAGGGCTCCTTAACAGAGCTGAAAGAAAAGTGGGCAAATCCATCATTGCTCCTTACTCAGCCTTTGCGTAGGTTATCTTTCTATCAGTATTCTGCTAATCTCAGACCATCAGAGCTTTGTTTGTGTAGATGCTGGTGTCTGAATAGGTCTGAATAGAATTTCAAACATTATATTCATTTATAAATGTCGCTGCTCACAATCATGTAGCCAAGAGAAACAATTCTGCAAAACCTGCACGACTAAAATTTAAACAGGTTGCAAGAAACCACAGCAGTGTGGCTGATTTGCTAAAGCAGTGTTATATGCTGAAGAAATCACCATGTAATGCTTAATAACAACAGCAGAGAGTGTGGTTGCATGCATTTCATGAAAGAAGTGGAGAAAGTGCTCTAGACAACCTTTTCATTGCTATTTTGGAGCACAGATTGAGATTGTGAGTGCTTGCAAAATATCTGTTGTCATCTGCTCATGCAGAACTTCTCTGCGACACCTCTGCAGGCAGGTGCTTTAAGTGTATATATAAATTCATCTTCGTAGTGGCCACTGGTGCCACAACAAATGTCATTCCAAACAAACTCTCTGCTACAGGCTGTGTTGGAAATCATCATTTAACACATCATTTAGAGTACATCAGAGTGAATCTCACACAACCTGACCTTAATAATTCCCTTCTCAAATTAACTCTTTTTTTAACATTTTGACATTAAGAATAGAGGCAAAGTCCTTTCAACACGTGGCTACTTTGGTTTGGTACTGGGCATTGAGAAATGAGGATTTATAGTGCAATGGCTAATTATTATTTGCCATGTGGATTTCACCAAGTAAATACAGTGTGTATACAAAAATTACACAGATAGCCTGTATGCTTGCTGATTTATTAAAATTCAGCTTGCTGGGCCCAAGAGGGCTGCCCAGGAGTAATCCTCTCTGCTCTCCCAGCCTGTGCAGGAGAAATCTAGAAGATAGGATCTCAAACCATTTGCCAACTTTCCCCCTGTGGTCAGTGAGGGTGCATAACTTTCCTTTTATTAACACAATTAAATTCAGTGGGTCCTTTCAGCTGATTGAATTCATGCATTGCAAGTGGCTGTGCAGTTCCATGTGGCCATTCAGGCGTTGCACACAGAGCTGGTGTATTTTTGGAAGGGCTCCATGCCTTACCAGGAAAGTAGAGAGAAGCTTCTGAGAGACAACCCTCCCACCCTTCATCTTGATTTATAGTGCACATTATGATTTTGAATGGTATTTTCAATCAGGTAGGATGAGCTGTGACTGTCCTTTGTTTCCAGCCTGTGCATTCAAGCTGGCTGTTTTCTATCTTTTCCTGGGCTCTTGTCCACCCCACACAGCTCTCTAAGGTGTAAAACAAGAGAGCAATTACTCTTTATAGCACCTACTATCCATCTAACCTACATTTTCACTCTCATTTTGGAGTCAATGCTGCCTTAGATAAAAATCAGTGCTCTGGGTTCAGTGTGTTCCTGTTCCAGCACTTCTGAAAGGGTGTGAACAGTTACATATTTATTCAGACTTGTGCCTTATAAAGCACATGGCTGCAGAGACAAATTCTTCTGGATTGTTTGTTTTACGGTGCTGTTAAAAAGGGTGACTCTGGCTAATGCCAGCTGATGAGTTCAACTGTGAAATTATGGTAACGTGACAGAAGAAAAAGCAGAAGAAACAACAAAATTCAGGATGCTGAGCCAGGAGAACAGAGCTGCCACCATCCTCCAGCCTGTGTTCTCCCATGGCATTTTTATAATTTTATAAACCTATTTTCCAACCCCACCTTTCCCTATGACTTTCCCATTTTATGCAGTCTGTGCAAATATCTGCTTTATAACATGTTTATCACAAAGCAATGTGGGCTGTACACCAAGTAATGTTCCTTCTCTGACAGCTAAACAAACACTTGAATTGTTGCTCTCTCTGTCCAAAAGGCAGTCAGGGCTCTTCTATTGCCCTCAGTGGAGTCAGGATTTCATGATAGGAATATTTCATGCCTTGCTCTTCACTTTTGGGTGTGTTTCTGGTGACTTTGCAGCAGATCTCTCTGTATGATCCTGGTTGTTTTCTTTGATCTAGCTGGCATCTTCAACGTTGGCATGTCCCCAGCTGTGTAAGCAAAGTCTTCCCCCCTTCACACAGTGCTCCTGGGGGTCACTGGCACAGAGACCAATTGTCATTCTGAGCCTCTTTGTGCCACAGCCATGAGTGTCTCACACGGTGCTTTGGGGCAGGTGAACGAGGCTGGTATCAGACCAGCTCTGCAGCCTCCTGGGGACTGCCCAGGAACAGCTAAATATATTTTTCCTAGTACATGACTTCACCACACCAGCAGTGAGATACCATCTTGCCCTTTGTGTTCGGGCTGGATGACATTTTCTCCTTTCCCAAGCGGCCCCGTCCCGGCTGGCAGGGAGGAGCGGCACAGCCCTCAGTCACTGCCCGGCAGCTTGCCCAGATCTCCCTGATAAGGAGCAGCGAGCTGGGAAACACCAGGCTGGGTTTCTGTTTTGGTGCTCGAGCTGGTCTCGATACCATGTTCTGGATTTGAGCTTGAAGAGGAATATTTTTGAGCGCTGCTTATGGAATAGCACTTGGCCTTGCTTTTCTTCCCTGGGAGCGTTGGGTAACAGGCATTCCCGTCAATACTCATTTTTGTTTGTTTTGCTCGTTATGAAATGTGAGCAAACATTCGGGTCTGTGGATGTGTGTGGATGTATCCCTGTGCTGTGCTTACCCCTCCACACGCACGCACAGGCTGCTGCTATAATTAGTTCTGCTTGGGAAGAGTGGCAGGAGGAAGGGTGAGCAGCTGGGTGCTGACACGACCTTCCCAGCCCCTGGGCTCTGAGGTCACTCGTGTCCTTCCAAATGCACCTCGCATCACCAGCTGATTTGCAAAGAGGTTAATTTGAAAAGAACCTCACCTTGGGTATTGGCAGGGTTTTCATTTTAGAGCCTTCACCCCAAGGTCTGCAGTGAGGTCAGGTCTAACAGCTGGATTCACACTTCATGGGCTGGGTCTTCCCAACAGCAGCTTGGGCCTCCCATGTGCAACCTGGATGTGAAGCTCCTCTCATCTGAAGGCTCCAATGCTTAAATGCTACACTTAAATACTACAGAAAATACCACAGAATTCAGTATACGCATGGTGTTGGCATCTTATAACTTGCAAATTTTGCAAGGTCAATCACTTATTGGTTGTAACCTAAAGACTTACCATACCTGGCACAATATTTTTGTTGGTGTTGATAATTAATGGAATTAAACAAATCAAATGCTATCTGAAGCAGTGATATACCCCAGAAAAGAAAGGGCACAAAATTCCCCAAAACATAAATCATTATTAATTATTAATTTTTTACCAAATGCATGTGACAGGAATATGGCTGGCACCACTACAGAGGCACTATTAAAAAGGAAGAGCATCATTTTAAGGTTGGACCAAGTAATTTATTTTATGGGAAGCCTTTAGCAGAATCTACCCGTTTATGGGGTTTAAAGACTTTGGTTCACTTATTTACTTTGGATTTTCGTGTTCATTTTCATCCCCTTTTGTACTTCCTTGGACAAAATCCAAACAGGAAGAGTAACTAGAGAAAAGCTGTTCTCACCATAGGGAAATAATGTATTATGCTAATTCCAATTAAAGGAAATATCTTAAACTCCAAATATAGCCTTCAAGAGAAAAATGAAAAGTGTGGAAATTAACATTCTTGCCAGATTTTCAGCTCAGTTCTGCATACTCAGGGGGTTTGGGTCAGGCTCAGATAAGCATCCAAAATTTGGGGATGTTTATCCAAACGTTATTTCTGAACCTTCTAAGTTCACTCCTGACTAATGGTAATGGAGTTAGTGGTAGCAGGATATGAATGTACAACATTTAGCTTAGAAATTGGCAGCTCCTCATCGTTTCACAGCATGGAGCCTTTGACCAAATATCAACTCTGCTAACCAAAACAAAATAAAATAATGCCTTGACTTGGTCTCCAGCCATACCACCTTAGCTACAGGCCTGGAAGACCTTCCAAGCAGGGCTGGGACAAGGCAGGCTTGGCTGGGGGACCTCCTTGGAAAATATTGATGTTACTGGAAGCATCCCCTGTGATTCAGGAGGTGACACTTTCCCCAGGTGGGTGTGGAACCCACGCAATGGTTACATGTACGGAGTTGTCCTTTCAGATTTGGGAAATTTCAGAGGGCTGGTGGGTCATTAAAGATCTTTTCTTAAAGGCCCATACATTAACTCCATGTTCACCTGAAATGCCAAGGCAATCACCAACCCCATTGCACCACCAGTGAGGTCCTGGCAGGATGTAGTTCTCCCACTTCACTGGCTGCTGCTCCATCCCGGGCTGTTTGCTTGTTCAGTCATGAGTGACACAAGCTCCCTGTAGAGTTTGCTGTTAGAAGTGTTTGAAATATTTTTTCCAATGAAATGAGAGGAAGATGGCTGTGGATCATGAACTAGCTCCTGAAGAAGCAGGTCTTTTTCTCTGTTTTTGCCATCACACCCTTGGTCTTAAACGCAGGCGAGGGGAGCTGCATCCTCCTGCTCTGCTATAGATACTTTCCAACTTATTGTTTTACCATTTAACCTTTTACCATAATTAGAAAGCCATAATATCAGCTAAGGAGGTGCTGTAGGTCTATCCTGCATGGATATCATCCTTCAGAACACCAACAGGTGCTCCCGAGTCACTCACCCATCTTTTCTCCCCATACATTTGATTTTAGTCTAAGGGTGTCACCCTAAGTAGTTGTATTTGAGCATTGAAATTCATGCCAGGAATAAATCCATCCAAGTGCAAATTCTTCCCTAGTAAAAAAGCACAAAAATGCTCAGGGAAGTTTTATCAGGAATGAATCTGACCACATGAACTTGGATTGCAGGTACATAGTCTAACCCTTAAAATCCCTTCTGATTTGCTCAGACTTACCTCTGAATCACAGATAGTAAATCTGCAGGGCTGTAATAGAAGACATCCTATTGAAAGTTCTAGTTTGAAGAAAGAAAAGTCTATCATTGAGAGAAATAACTGATGTCATAAAAACATAGTAAGAAATGTTCAAAATTTATTTTAATATAGTCTTTAAGCTATAGGATTTTTTAAAAGTTCAATGATTACTCATTTAAGATATGTTGTGAAATACATTTTATAAAGCTTTACTAGTGTTTTTGCTATTTCCCTTGCATCTTCTTCCTGAAGCCAGCAGAAATAATCCCTAACTTTCTACCAAATCCTCTATTAACAAGCAGCATAGATGTTCTACTGCAGAAGATTTTGACAGCTTAAACTAAGCACCTGTTTCCATCTAATGTAGGTTTGGCAGGACTCTGTGTTTGGTGTAGCTCATGCCACTCAGATGTCAATTTTTTCTTCATTAGGCCAATAAATTAGTGAACTACACCATGCTCTAAAACTCGCATCAATCTCCCATTTCATTCACTCTTTTTTTTTGTTGTTTGTGGCTGACTTCTCCTTCTAAGGGAAATGAGCAACTTGAATTTGAAGTGGGTGCTTGGCTTAGGAAGTGAATTTTGTGTGTGTTTGTGCTATAACATCAATGATCACAGCAGCTGCATCAGGAGTATTTTAGCATCCAGAAGGATGAAAGTTTGTGGGGGGATCCCTGCCCAATAAATTCAGTACTTATCACTATCAATGTCATCAAAATGTAACCAAGGATATTTTAGAAGGAACAGAGAAAATGTCAACAATCTGAATTGCCCGGTGCTTGTAGAAATAGTTCTGGCGAGTCATCGTGGTAGCTGGTTTTGGTTTTAGAAAAAGCAGAAACAGCAGAAAAACTGTTCCAAATGGTCGTGAAGACGTGATGGGCTTCTGTAATTTCAGGGAGAAAAATCGGAAAATCATGTAACATATGACTGTTGATAGCTGCGAGAGGAACAAATGCTTTCCATCCTGAAACACTTCGTACCATCAGTGTTTCAACAGCTCCTATTTAGACATTAAAAAGAAGACATTTTTTATTATGATTTCTGCCTTGGGCTGATCAGCAAAGTAGAAAAAAGCAAGCAGGGGCGTATGGTTGCTTATCCTTCCTTCTTGTTTCCTTTTATTCTTAAGTTCTCAGAAGGTCATAAAATAGAGAAATAAAAAAGCCACTAAAGTGTAATTTTGTTAACTTTATCTTCTGAACATTAAACATTGTTTCAAATTTCTTACGGTACATAAAATGTTTTGCCTTGCTGTATCATGTGTACAGAACTTCAAAAAGTAAATGCGACAGCTCAGAAAACGTAATGGATGTGTAATAACAGCTCTTTAGATCTCCTGTTTTTAGCATAGCATCTTTTTGTTCCCAAAGGTGCTTTTAACATGATATCTAAAGCTATTTCTGAAGTCATTTATTTTTGCATGGCGATAGGTCTTATTTTGTAATTAGCCCATGCTTCTATCTTGCTGGAGTGTGTGAGCCCCCCTGAAATGTTTAGTCTTCATCAATCCTTTTTGTTTCCCTTCCAAAGGCACCCACCCTAATAATTCCAGTTTCACAGATGCAGTACATCCCAGCTGCCTTCAGCACCTTCTATGAAAACATTTGGAAATTGTTGCATTGGAACGGAGCTCAGTTCTTTTTGTTGGGCGTTTTCAACATAAAGAAGTTTCTCCTGTTTGCCTTAAATTCATTCAGCACATGAATTTCAGCAGATGGTTTTTAACCACATTTGTCCCACATCCTGTCACTGCCGGCCACCACGGTGCTGTGAAAGGGCTGCCAGCAGCAGGCACGCCACTGGAGACCTGGGTTGCCCCATGGAGCTGGAGTTTGGGCAGACACGAGTTGCTAAATCATGATTTAGTCTATTTGGGGTGTCTCTTGTGTGTCCAGACATAATTTGTTGTGATGCGAACTGGTGCGAGCACAGTGGGAATGGTGGCATCGCTGACGCTCGTTAATCTGCTGTCATTTGCATATATGCAATGTAGTGAGGTTAACAGGATTTCCCTGATGCCCTGTCAGTGGCAGCAATGGGCTTGGTTTCCTCCAGTGTGTCAAGCAGGTTGCTGTTAATCAGTCACCGTCGGGCTTTTTGTGCCAGCTCCTCTGCTCAGTCTGCTGCTGTGTCCACTGGAACAGCTGCAGTGGGGAGGGGCTTCAGGTGCCAGCACAGGTCCAAAAAAGCTCCAGGGGTAAAAAGAACAAATTTTAATATTCAGTGCAAAGTTTTATCCCCCTTGTGTCTTCATAAGCCAGCACAAAGGGAAGTTGGAAGGCATGAATTATGCCCTAAGTTTTAGGTTTCATGGCCACTGGGTAAGAAACACGTGGCTGCACTCAGTCCCTTGGGGTGACAAAGCCTCCAGGGGAAGTTGAGGAGTGGCTCCACATCCAGCAGGGCAGTGGGGCTATGGCATTAGCAAAGGAGCTTTATGAACCTTACCCTCATGCATTAACAACCCTGGGTACCCTGTGTTGGCTCTTTGCATACAAAATTCCTTGGAATGTGACCAATTGAGCACCCACTGACACTGGGGGCAGGGGCAAAAGGGGTGATTGTGGTGGGACCCTCCTCGAGTGGCCTGGAAGTGGCAGGAAGCTTGGAAGCAAAGGCATGGATAAAAGCTTGATAAATAAGATGATGTGAAACTGAATCATTGCATAGAGATGAATCAAAATTATAAAATCAATAGGTATCGATTTGTATATATCACACAAATAACTGTGCCTGAAGAGGTGCCCAGATTTAACATGCTGATTATACGGCAGTCAGTGGAAATAACTTGAGATCTGAAGAGCTATTACGTTTTAGTTGTTCAGTGCTGCAGCTGAAGCTGACAATATTGTAGCTGAAGTCTCTTTTGTATTTTTTCCTGCTTGAAGTTCTTGGTAACAAGTATATTTAATCAACAAACCAGAAACGAAGAGCAGATTTTTGGCTTACAAAATACTCTTGAGCCATCTAAAGTTGGAGTCCAAACACTACAAATTCTTCTAAAAATATACATCTTTCATTTTAACTTCCATTTGCTTTTACAACTGGACTCACTCATGCAAGCCAAGGTCACTGCACTTCAGATGTGTCTGCTGGACACTTGGCTACTGACTGGACTTGCAATGAATCACCTGGAACAAAATCATCTGTGGTCACCACACTCTGCATGGCTGGCTGGAAATCAGGTCAACAAGGTCTTTGTTATATACTGTTCATGTAAAACCCATTTATATATTATTCTTTTTGTACCCCTTAAACTGGTGGAGGTGCACTCTCTCAAAAGCAACAGGATTTACTGGAGTTTTGGGGGCTTTGGTCAGTCTTTGCTCTCTGGCATTGACCTTCCTCCTTCTTTCCCATCAGTGGACGCATTAAGGAAGGAAGGATGTGCTTAACTCAGTGTGGGGAGTAGCTGTCATTATTATTGCTTTCTTCAACGTTATTGCCATGTTCTTTTTTCCCAAATTTTGTCTCATAAACTCGGGGTAGATACAAACCTAACGGATGTGTAAAGAGGCTTCAGATCAGTTACTTGACATACACGGGCAGACACAGGCTGAATCTGCTGCAGAATTACTTCCCATCTTTATTCATGGATTGAGAATGCTCATTTTCCTTTGCTGGATTAGATTTGCTGTGTAGATTTCTGGGCATATAAATGATATTTTGGAATGAAACCCTCACATTTTATAAATCATTCAAACCAATTCAGTTTCTTCTTTCCACAGAAGTATTTCCTGGTCCACAGCAACCTCTATCTAAACCTACTGTTTTCCATTTGAGACAAAATTCATGGATTAATTTAGAATATGAAATAATTAAGTAATTCTGAAGTGCTAATGAGCACTCATAACTCCCACTTGCATCTTTTATAGCACTGTTAAATGCACCAAAGCTTTAGGGAAAATCGTGGTCATTCATATCGTGACAGATACTCTTACTTTATCACCCAAGCTGACAGACGTCCTTCGTGCAACACACAACTGCCTTGAGCTTCTGTTCACAGTGCCTGGCAGGACAGCTTCTAGCTCCTATTTATTTCTGGAGGGCTCACAAATATAGCACGAAAATACTGCTCTCCAGCCTTCTGGTCCTGGAGCTGAAGGCAGTGGGAGGATCCAGGACTGACTTCTGTCAGGAGCTGGAGCAGCTCCTCCATCTACAGCCCTGGCACAGCCCAGGACTGGTCTGACTGTCCTGTCTGATCCCAGGAGTGACAGGAATCTCGTGTGGAAATGGGACTCTCTCTGGGCTTGATCAACACTTCTGGCCACCAGTTCAGCCCCAAGGTAGCCAATGCTCCCATGTCATTGCTGTGTTCAGGACCTGGAGCTGCTGGTGTTTCCCTGGGGAATATGTGACAATCGTGATCTCACTATGACTCCTTGAAAAGCCCACAGAGATGACCCCCTTCCTCAGCCAAAACATCCTGCACGAGCTCCTTAACCCAGTGCATCTCCTGGATTGTCCATGTGAGCATTCCAGCACAGGGAAGCACAAGGAAAGAAATTATATTTAGTGCCCTATTTACTATACTGGACTCTCAGCAAGACAGATCATGCAGCCTCTGAAATCCTTCCTGGTGGAAAAACATCTGTTCTTAACACAGTGCCTCATTTTGCTTCTATGGACCCAAAAAGCTGTGACCGAGCACATGCCCATTCACTGCTGCTTTTTGCAGCCACTTAGTGAGGTTTAGGAGCACACAGCAGAGTGGCTGGGACAGTTTCTCCCCCTCTGCCTGGTGGGGATCGTGATCCATCTTATGCTCAGCACTTGCATGATTGCTGGGGGACTCCTAGCAACAAGACTTGACATCATGAACTCCGTTTCACATTTCTGCCACAAAAGTCAAAGGCAGAGTTTGACGTATCCTCCCCAAAACTGCTTCTATAGGAGGAGCTTTCATTTATGGCACCAATCAGCACAATGTGCTTACGTTTAAAGATCTGTTCCAAAGTATCAACTGCTCATTTCCAAGGCTAAAATATTTTCCTAGCTAAAAAAGGAGAGATAAAGTAGAATTTCTGCTATAGATGAGCCATATTAAAGCATGCAGACCTGTTTTAACTGGCAGTGACCAGCAGACTCCCACTATTTATCCATGAGCTGTAAGCACCAGCAGGCAGAGAGGAGTTTCTGTTCATTGCAGTCAAAGAAAAGGAATAAAAAACAACTTCTCAATGAATGAAAATTATGTGAAAATATTGCATGAGAATCTGCCACTGATTTTCTCCATGAGCAGAACTCTGTATTCCATCTGTAAAAATAAAATGGTAATCTTCCCATCTGGCACACTTTTTATCCCATCCATGCCAACTGTAAGATTTCAGAGTATCATGTTTAATATTTTTCTACTCACAAAGGGTCCCAGTTTTCCTAGAGGGACCTCTAGGTGCTGCTGTAATGCTAATAATGCTAATATTAATAATTCTGCTAGTGGCAAATTTAGCCCAACATCTTAGGCTTAAATAAATTATATGGAAAAAAATGGTTATAAAATAGCTTCCATCCTCCTTCAAATTCTCCAGGTCATTTTGCATCTGCAAAGCTCAGCTTGTGGATTGATATGCATCTTATATGTTGTATCTTGGGAATGTTTTCTCTATGAATCTCACCAAAAAATTTGCAGTATGAATTGTGGATTAAAAAAAAAGGGAAAAAAATGCCTGAAGTTGTACTACTCACCTCTCTCCTCCTTCACATGCATGCCCAACTGCTGCTTTTTTTTTTCCGTCCCCCCCTTTGTTTTATCAGTATGGTGCTAAATTACCAAGTTTGAAATTTCTTCAGCAAATAAGGGATGCATGCCAGAACACAAGTGCCCCGAGGGATCTGAGTCTTAGGGGAAAAAGCCCTTAATCTCCAAGTTTATAGGTAGCAGCACTTTCCTGAAATTGGAAAATGTTCAACTCATTTATGAAAGAAATCTGCCACAAGGATACGCTGATGTTCACAGCTATTTCATTAATAACCCATTGTGATCCATGGGTTATAGGACAGGTTTATTTGGACACCTGCATCAAATATATTCTCCTTGCCTCCCTGGCCTGAATTTTCCCGATGAGCAAAATCTTTTTAGAGTAACCCAGGTAGCTCTCAGGGTAAGATTTTTCCAAATGCAGCAGGCACCTTTGCCCATGTGTGACTAATTTATGTGGAGCAGCACTTGTCCTGCACGCCCAGGTGGGCTGCTGTGCACGCACGGGGCCAGTTAAGCATTTACTGCTCAGGACCCTGAGCACAGCCAGGGTGGGGAACACAAAGGGCTCTGCCCGCCTGTGTTGGGGAGCCTGAGCTGCTCACAGGGCACTACTGCCCCAATACTTTATGGCTTAATCCCAGGGAGATCACCTGAGCATGGGATAAGGATCAGCTTTGCATGTTCCTCCACCAGCTGAATAAATTAACATTCCTGAATTTCAGTCCCTGGATTTATCTACCAAGCATGACTTGAACCATTGATGGTGATTTTAGTGTATTTATAGTTTCATTACAAGCCCATAACAAAAAATTCTCCCTCTCCTACCCACACATAAATAATGTTTAACACTACCACCGGGGTTTGGCAAGGCAAGGTTTTGGAGGCACTGTGGATCCTCAGCCTGCCTTTAGCAGGGCATCTCTCTATTTGCAGGCAAGTGCTTTGCAATAGGAGGAGGATTAATCATCACTACTAGAGCCCTTGCTTTCCTCCACAACCTTCTCTTCCCAGGGATGATGAGTTAATTCAGCTGGAACAATGTTAGTTCATCAAGTTTTGTGGTTTATCTGAAAATCGAATGGCAGTAATTTCATATGGCAACAGACTTAATGCCCATTTAGTTCAGGTTTTAGACAACTCT
Source organism: Dicaeum eximium (assembly GCA_013396995.1). Taxonomy (NCBI): domain Eukaryota; kingdom Metazoa; phylum Chordata; class Aves; order Passeriformes; family Dicaeidae; genus Dicaeum; species Dicaeum eximium. Next base: position 5,083 of record VWZP01002299.1, on the reverse strand, counting down.
GATCGATGATCACAATGAATTTAATACAAAACATAGGAGGGGTGAAACTGTAACATTGGTGTTTTCAGGCCGGTTTTCTTCCCTGCTGTAGAGCTGGTTGTGCTGGCTGCGTGCACGTGTGTTTCTGTGTGTAGGATGTGTATCTGCTTCTTCTGAACCTCCCCCAGAACCATCCACAGATGTGACACTTAAAATAGCAAATGCAAACCTGAAAATTTTAACATGAGTGTTTGACTTTTTATTGGGTGATAAATTGCTTCTTGCTCTTATAAAGTCCACAGGTGTTTATGCCCACTCTCGCACGCCTAGTTAAAACTTTGGCTACAACAGGAATGCTTTGAAAATAGCCAGTCACTCCTAAAATTGATTATTAAAATAGAATTACCTCTTATGCATCACATTAATTCTTGTTGTGCAAAGTTCTGTTGTTTAACCCCTTCAGTCTCCTTTGGCCTAGCATTTTCCCTGATTCCATATTTTCTTCTTCATCCTTTTGGCTTGCAAATTCTGCTTGCAGATCATGAATAGTGCCTAAACTGCAAATGATTCCCCAGGACTTGCTCCCATACAACCTTCTTGCATGGTTCTTCACATGCCATGAGGCTCTGGGGCTGGAAGGAATCTTCCAAAGGAGGCCCTCAAATTATCTGTCAAATGAGAAGGCTTGAAAAATAAAAAATTGGAAGAAATAGAGGATTGATTGAACCTTGTTGAATTCTTATGTACATAGAAAGGAAGTCTGCAAAATCCTTATATTGTGCTTCCTACCTCCTAGATATGATGTCTTCTCAGGGAGTATTTCTTAGGGATCTTCCATTTTTAGGACAGCTTGTGCTAAAAGTTGTGTTCTCGGGCAGAGAAGCAGCAGCTCCATCGGGTGAGAGCTCTGGCCGCTCCACATGGACACTCTCTTGGCTTCATGGGTCCCACTGCTCCATCTCCAGATGAGTATATCATAGGAAGCAGGAGTGGGTACAAACCTGAGGGATTTATTCAGTTGTATTTCAACAAAGATGAATGAGACAGTGATAAAATAACCCAAACAGGTGCTTTTTTTGTCATGTTGGCAGGATTTGGAGGGCTATGCTCAAGGTCTTTTACCTTCTGGGTGGTTAAGAAAGAAAAGAGCCTTCCAGGCTGCCCAGCACACGGGGAAATGCAGAACAAGGGCATCGCCAATAGAATTTCCCAGATTCTCCAGGATTTTGGCTTCCTTTCAAAACGCCAGAAAGGTGAAGCACAGGAAAGCACAGCTCCTGCATAGAGAGGAGGCCAACACCCACATCAGTCAGCCTTGCCTTGCCCTGCCCTGGCTCTCAGAGGTGCTAAGACAAGCTGGCTAATGTGCCTTTCTCCCCAGACTTTTACTGTAGCCAAACTCGTGCCAGACTCATCCAGCAGGGGCTGTCTCACCCTGTGGGTACAGTAACCTCGAGTGTGAAAATGGCCCTGGCTGGATTTGAGGGCTTCCAGACTCTTCTGTAATGGAAGTAATGAACACTCCAAAGGAAAACAGCAACAGTCCTCAGCATCCAGCACCACAGCACGTGCCTTGGCAGGGAGAACTAAGGAAAGATTTGGTGGAGGAAAGCATTGCAAGGAGTGTGCTCACAGCAGGGGTGTGGAACAGCAGCGCTGCATCCCTCAGCATCAAATTTGGGGTGTGCTGTGAGTGCCATGGTTTCTTTGCAGTAAGGCAAACATCTTGTCCTGCCACAAGGAAGGGTGTCTAAAGGATTCCCTCCCCAAGACAAGAGTAAAATCATCCAGGCAGCCAGATACCAGCTACTGACACATTTTTACATTTTCCTGATTGATGAAGTAGGTAGATCTGCTGCGATTTCCCTTCTGGTTTGCAGTAACACCCAATATCCGAAAAGTTTCAGGCTCAAAACCCAGTGGCACAGCTCAGTGTCTGCCAGAAAACTCCTTCCCACCAGGCAGTCCCTGCTTGAAGAGAGTGGGTACCACCAGCTGTGATGGCACCAACACCCACCCTCACCCTTAGAATGTGATGGACATGCTGGCCCACTGGGGTGCAGGATGTGAGGGCACTGGTCTGCTGGGATCACTCACACCAGGATGAGAATACAGGGTTGGGCTGTCAAGCTCAGATGGGGATATGAAGGAACATGCTATTTTAGAGCCCACATTTTAATGGGAGAGAAAAAGTAGAGCCTTTCTGCTCAGTATGTGGGTAGTTGACTTCTGCCAGTATCAGCTGTGTGTTGTTACAGACCAAAAGAGGGGGTGCCGCAGTGCTTGTGGGAGCAAGGGGATGGCTTCACCTACAGCTGGACCCCAACACTACCAGGGACACTCACGTGTCCCTACCGTGTATCCACCCTGCTTGGGCACTGTGCATTCCCAGATTGTGCTGTGGCTGCTCAGCAGTCGGGGAGAGCAGACCAACACACGCTCTGCCTCTGTGCACGGCTGGGGCTGCGTGTGCTCCGCAGCTCCCCGAGCACAGCTCTGTCCCCACGGGCATCCCAGAGCTCCTTCAACTTTTTTATTGCCTGCACATGCACCACTGTAACTTTTTTGCAAGGATAGGGGGTAGTTTATGCTTTTTCCCTGAAGGCAGTAGGTACTTTCGGGGCGTGGGAGGGGGGAAATGTGTGTTTTTCTGCACACCCCTCATTTCACACTGGTAAATGTCCCACTCTCCCTGGCTGTGGCAGGGGGGGAGGGCAGCTGTGGGGGTCCCTGACTCAGCTGGAGGTTCTGGGCTTCGCTGCCAAAAGGGGACCCCCTCCACTGGCAGGGTGAGCCCCAGGAGTCCCTGGAGCCCTGCACTGCCCTGGGGAAGGGGGTGCAGGGCACAGCACTGATCCCCCTGCATCCCACAGCCGGGCTGGGGGGAGGAAACCCACCCTCCAGCAGTGCCGGCAAAGCCAGTCTGACCCGAGCAAATGAAAATAATCAAAAGTAATTAGAAGCGTGCTGGACTGCTCCTCAGAGATCTGTGCGAGAGAATAAACATGCCGGAGCCCTCCGAGCCACTGCAAAGGCCCATGTCTGAGCTGTTAGGTGCCCTGACCTTGTCCACATAAAGACGTGATTTATGAAGTGCAGGGCACAGCAGCAGGGCTTCTGTCTTCTCCAGGAGAACCAAATTACTGAGGTGGAGATTAACATGCTTTCAGTTGGGCCCATTTCCAGACCAAGGGAAATTTCTTATTTACATTTTTTTACCTTTAATTTTCTCCTCCTCTCCCTCACTCGAAAACCGCCTTTTGGCTGGGAGGGATGAGCCAGGCAGCATGTGAGGGCAGGAGGGGCAGCAGGGACAGGGCACCGATGTGGGGGGCACTGCGGTGCTCACCCCACTCCTTCATCAAGTGCTGGAAATTATCAGACTCTTCCCCCTGAAATCAGCAGCAACACTTGTGTTTTCACCTGTTTGTTTGTTTTTTGTTTTTTGTTTTTTTTTCAAGTTGGTATCCACAACACAGGGTGGGAGGAATTGACATGCAGAAACTGTGTTGCCTTTCATTCTTGTTGCTGTTTCCCAGGTCTGTCCTGGAGCATTTGGATATGTCAGAAAGCCGTTGTTTTCTGCGTGTTTGTTTCGCTTTGCTTTTCCTTTCTCTCTTCACGTTAATGCACTCACCCAGTGTTTCGAACACTCATCACAGTGTTAGCCAGGATGCTCAGTGTTGTGGTTAGTCACCTTGAGATATATAACATTAAAACCCCTCTCAAAAAGGTGGTTGTGAAGTGCCTTGTCTACAAGCTAAAGGATAATAATAAGCCTAACATGAACAGTTACGGTATTTAAAAAATCACCAGTGACTTGTCTGATTTTCCCCCGTTGTCCTCGGCAGCGTTTGGCCCCAGGAAGCCCATTAAACGTGGACAGTGCCGTTATTTCATCTGGCTGTGGCCGAGCTGCTTTGCTTTGCTTTAATGATGTGCTGGAATGCACGATGCCCATAGGGTCTCCATTAGAAGAACTTTTACTTCTGGGACGACCATGAAGTTAAAGGCTTAAAAGAGGCATCAGTTTACAGCCTGGTGGGAATTACTAGCAGACTGGAGTACTAACTCCTGACTGCTCCACTAATAGAGCGACTTGTTTTAAATAAACTATTGCCAACGGGACTCTGTGGAAATATTTGGGCCTCTCGAAGCGCCCACCGAACCGTCCGAGGGGAGAAGGGAAAGGCGGCAAGAGATGTTTAAAAGATTTTCGCTTGAAAGAAGAAATACATCGCCGTGTGTTGATGTGCGTATCCACATCCCCGGGTCGGGATGTTGGAGGTCCCGACCGGCTGCGGGGCCAGGCTTGACCCCCCGCGCCTCTTAGCCGCGAACCGCTCCGGCTCGGGGGCATGAGCCTTCCTCCCCCTCTTCTTCCTCCTCCTCCTCCTCTTCTGGCCGCGCTGGCTTACAGCCGAACCGCTGGGAGCGCTGCATGAAGGGGAATTATTAAAAAAAGGGGGTTTTCCCCCCCAAAAAGGGGAGCGGAGGCCCCGCTCCCGCTGAGGGCGCGTCCCGCGGTGTGCCGGCGGCGAGCGCCACCCAGCGGCGGCGGGCGGGCCCCGGTGCGGGCCGGGGCCGGCCCCGCTCCGCCGGTACCGGGAGCCGCTTTTGTTTATCCACCGGCGTTTCCTCCCTTTGTGGCACGGCCGAGGGGGAGGGAAGGGGGGGCTCCGGCTCCCTATCGGGGGCTCTGATCAGGCCGATGGGCTCGAGCAATCAGTTTCCCAGATTACTTGTATTTAATACACAATGCATCATAAAGCAAATCCCTCATCCTGACAGGGAGAAAATAGAACAGCTCATAGCGCGAGCCGGGCCAATTTATGGCTAAATTAAAAAAAAAAAAAAAA
>VWZP01002296.1:6016-18786 GCA_013396995.1 Dicaeum eximium | reverse complement strand
AAAGGAGGGTGGAGCCTGGTGGGAGTTGGCTTCTTCTGGGGGACAAGAGACAGGACAAGGGGAAACGGCCTCACGTTGTGCCAGGAGAGGTTTAAATTGGATATTAGGGAAAATTTATTAATGGAAACAGTTGTCAAGCATTGGAACACGCTGCCCGGGGCATTGGTTGAGTCACCATCTTTGGAAGTATTCAAATTGTGTGGATGTGGCACCTGGGGACATGGTTTAATGGTCAGCATAATGGTGGTACTGTGTTACTGGTTGGACTTGATGATCTTAAAGATATTTTCCAACCTTAACAATTCTATGAAACTCATTCAAAACTGACTGACTATGAAAACATAAAGCATACCATCATTGTTCAGTTTAATGGGAAAAAGACCAAGGGTAAAAAGTAAGTATATCTTTAAAAACTGATTTTAGTAGCCATCCTGCAGAAAACATTTTGAACAAATTGAATTCAAGTTTTGCATTTATATATGGACAATCACGTTAATCATAGTGTTGCACATTTTTTAAAAGCAGTGTTAACATTGGCAGAGATAGCTATGAACAAGGATTATTAAATCATAAAATCTAAAACTTTGTTTATCTTTCTTCTTAGCTTTAGGTTTTTGTTCTTGAAAAGTTATGAATGTCTGCAGGATATTGTGTGTTTGCAATATTTGATTCTACTAAATCAGCAAGCATATACTTGAAGGCTCACTGTGCATATACTCAAGTAAAGGACCATTTTTTGAGAAACCTGAGAATCACAGAATGTCTTGGGTTGAAAGGGACCTTAATGACTATCGCATTCCAACCCCCTACTGTGGACAGGGACACCTTCCACTAGACCAGATTGCTCCAGGCCCCATCCAACCTGGCCTTGAACACTTCCAGGGATGGGGCAGCCACAGCTTCTCTGGGCAACTTGTTCCAGGGCCTCACCACACTCACAGGGAAGACTTCCTTCCTAACATCTAATCTAGATCTACCCTCTTTCAGCTTTAAGCCCTTGCTCCTTGTCCTATTGCTATACTCCCTGATAAAGAGTCCCTCTCTGGCTTTGTTGCAGGCTCCCTTCAGATATTGGAAGGCTGCTCTAAGGTCTCCCTGGAGCTTTCTCTTCTCCAGACTGAAGAGTCCTAATTCTCTCAGCCTTTCCTCATAGCAGAGGTGCTCCTGCCCTCTAATCATCTTGGTGGCCTCTTCTGGACTTGCTTCAGCAGGTCCATGTCCTTCCTGTGCTGGGGCCTCCAGAGCTGGAGGCAGCACTGCAGGTGGGGTCTCACCAGAGCAGAGTAGAGGGACAGAATCACTTCCCTTGACCTGCTGGATTACACTGCTTTTGATGCAGCCCAGCACACAGGGGCTTTCTGGGCTGTAAGTGCGTGTGAGAACATGCCCAGAGTATAAGTTTGTGCTTACATTTCTCCATTTGATGAAGTTCTGATCTAGGAAACAGTAAATGAGGACTTCTACAGTAGCTGACAAATTTTCAGGAATGGCATGTGTGTACCTGAAAGGTCATCTACCTAGTTAGTTTAGTTAATTTTATAAAAGACATCTTTGCCTTTGTCCTTGGCAGTCCATGGGTAGCGGACCTCTCCTGTTCTAATAAAAAATATATCTATAAAAGTTACTAAGCTTTTGTTCCCCCTAGTGTTTTGGTGGGTTTGAGATTTATTATAATTCAAAGATAATTCATGTTTGAAAAAATCATCTCCTTACTTTCAGTGTATGAAATAAACAAGTAACTGTTACATCAGCAAATTTATTCATTTTGACTTGCAATAAAAAGCATGTAGGTTTAAGGTATAGTTGTTTTTATTGCATTGAATCAGAATATTAGATTTCTTTACACATGAGGCTTTCTCACCAGGCAACAAGTATTTTTCTTAGCAGTTAGAAAAATAAGTGTAATAATAGCACATAATGAGTTTTAGATTAATTTTTCTGTGGGTGGGGAAAAAACCTAATAGAATTGTTTTGTAAATGCTTATGTATGATGAAATTGATGAAATCTGATTTCTTATGAATTTATATTCTTTGCTTTGTAAGCACTTTCAGTCCATAAATATCAAACTATTTTCTTTATCCTTGAGCAGTGTGAACTATGCCTTCACAAGGCATGACATGTGCAGTGGCTGATCTACTGCTATGCATGTGTAAATTGGCTGTTTGGCCATTGTCAGAGGGAGTGTGTCATTGCCATCCATCTATCTCAGTTGCCACAATGGGTGTGCTACAGATTTTGTTCAATCCTGATGTGTTTATGTTGGAGGGTATGAACACAAAGTTTTGGTTTGCTTAACTGTAAAAGTTAGATGGCATTCTATTAAACTTTAAGGGTAGGCTAATTTTAAAAATGCTGAATTTGTTTAAAAAAGAGAAAAATCTACTTATTATACTCAATTTCTTTCAGTTGGTATTGGAGAGAGTTCATCTTTTTCTTTTTCAGCTCTTTACTATATGTAACAAAAAACTTCTAGATGAAATCTTAATGTCAACCAAAAGTGCTTATTTAGCTGGAAGACATACATGGATTTATTTTTGTGTGCATGTTCTGGTTCTAAATTCTTAAGGCTGATTGTTTTTTTGAATTTTGCCTATATAGTAGTCTAAAAGCAGTCCAAATGATAAAGTTTTTTATATAAATAAATATTTTTGTAATAGTTTTGTATGCTTTTTCATCCAGTCCATTTTATCAGTATATGTACTAATTTCAGTCTTTATTTTATCCAGTGTTCATGATTTTTTTTTTATCATGGTCACTTTAGGATGGCGATCCTTCAGTAAGGAATGCTGCATCTTTTTCCTTGAGGTCACCACAGTCAGTCTGCTCTCCATCTGGAAGTGATGGAACCCTTAAAGGTAATCTAGCAGTCATATATATCAATGTATTTTTTCCCAGTTTTAAAACACAGAGTTTAAAGAGGTATTTAGTTACTTGTCCCAACTTCTGTATTCCAATAGTACTAAAGAGTATGTCATTAAGTTTTGGATACAAAATTATTTTGAGCCCTGATTCAGAAGAAAATTCTGAAGGTTCAGAAATTGACTAATCATACTTCAAAACAAAGCTCAAATTCATGAAGGACAGAATAATTTTAAATCTTTTCCAATATGAGGATTAAATTCTTTAAAGGAATGGTTTCAGTTGCTTTACATAAGAAATTATTTAAAGGCAGCATTACAAGTATTGAACTCAATCAGCTCAAAAGTGTTTTAACATGTAATGCTTGTCTTGATTGCAATAATCAAATTTTATGAACATGAAATTAAAAATAGTTCAATGAACACAATATAGATAGCATAAATGAAGTCTGAAAACCTTAGCTGTGGAGAAGGAATAGGGTAAACTGTCAGTCAGCTGAGAAAATAATTCTTTATGCTACAATATGTAATGCATACTGCTGTTTTTAATATTCTCCCTAAGAAGCAATGACTGAGATAGATGAGATTAGTAAGGGAGGGGTTTGGGCATATTCTTGTTAATTTAAATATTCAGTGCTTATGTATTTACATGGCAATAGTAAAAAGATGCAATAATGTTTTCTTCTCTTTAATCCTGAAACAAAATCAAATCTTTATGGGTGGTCAGATTAGGTGGTGAGGGAGAAGAGGAGATGGGAGAGATTCCAGAGAAGGTAAAGGTATTGGGGTTGTGCAGCCTGGATAAAACAAGTCCTTGAGGGGGGATGTAGATGATGATGATGACAGGGACACACAGATGGGATGACACACAATGGACAGACAGACCTTAGAGCAGTTTCCTCATACCTATGAGATTATCAAGAAGACTTGAGTCAGGGTTTCCAAAGTGTTGTGGAGCAAGGATGAGAGACAATGGACTTAGACTGAAATGGGAGGTTCTAACTAGATATAAGGAAAACCTTTTTCACTATCAGGACCGTCGAGCATTGGAAAAGCCCAGAGAATCTGTGCATTTTTCATTCTTGGATGTTTTCAAGACCTGGCTGGATAAGCCCTGCATAACATGGTGTGGTTTAGGAGTGATACTTCCCAATTCAGTGCCCCCACCAAGGCTCTCCCAAACTACATGCCCCTCTCTTGCTCTCCCATTTTCCCCTCCCCCTCCTGCTGTGGTGGGCCGGAGAGGATAATTGGAGATACAGAGGGCAAAAATCATGGGTTGAGATAAGAACAATTTACTGGAAACAGCAATGAGATAAGAAAAGGAACAGTGACAGCAACAATACTAATGACAAAGGGTACAAGAAAGGAAATTATTTACTTGGAAACCCCCCTACAATAGCAGATGGCTTCCTCTGCCCCGCTTGCTCCACTGGAAGGAGCCCCTTCTCCCCAGAAGACACTTCCTTTCTCCTTGCCCCCAGCAATGATGTGAGGTAGTATAGAATAACCTCTGGGTCCTGGCCATGCCCCCTCACAGCTACTGCAAAAATTACCCCATCCTGGTCAGAACCAGGACACATGGTCTTGCTCACTCTGCTTTGATCACAAGGATCAACTAAAGGCCTCCTGAGGTTCCTTCTTAACTGAATTATCCTATGATCCTGTGACTGCTAAATGATCACTGTGATTCATCTTCTGCAGGCATACACTGTGGTAAATAGTGATAGAAGAAATGTGGCTCAAATGCAAGTGAGAAGTAATTGTATAGCATGCCAGCATCATCAGTATTTTATGAGGTTTTGCACTAAAGGACTTGTGAGACTTGTGTAAACGGCAGAGACTAAATGTGGTTGTTTTTCTTTAACTCCGTACACAAAACTGATGTTTGAGCTTATCAGTTTAAAAACACTGTGAATCTAAGCTACTTTCACTCAAATATATGATTACCATTGTCACCTAAAACTGGGAAATAAACGCTCCAAACAATTTTTTATGTTAGGAAGCAAACATTGTTTTATCAGCAGCACTGGATGCATGGGGAATTCTCCTCAAAGCATGCATGCCCAGTAACCTAACAGACCAGGTTATATTCCTGAAACTAATATATATTCATCATATGTCTATTACATTTTCATCAAATTTCCCGAATACATGCATACATGCTTGTTATTTCCACTAACATATTTGCATATGAGTAGGGGTCTTTTGAGGGTCTTTGGTGGTCATTTGGGAACATCCCATTCCTTTAAATTCCCTTTTATGTTCCTGGATCATCTGATGAATCTTTCCCCCTTGAGAGTATCTCAAATATGTGTTCAGGTCACAATGCACTTCCTTTATCATTCTTTACTCCAGCACTCTCTCTCTGTTCTCAAAACTAAGACATCTGCTAGTACATATTAATCACTGATATAAGTAAACAAGGAAGCATTAGCTGGCATAAGACTTATGAGTCACAGATGTAGGGAGTTAACACAAGGCCACAATAATCTCTGGCATTTGTACTAAGCACTGTATGGTACAAAACTAAGCATTAACCACTAATATAGGGATCATATACTATTGTGCTAAAGTTAAAAGAATTTTCCGACATCTTCCCCCACTGCTGCATAGACTTCTTAAAGAAATATAACTTGTTTGGTAACCACTCAGCCATATTTGAATTTTTTTCTGGTTAAAGTTGCTGCTGTTTCAATTGGTCATCTTGGAACTTGTTTTGAAGGTATACCTTTCATGAATATTTCTGAAAACAACTGATTGTACAATTCAGATTGTAACATTTCAGCATTTGATAGGCTGAAAAAGTGGAAGAGGAGCTTTTTGATTCACCTGTATGTTAGCTTTACTTTTCGCATTGATAAAGCACACAACTGAAATACTGTTACTAATGGTGCTACCATTTTGACTTCTTAAAGAAATTAATAAACTCTGATTGAGAGAACCAGTTCTTGATGCTGCAAGAATCTTGCCAGATGTTTACTTCCTCTAATCTTGCATTTAGAAATGTATTGAAGAGGTGTGGATAACTAGTGCTATTTAGAATATGTGATCCCTGACAGCGAGGTTTTTTGCCTATGATTTGGAGTGAAAGCGATTGGTTATGCTGATAAATTTTCAAGTGACAAACAGCAAGTATCTACACTGAACTTTTTGTTGCTACTATCATTTGTCCTTGAAAGTTTGGTCGACAAATTGCAAACTTTGATAAAGAAAGTTAGCAAAAAAATTAATTGTTTGCTTGGGAGGACAAAATGAATGGCACTAGACACCAGTCCAGAGAAAAAACACAGGAAGTATGTTATATCTAATCTTTCTTATATAACACAGAAATGGGAGACAATTACTGAAGGTATGTGTACAGACTGCATTTCTGTACTTCTGAGATGGAAGTAGCAAGGACTTCTGGAGACTTGGAGACTGTGATTGTACAGCTCTGAATTACTTCAAGATTGGTGTGTCATGATGGATGATTACAGTCTCTTTAGGAGGGATAGAAAGGGCAGGTAAGGTTGGGGAGGTGTGGCACTGTATGTAATGGAGGGACTGAAATGTGTGGAGCTTACAGTTGGTATGGCATTGAGATCCTCTGGGTAAGAATCAAGGGGCAAACAAATAATGGGGATGTCATTGTGAAAATCTTCTATAGACCTTCTAGCCAGGACCATGACACTGATGAATTATTCTTTGAGGAACACCTCTAAATCAACCACCCTTGTCCTTATGAGGGACTTGAACTTGCCGGCTGTTAACTGGGAATATCACACAGCTGGTACAAACAGGTCCAGAAGATTGCTAAAACACCTGGATGACAACTTCGTGGAACAGGTCCTAAGGGAGCCGACTCAGAAAGATGCCCTCCTTGATCTGCTGCTGGTCAACACAGGATCTCATGAGCGAAGTGGTGATTGGCAGCCATCTTGGCCACAGTGACCATGTAGAGATCAAGTTTAAAATCTGTTGACAGGAGGAAAAGTGCCAGCAAAACCTCAACCCTGGACATGAGGAGAGCAGACTTCAGGCTGCTCAGGGAACTAGTGAGTAAGATCCCCTGGGAAAAAACTTCTGAAGATGCTGGGGTTCATCAGTACTGGTCGTTTTTTAAATATCACCTCCTAAGGGCACAGGAGCAGGAAATTGCCCAATACTGGAAGTCAAGCAGGTGAGACAGAAGGCCAGGTGTGGCTGAACAGTGATCTCCTTTTGGAAATAAGGCTATAAAGGAAGGTGTGTGCCCAGTGGAAGCAAGGTCAGGTGGTATGGGAAGAATACAGAGATGCTGCTCGCCACTGGAGGGAGAAAATCTGTGTGGCCAAAGCTCAACTGGAGTTGGAGCTGCCAAAAATGTGGGGGACAATAAACAGAGTTTTTAAAATACGTTAATAGCAAAAGGGAGTGAAGAAATAACATTGGCCCATTACAGGATGAGGATGGTCACCTCACAAACAGGGACATGGATGAGACAGAAANGAAGATGCTGTGGTTCATCAGTACTGGTCGTTTTTTAAATATCACCTCCTAAGGGCACAGGAGCAGGAAATTGCCCAATACTGGAAGTCAAGCAGGTGAGACAGAAGGCCAGGTGTGGCTGAACAGTGATCTCCTTTTGGAAATAAGGCTATAAAGGAAGGTGTGTGCCCAGTGGAAGCAAGGTCAGGTGGTATGGGAAGAATACAGAGATGCTGCTCGCCACTGGAGGGAGAAAATCTGTGTGGCCAAAGCTCAACTGGAGTTGGAGCTGCCAAAAATGTGGGGGACAATAAACAGAGTTTTTAAAATACGTTAATAGCAAAAGGGAGTGAAGAAATAACATTGGCCCATTACAGGATGAGGATGGTCACCTCACAAACAGGGACATGGATGAGACAGAAATGTTTAATGCATTCTTTGCCTCCATCTTCAGCTCCTCAAAGAGCTGCTGATGTCACCACGAGGCTTCTCTCAATGATTTTTGAATGGTCTTGGGAATCTGGAGAGGCCTCAGCTTACTGGAAGCTGGCAAATGTCTCAGTTTTAAAGAAGGGCAAGAAGAATGATCCTGGAAACTACAGGCCTGTCAGGCTCACTTGAGTGCCTGGTAGAATTATGGAGAGGAAGAGTAAAGTTGGAACAATGAACTTTAGGAAAGCAAACTTCCCGCTGTTCTAGGAGTCAGTCAATAGGAAGCCCTGGGAAACTGTCTTCAGGGACAAGGAAGCAGAATAGAGCTGGCAGATGTTGAAGGAAGCCTTCCATAAAGCACAAGAGCCAGTGATTCCCACGAGCAAGAAATTGGGCAAGGAAGGCAAGAGACGGGCATGTCTGAGTAGGGACCTGCTGGTCAAACTAAAGGGTAAGAAGGAAATGCACAGGCAATAGAAACAAGGATAGGTGTCCTGGGAAGAGTATAGGGATGCAGTCCAGTTGTGTAGGTATGGGGTCAGGAAGGCCAAGGCAAAGCTGGAACTGAACCTGGCAAGGAACGCAAAGAATAACAGGAAAGACTTCTACTGGTCTGTCAGCAGTCAAAAAAGGTATTACCCCCCTGATAAACAGTGCTGGTAAACTGTTAAGAATGGTCAAGGAGAAGGCTGAGGTACTCTACAGTTTTTTTGCCTCAGTCTTCAGTGCCAACCTCTCTTCCCACACATGTCGAATGGATGGACAGCAGGATGGGGACTGGAGGAGAAAAGTCCCCCCCACTCTAAGATCAGGCTCATGACCACCTGAGGAACCTGAATGTACATAAGTCCATGGGACCTGATGAGATGCATCCCAGAGTCCTGAGGGAATTGGCTGATGTAGTTACCAAGCTGAGTGGTGCAGGTGACTCACCTGAAGGACAGGGCCATCCAGAAGGACCTGGACAAGCTTGAGAAGTGGCCCATTGGAATCTCATGAGGTTTAACAAGACCAAGTGCTGGTGCTGCACCTGGGTTGGGGCAATCCCCGGGATCAATCCAGGCTGGGGGATGAACAGATCAAGAATCACAGAATCACTAGGTTGGAAGAGACCTTTAAGATCGAGTCCAACCCATGCCCTAACACCTCAACTAAACTATGGCACTGAGTGCCACATCCAATCTTTTTTTAAACACATCCAGGGATGGTGACTCCACCACCTCCCCAGGCAGACAATTCCAGTACTTTATNATTCTGTCCCTCTGCTCCTCTCTGGTGAGACCCCACCTGCAGTGCTGCCTCCACCTCTGGGGTCCCCAGCATAGGAAGGACATGGACCTGTTGGAGTGAGTCCAGAGGAGGTCACCAAGATGATTAGAGGGCAGGAGTACCTCTGCTATGAGGAAAGGCTGAGAGAGTTGGGACTGTTGAATGGGGCCCTGAGTAACCTGATCTAGTGGAAGGTGTCCCAAAAAGATATGATGCTGTAAAGACTAGATGTCCATAAGCAAGGCCAACAAAGGGAACCTGCACCAGCAGCACATGGTAGTTACCGCAGAAGAAAATGTTGAGTGATCATAGTGGGTGACTGTTACGGGGCACTGAGGCCCCTTTCTGCCAGCCTGATAGAGCTGGGAGAGGTATGCTGCCTACTGGGGGCTGATATCCATGATGTTGCCGAGAGTGCCCCAACTTGTCAAGAGTACAGACTACTACCTGCTATTACTTTTTCATGTGGGTACAAATGATGCTGCAAGCCAAAAAGTAGGTAGGAATCAAGGAAGACTTTAAAGTCCTGGCTGGACAGGTGAAAAACATCCATGCCCAAGTCATATTCTCATCTATCCTACTGGTCAGAGAAATGGGGATTGCCAGAAGCAGACACATAGTGCAGATCAGTCTGGCTCTGTGGCTGGTGCCATCAAGAAGGTTTTGGCTTTTATGACAGTGGGTTGTGCTTTAATGATTGCAGCCTGTTAGGGAGGGATGGGATCCACCTGTCTTAAAAGAGCAAGAGAAGTTTTGGCAGCAGGCTGGCCAATTTGGTGAGATGGGCTTTAAACCAAAGGACTCAGGGATGGGATCCAAAGTGGCAATACTCATGCCATTTCTTCCTCCTGGGGAGTAGGTCATACCAGTCATTGCAGTGAATGATGTTCCTTGACTGCCCCTCAAGGTAAGAATCAAAGGAAAAACCACGTTGAGGGTGGTTATGGTGAATCCTCCTGCATGCCTGATTGCCTCTCTGAAGTGTCTGTATACGAACACATGCACCATGGGTAATAAACAGGAAGAACTGGAAATCTATATGCGGTTGCAGGGCCATGATCTCATTGCAATGACAGAGGCATGGTGGGACAATTCACATGACTGGAATGTTGTTGTGGATAGGTATGTACTTTTTAGAAAGGACAGGTCAGAGAAGCGAGGTGGTGGAGTTGATCTTTATGTGAGAGAGCAACTGGAATGTATTGAGTTCTACCCAGGGACAGATGAACAAGGTGAGAGTTTATGGGTGAGAATTAAGGGACAGGCTGATATAGGTGGCATTGTTGCAGGTGTTTACTACAAGCCACCTGATCAGGAGGAGGAAGTTGATGAGGCTTTCTATGGGCAACTGGAAATAGCCTCATGGTCACGGGCTCTGGTTCTCCTGGGGAATTTCAACCACCCTGATATTTGTTGGAGAGTCAACATGGCCCAGCACACACAGTCCAGGAAGTTCCTGCAGATCACTGATGATAACTTTTTGATGCAAGTGGTGGAGGAGCCAACAAGGAAAAGTGTGTTGCTGGACGTTGTACTAACAAACCAGGAGGGACTGGTTGAAGACATGAAGGTTGGGGGCAGCCTTGACTTTAGTGACCATGAGATGGTGGAACTCAGGATTCTGCATGAGGGAAGCAAAACAGTTAGCAGAACTAGAACCTTAAACTTTAGGAGAGCCAACATCAGCCTCTTCAGGGACCTGCTTAGAGGAATCCCATGGGATGGGGCTCTAGAAGAGAAGGGAGTCCAAGAGAACTGGTCAGTATTTAAGCACTACTTCCTCCAAGCTGAAGACCAATGTATCCCCATGAGCAAGAAATCAGGGAAAGGGGGCAGGAGATGTGCATGGATGAGCAGGGAGCTTCTAGCAAATCTCAAATGCAAGAAAGAAATTTAGGGGATGTGGAAAAAGGGACAGGCCATGTGGGAGGACTATAGGAATGTAGTCAGGGTATGCAGGGATGTGACAAGGAAAGCCAAGGCCCACTTGGAATTGAGTCTGGCAAAGGACATCAAGGATAAAAAGAAGAGTTTCTACAAGTATATCAGCAGCAAAAGGAAGATTAGGGAAAATGTGGGGCCTCTGCTGAATCCAGTGGGTGTCCTGGTAATGGAAGGTACAGAGAAGGTGGAATTACTGAATGCCTTCTTTGCCTCAGTCTTCACTGCTGAGGATGGTTCTCAGGAGTCGCAGACCTCAGAGGTAAGAGAGGAAGGCCAGAGAAAGGAAACTTCGCCTAGTTGTAGAGGGTTGTGTTAGAGATTGGCTAAACAGACTCAACACCCATAAATCCATGAGCCCATGATGCACCTATGGGTGATGAGGGAGCTGGCAGATGTTGTTACTGTTGTTACTCTGTGGTTATCCATCATCTTTGAAAAAATTGTGGAGAATGAGAGAGGTGCCCAATGATTGGAGGAAGGCCAATGTTATTCCCATCTTCAAAAAGGGCAAGAAGGAGGACCCAAGAAACTACCAGCCAGTCAGCCTCCCTGCCATCCCTGGAAAGGTGATGGAATGGATCATTCTGGAGGTCATCAACAAACCTGTAGAAGAAAAGAAGGTCATCATGAGTAATTAGCAGGGATTCACCAAGGGGAAATCACGTTTGACCAATCCAATAGCCTTCTGTGATGGCATGGCAGGATGGGTCAATGAGGGGAGAGCAGTAGATGTTGTCTACCTCAACTTCATCAAGGCTTTTGACACCATCTCCCATAACATCCTTGTAGGTAAGCTCGGGAAATGTGGGTTGGATGAATGGATAGTGTAGTGGTTTGACCTTGGCTGGGCACCAGGTACCCATCAAACTGTTCTATCACTCCCCAGTGGGACAGGGGCAAGGAAATAAGATGGAGAACAATTCGTAGGTTGAGATAAGGTAGTTTACGAAAGCAAAAAGGAAAAGCAAAAGTTTGTGTGTGCATAAGCAAAGGGGATAAGTTAATCTCTACTTCCCATCAGTGAATCAGTGAGTGCTGTTCAGACACTTCCCAGGAAGCAGGGCTTCAGCATGTGTAGTGGTTGCTCTGGAAGGCAAACATTGTAGAATAAAGAATGCCCTCCCGTTCCTCTTCCCTCCTTTATATCTGAGTNCCAGGTACCCATCAAACTGTTCTATCACTCCCCAGTGGGACAGGGGCAAGGAAATAAGATGGAGAACAATTCGTAGGTTGAGATAAGGTAGTTTACGAAAGCAAAAAGGAAAAGCAAAAGTTTGTGTGTGCATAAGCAAAGGGGATAATTTAATCTCTACTTCCCATCAGTGAATCAGTGAGTGCTGTTCAGACACTTCCCAGGAAGCAGGGCTTCAGCATGTGTAGTGGTTGCTCTGGAAGGCAAACATTGTAGAATAAAGAATGCCCTCCCGTTCCTCTTCCCTCCTTTATATCTGAGTTGATGTCACATGGTATGGAATATCCCTTTGGTTAATTTGGGTCAGCTGGACTGGTTGTGTCCCCTCCCAGGATCTTGCCCACTCCCATCCCCTTGATGGGGGGAGAATGTTGAGAGACAGTGCTGATGCTGTGCCAGTGCTGCTCAGCAGCAGCCAAAACACTGGTGTGTTCTCAACACCTTTCCAGCTTCGAATGCAAAGCACAGCACTGCTGTGAGGGCTGCTGTTGTGGTTTTGGTTCGCCAATTCTGGTAGGGCGCCCAGGTGTCTCCCAGCCGGAAAAAGGAAATTCCCAGCTTCTTCTTCCCCTTCTTAACATGTATATCCCACAAAGTCGCCCCATAAATCCAACTTCACTTCCAG
>VWZP01002293.1:1334878-1403458 GCA_013396995.1 Dicaeum eximium | reverse complement strand
CGGCTGGAGCTGGACACACGCTTGTCCCAGAGGAGCGCCTTGCCTGGGGCGCTGGCGGACTGTAAAGGCGAAGGGTTGACAGGAGATAAACGCGCCCAGAGCGGTCCGTGTGTGGGGTTCTCCCCGCGGGCAGCCCGCAGTGTAAATGCCCCTTTTACCCCAGCCCTTGGCAATACAGATCCGGGCTTCTCCCAGCTACGCTGCCGAGGTGCAGCCCTGTTCACAAGTTGGTGTCCTGCTGCCCCCAGGAGGGGACTGCCCTGCCCTCTGGCCACCTGGCCAGCCTTGGATCTCCTGCCTGCACGGAGTATTCAGCTCCCACACTGAACCCGCAGCCTTGTCCCTGCGCTGTTTGTTTGCTTTTAGAAGTTTGATTGGGTCCACTTGTTTCCTCTGGTCAGATAAGTGTTCCTCCTCCAAATTAAGAGAAAGAAAAAAGGTCAGGAGAAGTGGAAAGCACCTTGGTGGGGAGAGCATTTGGAAGGGAAGGAAGTGGAAGAGGAAATGGAAGAGGAAATGGGGTGTCAGCTGTCAGCAGATTTCACGTTTGTCTCAATCTGGTCACACTCAAACGTTGTGGAAACCGCCTAAGAACATCCCTGCTTTGTAGCAGTGTAGGCCTTCTCTCAGTCTGGTATTCCTGAGTTGTCATGGAGACATGCAAAATAAAAGGAGCTGGAAATTCCCAAGGAAGGGGTGGCGGGGGTGTCTCTTCCAGGGAAAGGCTGATGAGGTCTGAGAGGTGCCTTGGAAATCTGGGTGGTAGCTTCACGCTGGATGTGGGCTGGCATGAGAGGGCTGTTTGCGCTCCCTGTCAGGCCATGCCTTCCGTACCATTCCAGAATTGGCTTAGGAGGAGCCATCTGTGACTGCTTTTAGCCAAGTAGGTTTTGGTTTTAAGCAGAACTGCAGTCATCTATTAATGCATCACTGAAGTACCAAAGCTAACAGCTGATTGTTAAACTAATTCCTCTTGTTTCTAATTAATTACAGCTATGAGTGAGTCTGGAAGTTTTGCAGCATCGCGTTCTAGACGTGAGAGGAAGAATAGAAGAGGCCAGCAAGAAGCACTTGAACGTCTGAAAAAAGCCAAAGCTGGAGAAAAATTAAAATATGAGGTGAAAATTCCTCATCTTTTCTTCTTAGTTAAAAGTAAATGGGAACTGAGAAGCTTAATCACCATTTATAGATGCATAAAAGTTATGGAAAACAAAATAAACCTTTCAGATAAGCTTTTGTGTTTTTAATAGTGTATGTTTTTCTGAATGTAGCTGTAGTTTTCTGCTTTCTAATGTAATTTATTTGTTTCTTTCTGTTTTCAAAACTAACCCAGTTTTGTTAACTGCAAGTCAAACATGCTTGCCATTGCTTGAGAACTATGCTACAGGGAAGGACCAATTTTTAAAATCACATAATTAATGTTATGATAGGAAGTACTTTTTTTTTAAAATATCAAATTATATTAAACTTTAATTTCAGAGCTTTACATGACTGAAATCCATTAATATTGATATGCTGTGTTTCCACAAAGAGCCCAAAATTTAAGTGGTGGAACTGAAATCTGGCAGTGTAACATTGATACTGTAACACTGTCCAATCGTGGTGCCAACAGGAAGTGACTTCCTCATTGAGGTGAATAAATGTAAAGAAACCAGAAGTCCGTAGATCATTAACATGCAAATTTTCTCTGAGCACTCTGCTTGCGTACATCAAATCCCTTTCCTTTTCATTGAGCTCACATTGGTGTTTGAGAGTACAGCCAAGGCCAGAAATCCTCACTGCTAGGTTTTTTATTTTTTTGAAAAAATTTTTTGGGAATGAAATGAGCAATAAAGCAAGTAATTTCCAAATAAAGTCTCTACCAGTGCCTCAATAGATTTTGAGTTTCAGTATACTGTGATAATTTTAAAAATTGATAACTTGTCTTTCATGACTGCCAAAAAAAGAAACTTAACAAATAACTGTGCTTACTAGTTGTGAACAGTGTAGCAGTGTAGGAATCCTGCATGCATTCTTGGGAACTTATATATTCTGACTGATCTGCAGTATTAATTATATGGAAGCTGTTAATCCTCAGTGTACCTTAACTGTAGGTTGAGGAGTTCACGGGTGTTTATGATGAAATAGATGAGGATGAATACTCCAAGATGGTCAGAGACCGTCAGGATGATGACTGGATTGTTGATGATGGTAAGTTAAGATTAATTTGGAGAGTTATTTTGGTTCTAGTGTTATAACTCAATTAGGCTTCATAATGTTCATGCTTTGAGGTAAGTTATTGTTAGTACATTCTTAAAATTTGTTTTAGCAGACAAGAGAAAGGCATTCTTTTAATGGAATCTTTGCATTGTTCTCATAGCAGTATGTTAGGATGGTAATGAAAATATTTTTCCATGAAGATCTTTATCAAAATTTCATTTCCAGTTATCAGTGTTACAATTTTACCAAAAAAGTGCTGTTATTGATAATTTATAATGAAACATGTAAGAGTATATTTAGTCTAATAGAAGATAAAGCTGAGAGTGCTGTACCTTGTTGAGTGTTGCTTTTGTAACTTTTGCTCTATATTAAAGGGGGAAAAGTGTTTAAATATGTAAAAAATTCAGGAATATCAGAAGATAGAATTTAAACCGCAATTTTTAAACAATTTTTCTGCAGATGGGATAGGTTACATAGAAGATGGAAGGGAAATCTTTGATGAAGATCTGGATGATGATGCTCTTATTTCCAATAAGAAAGGTAACGTGCATGTGTCCACTGAAGACTGTCTGCCAGGGTCTTCTAAAAGGTGCCCAAAATGGGCAACTTTCTGTCATCAGTATATGTGGTAAATATGGCCAAATGACAGATTACTTGAAGCTCTGTCATTCTGTGCCTGTGGATTTTATTCAGCCCCAGTGGTGCAGAGGTTGGAGGTTCAGAAATTGAGGTCACATCACTGTGAACTGCTTCAGCATGACTGGGGCATCACTAGGGATTCACTTCTAGGAAAAAAGCATCTGGGAGGAGTCTTGGTTTTCAAAGCCAGTGCCTGAAAGATGTGTGATTTCTCTTGACTATTAAAATACTTGCATGCTTGTGAGAATCTAGGATCATTTGATTTTCCCAATTTTTTTAATGGAATCTGGTGGGAAACTGAGAAACTGAGTCTGATGTTGATAATCCAAGCTTAGTGCCAAACTCCTGGACACTCATTTTTTATTCCCTGGAGATGCTTCCATGTAAAATATCTTTGTACTTTTTCTGGAGCATGCAAAAGGCATCTCATACATGACTAGGAAAGACAGGGTGATGAGAGGATTTTTCATTTTTTGTGTGTGCATGACAGCTGCTACAAAGCTGAAAGATGACTAGGCTTCATTTCAGCCAGAAGTGTGAAGGAAGAAGAGGTAGACTACCATGGCTATCTATCCCTGCTAATAACTGGACCTGTAAACATTGAACTTTCCTTATGTAAAATTCACAATTTTAAATTATTTTGTTTCGGTAGGAAAAAGTGGCAAAACTTCTGCAATTGATAAAAAGAACGTGAAAAAATCAGTGGTGTCAAAGCCAAACACAATTAAGTCTATGTTTATGGCCAGTGCTGGGAAGAAAAACACAGATGTAAGTTTTTACATTTTTGAATTTAAATATTTCTGACTTGTTCACAGTTTTAGTGGGAGTGGAGTAAACCAAAGGCTCATTTTAGTTTCTTGTGTCTAGTGAGACAAACTTCTATTTTGATCCCTTGTGTATGCAGCATTTCTGAAAATGTTGTGTGTGTTTTGTGGAAATTCTCTAGTCATTTACTGCTGTTCTCCTGATTGGGTTTGCACATATAACTGAGAGCTGTTTCACTAATCTTACCTTACAGAAAACTGTGGACCTGTCCAAGGATGATTTACTTGGAGATATTCTTCAAGATATTAGTGCTGAAGTAAGTATGTTAATAAAATCTATTGGAAACAACCTTAATCCATTAATTTGTCGTGGAACACACCAAGAAAATACAGCTTTTTATGACACTAGACAATCCAAGACTGATTTCATCCATAGCACATGTCATTCATGCATTCCACATGTGTGTGCTGTCTGCCTGTTGTCTCCACTGTGCAGATGTTGCATGACATGCTGGATGAGGCATGATTTCTAAAACCAAAAGGATTGCTCACATGTAAATGTTCAAACTGCTGTAGTGGGGAGATGCTGAGGTGGAATATGTTGAACCATAATAAGCTTAACATGTTTTTTTCAGCCCAGTAAAGGGTATAGGATGTCCCAATGTAAAGTTATTCTCTTAGTTTTGTGCTCTTATTATTTTACTCCTCCTTATGACATCTGATGGAGGCTATAAAACCCCCCATGACTATAACTGCCCCCACCCCCCCCAGTATCATTAAAGAAATGCATTTTAATGCTGTCAAATTTGGGGAACATTGATTAGGGAAAATAATGTTAATAATTACATTATGGCTTCTATTTATTTAAATACTAGTTAGCTACCAAATTTTTTTGTTGTTTGTTTTGCAAAATTTCTTTTGTTACTAGGTGTCGATAAGGTTAAGTATAAAATATCTGTACATGTAAATAAGTTAAAATGTGCTTTCCTCTAGTGGAACAGTACTGAAAGAGCACTTCAGCCTTTCATGAGGCATGTATGTTCAATATTACTACTTCAGCAGACATGAGAAACAGCACAAGTTATTCTGATACTTGTCCAATAAAGGCACAGTTAACTATTGAAATTCCCACTGTTTGAAAACTCTTTCACTTACTGATGGCAGTTTTTCTCAGATTGTTTCCTCTCCCAAAAAAAATGTAGTGTGTGTCTTCATGGGCTGATTGCTCAGGTAGCATTATTTTATGGAGCTGGGTTTCATATCAGGACGTGTTTTCTTCACCAGCCAAAAATATTGGTGTCCCTCTTTCTCTTTGATGGAAAATGTTACTAACCAAGGCAAAAGAAAACACTGAACAACTCTTCCTTTTGTCACTTTATCTATTCTTTCAATATTCAGACAGTTCAGCTAAGTCCACCACCAGTTATAATGCTGAAAAGGAAAAGATCTGCTGGAGTACCACTCAATCCTTTCTCTGTGCAGTCCCAAACTTCTAAGGTAAAGGGGAAAAGAAAAATGTTCTCATTATTAATAAGCACTAATCTGTGTTTTTGTTGATTTGAATACTGTTGACTTTTATTTCTCCTCCTGGAAATTAACTTTCTCCTTAGCTTCCATAGCAGTATTACAGTGTAACTCCGTGCTTTTTTCTGCATCAGCTTTCATGTGAACACATAAACAGTACAATTATTTTTGTCTCTGTAGTAGAGTAGGAGTTTGTAGCTGTTACATTTGACAGGGGAAACTGTTGTTACAATGTTCAGTGCATCACATGAGGGTGAGTTTCTGCTCTGTCTCTTTTCCAAAGAATAGAAAATACCCTTGTGGCAAGGAGAGGAGGATGGGAAGTGAAATAAGCAGGAGTGTGGAAAGGATAAGAAACCAATCATTGCAGAAATGGAAAACAAATAGAAAATTGAAGCTATAGATAGAAGTTTGCCCTAGTGGGAGTTTTTAGTGGGAGTGCAAGGAGGATAGGCTGCTAAGGAAGGTTATCATTTTGTTAGGAATTCTGGTAAATGGAAAGGACTTTATAGCTGGAAATACAATGAGATAGTTGGTAATGGTCTGTAGAAGGAAAGTGGAGTAGTGTAGATACATCTGATTTGTGAAACCCTCTGTGACATCAACTCTTACACTGAAAATAATCACCAGTGCTACTCATCTTAACTGTTGTGTTCAAAACTAGAAGCAACTGGAAAAAAAGGGGGAGATGTAGTAAGAGAGGATCGTGATGCAGAATATGTGGAACTTTTCCTCTACCCCTGGTTACTGGATCTGCAAATAGCAAGTGAAAGGTTTTGTTGTTTATTTTTTTTCCCTTCTTTGCTCTTACAAGATTTTTTTTTAACTCACAGTGGAAATGTTTTTCAGGTAATCACCCCTATATCAAAGAAAGCTCCTGCTCTTGTCAGAAAGGAAGCTCTTCCTCCAGCTTCATTTCATCCTAAACACCCCAATTATACAGCTAAATCTGTCAGAGTCTCTGAAAATGAGGACACCAAGCATGTGCAAAAACCTATGGAAAATGAGGGAATAGTGAAGGCAGTAGGAGAGAAAGCTACTAAAGGTATTGAAAGTAAATCAAAACCCAATTCTGTAAACTTTAAATATAGTATAGTAGTTTTAAAACACTTGTTAAATTAC
Organism: Dicaeum eximium; assembly: GCA_013396995.1. NCBI lineage: Eukaryota > Metazoa > Chordata > Aves > Passeriformes > Dicaeidae > Dicaeum > Dicaeum eximium. The sequence continues at coordinate 1,397,210 of VWZP01002293.1, read as the reverse complement.
ACTAGATTAGAAGCAAAGTGTCACATTTAAGCTATCTTAATACTGTGTATTATGCTCATGTTTATAGTGTGCTATCTCTGTATACTGCTGTAGCATGTAGTGTGTCATTTTAATGATTCAAGCCTTTGGTTCTACCTGCAGCACTTCCAGATGATGATCAGGGAATGATGGATTTTGATGAGGATGACTTCGATGAACCTATGGAAGCAGAGCATGTGGAAACTGTACCTGAGACAGCTGAAAGCTTGAAAAGAGACAATGAAATAGAGCAGAAAGAAACAGAGCAGCTGGAGTCAGACAAGAAAGAGACATCTGTCTTGTAAGAATCTCTTTTGTTTCTTTTTTTTCTTCCATTAAGAAGGCTCTCAATTTCCATAAACCTTAGATTTAGCTTCATATTTGTCTTTGGCAAAGGCATAATTGTGACATAGACAGAATGGTAATAATGCTATGCAATGCTTTTTTCTTTGTAGTTACATTAAGAATAGTAACATGCTGATAGCTACTTAATTGAGAAATATTTAAGATTTTGGGATCTAGCATGTGACGTGTTTCAGCACACTGAGGTGACTCAATATAGGTGTTGAATTGTAAACTTTGATGTCAGTAAGCAAAACCAAGGAATTTCTAACAATACTTATTCTAAATGAATCTGAAAGTATTTTGTAATAGATGCAGGTAAAAGTTTTGTTGCTAAAAGTAATGGTGAACAGCTGTCTTTGGAAATAGGAAAAAAGGTGGGCTTTTCTCTGGTTCTGTTTTTACTTTTTAATTGTTTGGAAAATCTTGAATCATATCTTGAATCATAACAAAATACTTCAAAATGTGAAATAATTGAACCTAAGACCTAAATATCTAATGACTGAAAAGGTAGTTTTGTTGAAATAATCTGTTGTTCCCACTAAGCAGCTTGAATGGATATATTTGATATGTATAGACTTGAATTGACCAAGGCTGAAATACCAGGTGACTGATTTTTAAAGCCTGTGTGTGCTGTATCAAGAGCCATACTTAAATGTGGGTTTCTGTCTTTGTCACTCCATCCCTCTTTTCAGAAGAAACCTGAGGAAACCCTACTGTTGGGGATGTTGCTTGTTAGTGGAAAGAAAAACAAAAGATGTGAGAATATAGGCCTGGAAAAAAGTAAAATGGTGATTATAGCAAAGGCACAATCTTAATTGTTTTTTTTTTTTTTGTTCTTCTGCAAAACCTGCAGAAGTTCTCTCCCAGGTCTCTCATGTTGGGACAGAATTGATGAGGATGAAGCTGATGTAGTAGCAACAGAAGTTCAGCTGGACCCCAATCTCCTTCCACTTGTGAATGGGGAAAATGATGATCAAGTCTTAAGATTTTATTGGCTGGATGCTTATGAAGATCAGTTCAGTCAGCCAGGTAACTGTTCAGTTAAAGGCAGAAAAGGCTAGTCTGATTCTTTTTGTTCAAATTTTCTTTTTTGAAAATTGGGGTTTTCAGACTTGGCTAAATTACATCCAGTTGCCCTGTGTCTCTGTGCTGTAAGATGTTCCTGTTTTGTTTTTGTGTACCTCTGTGAGAAGAATGTCATCTCCTGGCCTAGTATAGAGGTAGGGAAGTAAAAGGGACTGTTCAGTTTTGGTGACCCATTGTCCTTCTTAAAATTTTGTACACTCCAGGAGCAAGCTGAAGCTGTTAATTTCTTGCTCAGTGATGCAACAGCTGAGCATGCTTTCTTGTTTTTGGAAAAGTAACTCAAAATTCATGTAGGTGAATAAAAAGCCTATACTGTAGCAGTTGCATGATTTTGTACAAAGGAAAGGTATGTCTGTCAGGGGAGGAAGATGGCTGAAAAATATGAGATCTGTCTTGTCTTTCTTATCCCTTAATTCAAACTATCTAAATCTTGAAGATTGTCTTTGCATTAAGATTGCTGGCTCTCATAGTCTTCAATTTGCATCATTCTGATCTCAGCTCTGACAAAACAATTTGTGTTCACATCGGTTCTGAGCACTTCCCATCCATCCCCTCATTTCATCAGCAGCTTTAGGATCTTGGGTTTCTAGTTTGTGCTTCATGTGTGTTTACCAGAAGATTCTTTCACATGTTGTTGGAGGTTTTTTTCAGTTGAAGCTGTAAGCATTGAGTCAGATACATTTCTTTGTTAACACCTTTTGTTGTGAGTTGGGATGCCAAACTTAAATATGAGACTGTGCTGGGCTGAGCAGCTTGGCGATGGGAGTGGTAATAATCAAAGATATCTTGATGAAATCAATGGCTCTAATATAAAATTGCTACTTTTAAAGAACCCACTATTGTTATTTTTCCTTTTTTTTTTTGTCTTTTAAGTCAGTGATTGCTGAATGGAACATAATTATGAAAGGATTTCTGTTCCTCGCATGCAAGGAGTGTTCTTTTCTCATTATGACTTTTTCAGGATTGAATAATAAAGACTGCACCTGTTTTCAATTAGTAATGTAGAAGGGAAAATTTTGATATTGCTTTTTGTTTAACATGTTCATGATCTTTGTTTGTGCCTCATTTGCTGTGATGTCAAATGCATTGCCTGAAGAGTAAATACTATAGCATAATCACAAGACTCTTTCAAACTTAATGAGTTTTTGGAGGCTTACTTTTCATAATTCCTTTTATGTAGTCTTAGACAGAGAACTCGAGAATTGTGATCCTTTTAACATTTTAAAGAAGTAATGAGTAAAACCTGCCCTGATTTTTCTTGTGTCTTGACTTAGCTTACCTTTTGGTTCATTTAGTAGCATGGTCTTTCTTTTCAGAGGCTTTGATTTATAAGCTTTATTCGTATTTTTTCTTTCTTTATTGTTTCCACAGTCTTGCAGGGGATAGGGCCTGATATCTCTGCGTTGATTTTTTTTTTTGGTTTTGCATGAAATGTTTCTGAAAACTCATTGAAGTTAGTTCTGCTTTTACTGTCTGTGGGTGTGGTAGTGTGTGTCAGTGTTCAACTGGATGATCTCAAAAGGCTCCTTCCACTCTAAATTAATCTGATTCTGTGAGGTCTGGTTATTAAGACCACTTATTTGTCCATGCTAGAGTTGATAGAAGTTTGTCTTTGCAATCCAGGCAGCTTTTTACTGTACCTTTGACTGGCTCATGTATCCTGCTTTCTACTCCCCTGCTTATATGTACTCCTCTGACAGATTAACTACTCCATGCTCTTAATATTTCCAGCTGTTCAAGCAGTCAGCTACTGTTTTGTGGTCTCTCTCACAGTTTCGTCTTTCTGTATCATACAAACCTATCTGAGGTGGTTTTTTTAATCCCTTAGCAAAGAAGTAAAAGATTGCTGGGGACAAGAACTTCATCTTCCCTGTCACTTAGATGTGCAATTGGAGCTCTTTCTCGATACTTCTATTCAAACTGTCTAAATCTTCAAGATTACCTCTGTATTAAAATTTCTTAAGATACTTTGTGCAGCTGAAACTTGTATCCTTGCTCTCATCATCTTCAAAACTGCAGCATTCTCTGTCCTTGACAAAAGTAGTCTTGTTCACATCTATTCCAAGCACTCAGAAAATGATTTTTCATAGCCTGTCACTTTGACTCTGTCATCCATCTTAGTGCATCTTCACTGATTTGTCTTTGATCCAAAGGAATAAGAAAGGTGCCTTTATGTCTGATAGATCTGCTGGCAAAGGTAAATTATAACTCTTAACCAAGGACTTGTTTGTGCATTGCTGGGCCAAGGAAAAATGCAGATTCTATACATGAAACCCTGTTTCTGAGGGTGGATATTTCTGTTTTCATCAATAGTAATATGCTGTAGGAAGAGTGTCTTCCATATAATCAAATTCTAGCTTATTTGGAGCTTGAAGGGAACCTGGTAAAGCCATTTCTGAGTTGTACTTGGAAGCTTTTTGTACTTGTAATTTGCATACTGTTTGTGACAGTCGGGTGGCTTGGTACTATGTTATTTTAAAGTCTGGCATAATTTGATTAGCAGTTTGCAGCATTTTATTCTATTGCCAAGTTCTCTGGGCTCAGAGATGTGCATGTAGTGTAATGACATTGTCCACAGTGAAGTCAGTTTTCCTCTCTGTGTAATCTTTGAGTGTCTCCCTCGGTTACAACTGCTGTCTTGGCACCAGGATTCCTAGCAATGTCATGCATCTTTTGATGTCCGCATTTGTTAAAAATAGTCACTTGAAAGCTGATCAGCTTCTAGTTGTTGTCTTCAGAATGTTTTTCTACAGGTTTTATTGGTAATAGAGTCTTGATCTCACGGCACTGAAGTGTAGGGAGAAGGAGGTAATTGTACTGGTCTAGCTGAAAAGTGAAAAACTGGAGATAACACATATTAGAGGATTGATTGACAGCTTAGGCATTCTGATAATCTTCAGCTTTCACTAACATCTCTCTCCTTCCTCCCTCTCTCCAGGGATTATCAAACTAATATAGGCAGCAATGGAATATCAGAACAGAATTTTGAGACTGGCTGTGTAATGCCATTTTGAATTTTACATACCAGGTGTTACTATGGCAATGGAGGTAGAGACATGAAGAATGATACAGGTGTCTGTTTGTAAAGCTGGTGTTTAAAACAGTTTAGAATGTGCTGACACATTGGAAAGATTTGTTGTTCAAGGACCTAGCACAGAATGGTTGTGTTTCAATGCAAGAACACATTATAAGCTGCTTCAAGCAAGAGTAGAAATGATTAATTTTACACTTGCATATTAAATTCTTTGCCCTTCTCCCTTAGGTGTGGTGTTTTTGTTTGGCAAAGTTTGGATTGAATCTGCAACCACCTATGTCAGCTGTTGTGTGACAGTGAAAAATATTGAGAGAACTGTTTATCTGCTGCCACGTGAAACAGTAAGTGTGACTTTTAAGCATGTCAAACATAAGTACCTTTCATTCTGCTTATGGCAGGTTATGAGTGTAGCAGTGTGTTTATGGAAGCTGTTGGAAGCCAGTGTTACCTGGTGTAGGTGGTAAAGTTAAAAACAATGTGTACACAATATATCATATGTGAGCTGCAGAGTGAGCCCTGTGACTTCCCCTGACCCTAACTTGAGACTGCAGACAAATTTTTACTCTTAGACTTGCTTAGCAATTAAAGTGGTCTTTAAGTATTACTAGAAAACTTGGTGCTTTTTAAACATTCTGTTTTAAGTAATATTTTCTAAATTTGGGATTTCTTGGCTGATTGCATTTTGTTTTTCCTAAAAAAAGAGATACATGATTCATAATAGCAAAATAAAATTCAACTTATTATCATGTCTGCTGGCATTTTTGTTGATTTGTAAAACCACACTTCTGTTTTTGAGGAAATCGACCTATCTACTGGTAGAGAGACAGAGACTCCAGTAACTATCATGAGTGTTTTCAAGGAATTTAATGACAGCATTTCACCAAAGTACAAGATCATGAAGTTCAAATCCAAGGTTTGTTTGCAAGCATCCTATTTGGTCATTTTCTGTCGTTCTAGTTTGTAAGGTGGGAAGGCTGTTGAAACAGTGTCCAGGGAGGGAGGTTGTGCCAAAATGCAAATATGTAACTCCATGTGTAAATGTACCTGCTTGTAAAAACTCTCCAAAACACCTATGTTCCTTTAAGAATGATAAATCTGCAACATAGTTGTTCCACGAGAAGTTTAAACAATGCTTTTGTAAATACTCACTCATTAGCTTCTTTAAAACTGGGTTGAGTGTCAGACTGGCTTGCTGAGCTGTTTTTGAGATTGCAGAACAGATAGAAGTTCTGATACCTAAAGCCTCATGTTGTCAGAGTTTAAAATGCAAGATTGTGTTGTCCAGCAGATAAGTCAGCACTCTGGGATTAAACTGTCTTTGCATTTGTCCAGGTATCTTATTGAACTCTATCTTTTGGCATGTTTCATCCTTCTTCTCACCTTCACAGATTTATCTTTTTAAGTGCATGCTGTTCAGAGCCTGGATTGTCATAGTGTGGCTATGCAGGAGGTAACAAGTGAGGACTGGCACTCAGTCTTGGAATCTATTCTGTACTTAGAGTTTTGGGCAATAGTCTTAAAAGTGTTATTTTGCTATGCTCTGCTCAACAAATCTTTAAAATGACATTGGAAAAACAAAATACTGCTATAATGGAAACTTTGCATATAATACAATAATTGTCATGAGTCTGCAGGAAAAGAGCTGATACTGCTGATAATGTTGCAGATTTGGACTGAATTAGTTTGCTAGTGTCAGAGCTTTATTGTCCACTTACATAGAGCATTTGTCTTTTACAGGGGAGGGTAGAGGTGGGAAGCTTGGGTGGGGAAATGTGGTAAACATTCAAGTTAGGGGAAAAATCTGTTCTGACTGAAGTGCTCAGAAAAGTTTATATCTCTTGAAGTAATGTGTCATTAGTCTGGCAAAGCTGATTTTCATTAGTTGTAGCTTTCCCCATCCTAATCTTGTGATTTCGCAGGATTCATTCCTGAATAGTTAATCAGCAAGGGAGATGACAAGTAAAAATGCAGGAAGAATGGAATTTAACAATATGTAAATCAGGGAAAATAAAAACAGTTTGTGTGGTAATTCAGGTTGGAAAGACTCTCAGGAGGTCATCTCATCCAAAGCTAGCTAGAATCATTCTGAAAGTTTAAGTTGTTAAAGTGAAAATGTGAGCAGTGTTTCTCAATTAGCAAAGTCATGCAAGACATGACATCTTTTCAGCAACTTGCAGCTTAGTGTGTTATTTACAGAGTTCAGGGAAAATGGATGTGTCATCACTACCTTGTAAAATCTTTTTTTTTTTTTTTTCTCTAGCATATTTTCTCTCTCAAAACTCTGATGTAAATTTCGGTTTTTCAGTTTTCTGTTATTTGTCATGTATAGTTGATTATAACATAATTACATATGGGATCAGGAGCAAATTTACTGTGAAAGAAGTAAATTTAACAATAGATAAAAAACAAGCTGCTGATAGCTCACTGTTCAAAAATCCTTTCAAGAATGAGGGGGAAATTAAAAGAAAAACAATTTTTCATTAAAAGACAGGATGAAAAACACTTGTACTCTGGAAGGGAAAGAGGGAGAAAGGTTCCAGAAAGATGCAGATCTGCTTACAGAATCTTGGGAAACCTCCATCTTTTCCATGGTGTGCCAAGTGAGAATAATGTGAATGAGGTAATAGAGTAAACTAGTTGAACATTCAAAGATGGCTCTTAAAAATCAAGGTAAAACCTGTCAGATTTTTACTGAGATTACACAGAACTTAGGGCAGAAGACCCAAATTCTTGTCTGGGTACTTGGCTACAGTACGTGTGGGGTCCTTGGATGTAACACAAGAGTAGGGAAGTGGGAACACTAAGGCACTGTTGAGATTTTCCCTTAAAGATCCCTTATATAATTCCTTAAACACTTGGTCACCCTCATTAAAGGGTGAAAGAAAAGAGGAAAGATTAACTCAAGTGACTACAGGTACAAAAGATGGCAATTAGAAGGATGAGACAAAAGGAGAGTCAGTTTTACCCGAGATGACTGTGAAAGAGCTTTAATTTCTTTTAGCTAGTAAAGTGAAGAATAATGAGACCTGTTTGCTCTCTAGAAACATTAAGAGGAGATGAGTAGCAAGAGAACTATTTAAAGGACAGTTTTAGCAAAAGAGTGAATTTGTAATTTTTAATTCATGAATAAATTAGGCAAGATAGTTGGTGCAGGGAAGCTCTGAAATAACCTACCAGAATTGTTTCTGAACAGTAAGATTTCAAATTATGTTGAATTCTTAAGTAAACTGAGTTTTATTAAAAGGATAAAAGCTATCCAGCTTTGTTTTGCTTGTGTAATTTTCTGCTAATTTTGACAGTTACTGCATTCTGGGAGGGTTTAATGAGGACTGGAGATAGTAGGAAGGTATGGCAGTAGTAATATGGGAGATAAGAGAAAGGACAGGATAGTAGAGCAGGGCTGTTAGTGGGGTCTTTGGAGGATTATTCAAAGATAGTATTACAGTAACTCAGATATTCCAGATTACACAAAATTGACTGTGAACAAATGGCACCAAATCTGGCCAGGTTTATGCCTCTGCAGCAGGGAGGCTTTGTGCTCTCTGCAAGATAATTGTAGAAGTAGTGAGGTTGTCCCATTACTGTGCCCTCCTTTTCTTCTGTTCCTCCCTGAGATACCTGAATTTGCCTGGTTATATACCTGAGTCTGTTTTTCACAAGGAGCCACAAACCTCCTTTTCACTGTGCTCACACCACCAGAGGCAATGTGTTGTTACACAGCCCTTGCACCTGTGTGTCCATGAGGGGGTGTAGGGCTCTTGAATTGAAATGGTTTGTGGCATTCACCTGAGCAAATGCTCCAAAGAAGTGATCTTTACCCAGTTGTGACTCTGTGGTAAAGAGCTAATGTGCTTTGGCAGATCTCCCCTGCTCTGTGATGTGCAGCCAGTGGTTCAGTGCTGTGTTGTTAAGGGTTGGTGTTTTGAAAGATTTCAAACAGACTAATGGGTGTGTTGCTCAGGTGAGACTTGTGAGCAATGCATTCAGAGTAACATGAAGTCTCAGTGTTTGCATGGTACTGTGAAACTGCAAACCACTCTTCTTCCATTGGCTGGAAATCTGGAAGGTTACTGACATCCCTGCCATGCACCCAGAGTTCTTTTATTCAGAATACCCCTTTTTGGGATGATGTGGAGACACTGAGGCAGGTTGTTCTCTTGGCCTTGCCATCACCCAACTTTGTCCCTCTGAACACACTTAAGCCCTATCATTTCCTGCTGCACCTGCTGCTAATTGTAGCTTCAATGGGTTGCACTGCTGCCAAGTTAGCAAGTCTTCACAAATCAATTTGAAAGCAGCCTTACTCCACTTAGGAACTTAGCAGCTAATCACTGCTGCTCATTTCTGCTCTCTGAAGGGCCACTTGAAGGGCAGATTATTCTGCAGCAAGCATTCATTCACTGAGTTATGACCAGACGCTGGTGTAATTGAGCTGAGCTCTGTGGAATAACGCAGATGAAACACTACAGCAGACTATTTTTATACTATGTTCATCTTGCGTTCGCAACAAGAACTTGTTTAAAGCCTGAGAGGTTCTTTTTTTTAAATTAAAAAAAGAGGAGGGGGAGCACCATGATATGTGCTGAAAGCAGTGCATTGCCATCTATTATGTTAGAGCTCTGATCTGCTTGTGTTAGGTGCTGCTGTGGCTCAGCAGTTCAGATCTGCATTTGCAGGGTGATTTGCAATGCTGATCTGGCTTCGTAGTGGTGCTCTTCTATCAGGTTATGTTACACTTCTGTTTCCATGAGACTGTTGATGCTGTAGTAGTTTCTGGATTTGCCTGTCTCCTATTTATAGCAGAGGTCCCTCTCCTCTCCTGCCCTGGCTTTGTAGCCTTACAACTGCAGTAGGACATGAGGTAACGAGCTTAACTGCCTCTTGTAGCACCCTGAGGGAACTATTGCTGATGCTATTAATTTAAGGAGAAAAACCCCAACCATCCAACCCCCAAACCAAATAACTCCAAGTTTGCCTAACTGTGCATGTATTTTGTTAATTTAAAAATTTTATTCTCATATATGGTGATTTTGATTTTTCTTATTAAACTTTCTCTAGTGGCATATTATGCTGAGTCTTGTGTCTAAAGTGGTGAACATAGTGCATTGTCCAGTGAGAAATGTGGTTTTTAATTTAAGATGCCTCTAGGAATTCCTGTAGTAAACTCATGTGCTAGCATAGTTATAGTAACAGTAGTATGTACCAGTGGTGCAGATGGTTTGTAAAGTACTACAGGGCAGAACACACAGATGACATGGTAGAGCATGGCATTTCAGCAGGTGCCAAAGCACTGTTGCACAGGATATTTTAATAATTTGGAAAATGAAAGTAGTTATTCTTAGAAACTGACGAGCTCTGTTGTAGAAAATTGTTATTGTTCTTGAGGAAAGCAGAAGTGATACTTCACTTCAGACTTCTTTAACTGTCTTAGTTAGAGATACATAAACAAACTTGACTACTTTCTAGTGAAACCTAAGTCACTTAAAATGAAAAATACAGTAGTGTCACAGAAATGATCTGCTGTAAGCATGTGATAAAAGCTGGCAGATGGTTGGGAAATCATCTCTCTTGGGTTCCTCTCTGAAGTGCTGGCACAAAAAAGCCTGCAGTGTAAAGGGAGGAGTTGTGTGCAGTTACAGGGATACAGTCTGGCTGGGATCATAGACACGTGGTGGGATAGGACGTGGTTAAGACAGGCTGGGATAGCAAGGAGGGGGAAGCCCTTTTGTGTATCAGGGCAATTGGAATGAAGGTGGGCAAAGAGCTGGTCAGGATTAGAGGATGGACTAACAGAAGGGAAATTGTGGTAGAGAAAGAAAAGCCAAATCCCACCTGGAGATGGGTCTAGTGAGGGAGACACAGAGCAGTAGGATAGGCTGCTATAGGTACAGGCAGACTAGGAGAAGAGTGCTGCTGACAGGGACAGATGTGGGGACAGAGGTCATGGAATAAGCTGCAACACCACATGTCTTCTTCACCTTGCTCTTTACTGCTTAGTCCAGCTTTTAGCAGACTATGATGGCCAAGAGACCAGAAGGAAAGCCTGAAGCAAAGAAGACTTGTTCTCAGAGGAGGAGGATCAGGGTAGGGCACATTTAAACAAATTGGGCAGATAAAACTACATGGGACAGATGGGGTGCATCCCTGTGTGTAGAAGGAGCTGGCCAATGTCAGAAGGTGTTTGGGTGTGTTTGTGGATTCACAGAGGGAAAATGATGCTTCACCAAGCTGGTAGCCTTCTGGGAAGACATGGACTGGTTTGGTGGACAAGAGGAGAGCAGTGACTGTTGTTTATCTTTTCTTTAGTAAGGCTGTCAACGCTGCCTACCATAGCAGCCTCACAGACAAACTGATGAAGTGGGGGCTGGTGAAGTGGGCAGAGGGGTGGGCTGAAACCCAGCTGCCCTACTGGGCTCCAAGTTGTGATCACTAGCACAAAATCCAAGTGGAGGCCAGTCCCTAGAGGTGCACTCCAAGGGTTGATGCTGGATCCAGTCCTGCTGAGCATCCTGTTAATGATTTGGATGGTTGCATGGAGCACACGCAGAACAAGTCTGCAGAGAGTGCTAAACTAGGAGAGGCTGATATACCAGATGGATGTGCTGTCAAAGGAATTTCAACAGGCTGGATATATCTTATGACCTACAGGAATCACATCAAATACAAAAAAAAAAAGGAAATGATCCTGTATGAAGACTGGAATAACCTTAGGCACCAGTAGATGATGGTGGCTGACTGGCTGGAGAGCAGCCTTGGAGGAGAGGACCTGCTTGTCCTGGTACATATGAGGTTGGACAAGAGCCAGCCATGTACCCTTGGGGAAAAGACTGCCTTGGGCATTACCAGCAAGTGTCAAGAGTTGGTCCTTTTTTGCAGCCCTGGTGAGCACCTGTGGAGTGCTGTGTTCAGCTGAGCTCCTTTGTGTGAGGAATAATGTGTGCTACTGGAACAAATCCAGAATAGGACCACAAAGATAATTTCAGGGCCTGGAGCATCTGTTATGTAGGGAGAGGCTGAGAAACCTGGGACTGCTCAGCCTGCAGAAGAGAAGGTTCAGGTTGAGGGATTGGCAGTGCAGATCTTTTGTGTATAAACGTTTGATGAGCATGAGTAAAGATGACTCTGGCAGACTTCTTGCTGATGCCTGTTGAAGGACAAGAGCAACAGATACCATGAAGCACATGAAATTTATCAGAACCTGAAACCCTGCTTTACTGTAAGGGAGATCAAGCACTGGCACAGGCTGCCTAGAGAGGCTGTGCAGTCTCCATCCTTGGGGATATTCATATCTGGCTGGAGAGAGCCCTGAGCAACCCACTGTGATCAACCCAGCTCTGAGCCAGCAGCTGGACTAGACAATGCCTGGAGATTCCCTTCCATCTCAGCCATTTTGGGATTTTGCAGTGATCTGCAGCCACCAATTCTCATAAGTATGTCTGAAACCTGTGAATTTAAAGAATATTTCTGAGTCTGTCTGACTATGATGTGGTTTTGGTAGTGGTTAGTATACTTGCAAGTCAATTCTGTAGAAACTCTTTATGCTAAGAAAACATCTAGAGATTAAAAACTGGCACTAAAATATTCTTACTGTCTTCAGCTGGTTATAATGAGTGGCAGAATTGGTAATACATGATCAAGCCCATGATACTTGAAATGTGTGTTTTGCCTGGCCTTCTTTTCTTTAGCTTTTTTATTGGACAGAATGAATATTCAATTGGGAGATACTGAAAATATAATACCTTTATTTTATATAGAAAGTGGAAAAATACTACGCTTTTGAGATTCCAGATGTACCAGCAAAATCTGAATACCTAGAAGTTAAATATTCCGTGAGTATAATTAATCTGATAAAATACCATACCTTGTTTTTTTATCTAATTAATTTTACAACATGAGCAGTTTCTGTATTAAAATAGTCATTGAACATTGTAGTCTTGGCTGATGTATGCAGGGTGGATGAAGAACTTAAACTTCAGTGTGTTTTTGCATTACTGTCCTGATTTTTAAGTGGAGCCTGTAGTGCGATTTCCTCAGTGACTGTAAGGTATTATGGGTTAGGGCTTTGCTTGTGGGGGATGATGGTGATTTCAGTAGTGTTGTTTTGTTAAGGTGCTGTCTGAATGTGGTGTGTCAACCTTGAGGACTTCTGTGGGGTGCAATGACTCACTGCTCTCTGTTACATACTCTGTTAGGCTGAATGCCCTCGGCTTCCCCAGGATCTGAAGGGACAAACATTCTCGCATGTCTTTGGAACCAACACCTCCAGCCTGGAACTTCTCTTGATGAATCAGAAGATCAAAGGACCCTGCTGGCTGGAAATAAAAAATCCACGTATGGTGGTTTGCATGTGAAATACCTCATTACTAGGAAACACATATAATTATAGATGGGGGGGGGGGGGAATTTAAATTGTTCAGATGAATTATCATTTTGTACATTAACCTTGCAACTTATTGGTTTAATTTTCATTATCTATAACCTTGCAACTTATTGGCTTAATTTTCATTATCTAGTTCAGATTGTAAGTTATTCTTCCTTTTTTGGAGTGACAAATGTCCTTATAAAGTTGTGCACTGCACAGATGAGATTATAGCTCGTAATGCTGGTGAGAGGGAAGTGTGCAGTGCCTAGCAGCTGCTGTTTGATGCATACCCTAATGCCATGTATATGGAACTAAACTTACTAGACTTGAAAATTGCTCATCTTTCTGCTCTCAATAACTTAAGGTTTGGGGTTTTTTTCTGTAAATATGTATTTTTAAGAACAAATGGCTCCTAGATGGGTTTTTTTTGTTTGTGAATTAGGTTTTTATTTACTTTTCCCTGACACTTGGGAAAGTTTGTTGTGTTGGAGCTGTTTTAGTTTTAAATCCTTTCTGCCTCGTGACTGGCGTGTAGCACTTAGAGGTGATCATGCTGCTTTATTTTGGCTTGGTTAGAGCCCCTTATTCAATGTGTGCTGCATAATCCCATGAACATAGGGATGTTGATACTGGACAAAAGCTACATCTGTGACTGCAGTCTCCTTGGGGCACTTCCAGTGTAGAGTGACTGTATGAATGCTGACACCAGGGGGGTTCTCCTCTTCAGTCACTGACAGAACTGATGCCAGTATGGATGCCTCTATGTAAAGCTTCCTGAAGAATTTTTTGGGTTATGCAGACCTTGATCCAAATCTTCACTTTCTTATTTGGTGTTGAAGAGCTCCTGCTGACTGGGAGGTCAGGGCCCAGGGAGTTACCAGAGATTGGGCAGGATTAGTGTGGGTCTTGGACTATCCCACCAGGACAAAACATTTGAAGGATGTGCTCTGTGCAGCAGTGCCGTCAGAGAAGCCTTGTCCATGGTTCCCAGAAGAATGGAGGTGGTTTGTGTTGTTTCCTCAGAGCCTTCAAATCAGCCAGTCAGCTGGTGTAAAGTGGAGGCTGTGGCCATGAAACCTGGCTTGGTGAACGTGGTTAAAGATCTTTCTCCTCCTCCTCCTCTGGTGGTCATGTCCTTCAGCATGAAGACCATTCAGAACCCAAAGACTCACCAGAACGAGGTAAGTAATCTGCTCTCATTTTGGTTTGATTTTGTTCCTTGGCATATACTAAAAGTTTCTTAAGGCTTGGAAGAGCCTCATAAAACATATTTTAAATATATTTACTGTTGAAAAGTTCTCTGCTCTGGGCTTTTCAAAGAATTTTTTACTGGGGTCTCACTCTGGGCTTGGGGACCTGCTTGGTGAGAATGTTTGCTGTGACAGTGGATCCTGTGTATGTTTTCAAACCTTCTGTTTTGTCTGTTGTGCCTCATAGTTATAAGTGAGACTGCCCCAGCACAGCTATTAATGGACTAGTTTTAATTAATTAATTAATTAAGCTAGAGCTAATAATAGATTGTAGGTAAAATGACCAGGCTTTTCTGCTAATAAAACTGATTTTAAAATGAGAATTTGATCTTAGAACATGCACTATTCTGCTGTAAGATCTTTCCTCAGAAAGGAGAAGAGATGTAGGTGGCCACTCTCAGTTGTGGACTGCAGACCACAATGTGTACTTAGGCACTTGTTTTTGTAACATAACTTTCATTAACATGAGAAGATATTTAGTATTCACAAATAGGATAGGATAGTTGTTTCTGACTAATTGAATTGAAGACTAATAGGTTGGCAGATTTTTCAAGCAGAATTATTCCTCATGGTGAATTTAAATTTTTTTTGGTGGAAGTATGGAAAATACGTGGTTTGTGGCCAAAGTAATGGGACATACACAAGGTACCAACAGGGCTCTGCTTGCCAAGATACTTTAAAGCCTTTCTGCTTTGTTTTCTGTTGGGTTTTCCTGATCAGTGTCTGGGGAGCCAGGCCATCCTGCCAGCAAAGCGGTCAAAAGCATCATTAAAGCTCCTGGCTTCCAATCACTAAACCCCTTGGCTTCTTGGCAGTGTTGACTGCTTGCTTAGGAACAGCCCTTCCTGAGGCAAGGCTTCTCTGCCCTGCTCACACCTCCCCTGCACTCCATGGGGAATAATCCTTTACATTGTGGAGTCTGATCAGATTCAGAACAAAAACTGATAAAAGTAGAAGTTTTCCAAAGTGAATTATTTTTCCTCTCAAATTTATAATAATTTAGGAGCAAGTACTATTTTACTTTCCTTGAGATCAATTGATAACTTTCTTCTTTTCGACTATTTGTAGTTGTAATTAAGATAAGAAAGATCTGTTGGAGAAACAAGAGAAAAGACATGAGGAACTCTTAAAAAAAAGAAAGGATGGAAGAAATGAGTATGGATAGTAGTCATGCTTGTTTGTGCTTATGAAGTTGTGTGTTCTGTATCTCCTTGGTATAGGTTGTGGCTCTTGCAGCTCTGGTTCATCAGAAATTCCCTTTGGATAAGGCTGCACCTCAGCCTCCTTTTCAAACACACTTCTGTGGTATGTACTTTGAACAGTTTGAGTAGAAAAATTATTAATTCTGTGTTTTTTCTTTTTTTGTTCTCTTTTGGTTTTTTGGTTGTGGAGGGGGTTATATTCATTTATTTATTTAAATTTTTGTTTCTTTCTGTCACTACAGCAATAATGGCCTAAAATAGACAATTGACAAAATTTCAACTCCCAGACAGGCTTTTCTCCCCATTTTTAACTTCACTGGTTACTGACTTTTTATTGAAGGCTTAATTAAAGAAATCTTAGTTTGAGATGATGCCAAGTAACCCTGCTCTATACAGTTTCTGTAATTTTTATTGGTTTTACTCCATCTTTCTCTGCCCATTAACTTAGACTATTTACTTACTGTCACTTTAATTATTTTTCTGTTCAGCTCTTCTGAACTGAACTACGTTTTCTTAGGGGAAAAAATCTTGCAGCAGTGTCATAGCAGTAATATCAGCTAAAGCTTGAGGTTCAGACACTGACTGGAAGGGATGAGGTGTGACTGCTTGAAAGACAAGGTTCTCCAGGAGCTGTGGCTCACAGTTTTAATGTCCAATGATAACCTCATATGTGACTGATCCAGACTGGTTAATGATTTAGTATTTCCTTGGTTATCTTAAAGACAATATTCACTTAAAGCTGGTGTTTCAGGGTTAGAGGTCAGTTTTCTCAGCTCACTTTGTTGTGAATGGGTGCTTATGGGGAGGGTACAACTAGGAACTCATATGTAAGTACAAATATCACTTTTTGCAGCTGTTTCCAAACCGAATGATTGCATTTTTCCTTATGACTTCAAGGAAGCCATTAAAAAGAAGGTAATTTCATTTTGTTACCCTTCTGATTGCAGTACCTTATAGATATGAACTTCATGGTGCTTTTGGTAAGTGGTGAAGAGAAATAGTCTAAGGAATAGAATGATTATTTAGTTAGTTTTCCACTCTGCAAACTTAAATCCAGGTATTTATTCTGTGTTGCTTGTAAAAAAAGTGATGTGTGCTCTGTGTTATTCAGTACTACTGCTAATTGTGCTCTTATAACAGACGGGGTGTTAGACAGGAGAGTTGGAAAGATTTTGCAGAGAGGCTAAAATTGTGGTTAGTTTTCATTATACCTGACTGTACTTGTAGTAAACTGGGAGAATTTGTTTCTTCTTTTATTGGAGAGTAATGTCTGTCAAAATTTAGGTGCCCTTTCTAAAGGGTGCTGGTAGAGCTGACAGAGTAATCACGTAACCTATTTTTGTTTTTCCTCTATTTCTGTGTGATCTTAAAGTCTGTGACTGAAAGATGAATATGAAGCGTTTTCCTGGTGTGCTTAATTCTTAAGGCTCTTAAAATATCACTAGACACCTGCATTCAAAAGCAGAATGGCAAAAAGCCTCTGAGAAAAGCTTTCCAATGTCTATGGGAGTGAGAAAAAAACCCTTGAATTACAGAAGGAAAAGCAGAACTCTGTGGTGCTTTGTTATTGTCTTGCAACTAGTAGGGGAGAGGAGATGCTTCCATTTTAAACTTATTGGGTCATTGAAATCAGGTGCTCTCTTACTCCTTTTAGAATGCTAAAATAGAGATTGCTGCAACAGAGAGAACACTGCTGGGATTTTTCCTTGCCAAGATTCACAAAATTGACCCAGACGTTGTTGTGGTGAGTAGTTCTGAGACTTTGAGAGTTAAATTAAAGCATATTGTCAGTTGGTCAGCTTTGTTCTTTTTCTTTTGTCCCCTTAGAGGCTTTTTAATGCTTGTCTTAGACTGCCTTATGAATTGAGTTTGCTTATGAGACAGCAGGTATATTTTGATACAAAGATGATACGGAATTTTTCCTGACAGCATTTTATACATACTATTATTTCCCATAATAGCTAAAATAGGCAGTATTTTCACAATACCTGAAACAAGTTTGTGTTTTTTCTTTTCTCAGAAAGAAAAACACAACAAAAAACTGATTTTCTAGAAAAATAGGAACTCTTGGTATACTAAAGATTCTGTTGCAATTCAGATGCTCATATAATTTGTGTTTATGCTGTAAATCAAAATAACCATCTATACAAATCCATGAGATCTGAGAAAAGTTTTGCAATAAGCATTCTTATGTTTTCTACTGTTTTAGCAGCTGAGGGTTTATTATAATTACTCATTTTGTTTTGTGTAATTAATGTGCAGTTCTGACGTTCACGTAATAAAATTCTGCAGACAATTTGAAGTTGGTTGTAAGTCTGAGGTTGATTACATGCAACTTGTTAGATTATATGTATTTACCTAACTTCTGTAGGTAGATACAAATAATTAAGTGATGGGAATATGATGAAATGAGCAGTCAGTGCCTGATGTTTCCAGCTCACTGCAGCTGTGTCCAGTGCTTGCCTTATGACCCAAGCTTCCTGGTGGCTATGGCAAGGAATCAGAAGAAACACTGTGGCAAGTGGCTTAAAATTGGAGATGCCATGAGCAGGGGTGTGAGAGCTCCTATCCTGAAAACAGCAGAGCTGTGTTAGTGCAGTTTAATTTGCACCTGGTTTAATTAGTGCTGTTGAAATGCTGCTCCCATTTTAAGGAGCTGCTCCTGTAGCACAGTCTGGCACTGCACAGAGGTACCTGCTGCAGTGGACCTGCACTTCCTGGTGACTGGCTCATGTTCCTCAGGGTAACCTTTTGCTTTCAGCTGAGGGCACAGACCAGTGTCATCAATGTATTTAGCACTGTTTAAAATACTGCTGGAGTGCTTTGATACGTAAATATTGCTTGCAAGGTGTTTCTACCCAGATTTAACAGCTGTTCCTGTTGCACTATCAAAGAAAAGAAATGCAGTGATTTTGATGCCACTATTGTGACTTTTGCAGATGGAGAGAAAAGGAATTACTCTTAGCTTAAGTTTATATGCTCTATGAAGAATGTTTTGGATTTTTCTGGAAAGCTTTAAATCCTAATCTCTGGTATCAAAGCCTGAAACTGTATTGTGTGTGCTAGGAGCCAGTTACAGAGCTGATTTTGGTATTCTACTGAGCAGCATTGTTAGTGTTAAGACTAATGAGTACTGTTGATGAACGTTCTCTTAGAAAGTGCTTTCTAAAAGAGATAATGCCATCAATTAGTTGGAAAAAATCACAAAGGGCAAAGGAATACTGTGTGTGAAAGTAAGTCTTTCAATTTGCATTTGTTGTAACCTTTTTTGTTATTTTTTCTGCTTCAAGGGTCATAATATTTATGGATTTGATCTGGAAGTGCTGCTTCAAAGAATTAATTTGTGCAAAGTCCCTCACTGGTCCAAGATAGGTCGACTGAGGAGGTCTAATATGCCAAAGCTTGGGGTAATAAGATTGCTCAAGTCTTTTAAGCCCCTTTATGTTGCATGTGATTAAAAATGAATTAGTTTTTCTGAGGAATTGTAAATGTGACACTGATGTATTTTGACTGTTGGTCATGCTGAATTTCGTGGGTCCCAGATCAGGAATTATGAGTGTTTATATGACTTCTATTACAATAATAGGATAAACTGAGTTTCAAGTTAGGCTAATTTAGTTTACTTATCTCGACTAGATGATAGTAATGACAGATTAATTGCAATAGTCTTTACTGTAACTGTCTTTGTCTGCTGTAACTGTAAAATGAGAAAAAGCAATTAGGATTGATGGGTGAATCATCCCATAGAGAGCTGCTAAGCTAATAATTCTGTAATTCGTAATACAATTTGTTCAGAGGACAATGTCTGAAGCTTGGAGTACTGAAAGTGCTGAACATGGCTGTTTTCTTGCCTGTTCCTGTTCTTCCTAGAGGCCAAATTGGGTATTTCTGTGTGGTTCCATGACCTTTTCATCCTGCTGTTACTACAAAAAGTATCCTTGGAAGAAATCAACATCCACATCTAGGTTCTTTTTGGAGCTATTCTAATGATTGAAGAACAAAAAAAAAGGCATGATAGTTTAAGAGTTAAGATATAACTAGTAGTGAAACTCCTATCTATTAACTATCTATTTCTTAATATCTACATCCAGTGAAAGATACCATGGATTCCTTTAGGGCATAATTATAAGTCCTTGAGTATTAGTGGTATTTAATAGAGTATTCAAGTACTTAGTGACCAACTGACTTGACTGAGTCCTGTAAACCTATATTGTGGGTAGATGATTTTTCTTAATGTTTGTTTCATTTTATTTGGGTTTTCTCTCTTTGTCTGATATGATGAAGGGCCGAGGAGGCTTTGCTGAAAGGAGCGCTGCCTGCGGTCGAATGATCTGTGATGTAGAAATTTCTGCTAAAGAGCTCATTCGTTGCAAAAGTTACCATTTGTCTGAGCTGGTCCATCAGATTTTGAAAACAGAGAAGGTAACAATTCTACCAGAGGAAATTCGAAATATGTACAGGTACGTTGCTGACTGGGGGTTTTAATCCTCCTCTGAAGAGCAGAGGAGCTGGTTCTCTGACATAAACTTTAACTTTTGCTTACTTGGTTTGTCATGGGCATGCTGACTTAGCATACATATATACTCCTGAAATAACTTTTCATTGATTTGAAAAGTTGAAACATTATTTTATGATGTTAAGACAGTATTTAAGCTGCTTGTGGTGGCTTATTATGTGTGAAACAAATTGATTTGTGGGAGCACTGGTGTAGACACACTGACAGGAGATGCAAGGCTGAGTTTTGGGGTGGTTTTTCAATTACAAGAGATGGCTGTAAAATTCGTCAGTTGTGTGCTACAGATACCATGTGTTCTGTACAGCACACAGGTCTAAAGTCTGCTGAGTACAAAGGAGATGGATTTTACTTTGCTAGGCCATGCTCCTTCTTTCCCCAGTGATTCTCCTCGCTTACTGTTCATGCTGGAAAACACTTGGACAGATGCCAGGTTCATTCTCCAGATCATGTGTGAGCTGAATGTTCTGCCACTGGCTCTTCAGATAACAAACATCTCTGGGAATGTCATGGTATGTTTTTATTACTTTCTACCCCTCTCCACTGTCCCCTCCAAACAATTCCATGTTTTCTGTGTTTCATTTGCTGGGTTTAATTTCTAAACACTAATTTAGAATGCATGATGCTGTAAAATTTTTGCTGTGAGGAGTAGGAGAGTTCAATGTTCAAATCAAGTAATAATGTAAAACTTCCTTAAAGATATTACATTTGAGTTTTGCTGCCAGTGTTTTCTGTGCTTTTCTTTGAGTTCTCTTTTCACCCCTCTCTAGTCAAGGACAATGATGGGCGGCCGATCTGAACGTAACGAGTTCCTGCTGCTTCATGCCTTTCATGAGAAGGATTACATTGTGCCAGACAAACAAGTTTTCAAAAAGCCTCCACAGAAGCTGGTGGGTCCAGTTTTTCTCTTCTTAAGATTTTTATTTAAAAAAAGGAAAAAAACATTCTTCCATCTTCTGCCTGTTACTATTCTGTGGGAGCACAATGAACCTCAAACGTAGCTCAGATGTAACTTAATGGTACAGCATATGCTTAGTTAGAGCATTGGTTTTGTGTGGAATTGATAATGAGAGTGGGACAGTGTAATAGCTTTTCCATTGCTTCACAGGTCTATAACAACTCAGTTGTTCTGTTAGTTTAAAATTAAAATAATCTAAATACTTGTCTGTGTGGGGAAACAGTAAAGAAGACAATCTGTGTTAATATCTGCATTTGGTTATTTTAATGAACAGTATTTCAAGAAAAATTTGTTATATGGATGAAATATCCAAAGGTGTTTTAAAAAAGCCTTTGTATAATACCAGTGTAAATAATAATTATAGAAATATCCAGATGTTTGTTAGTGAACAAATTAAATTTGAGAAATTATTTGTCTTTCACCATATTTTGCTATTTAGTTTTAAATAAGTTCAACAGTGAACTTGAAAGCAATTATTTCTGTGGATTGTATTGTTGCATCAAAGTAGCACTGGAATTCTAAATGATTCAGAATAGAATTGAACAACTGGGAGAAGAATTCTCATTACAACATAACAAATAACAGAATATTCTTTAGGTCATTAGTAATGTTTTTATTTGTTTTACTCAAGCCCAGCCATTCTGTTTGCAAAACCAACATTTTAATTATATTGTGGGTCATGAGTTGATTTTTTTCATAGTGTGGACTTTTACAGCCAGTTGGAAAAGGCATTCTGGTGCTGTGTTCAATGATGACAATACTTTAATACAGTTTTTTTCCTATCAGATTTGGTTTGAATGTTGTTTTGACATGTAGAGAGCTTTAGTAAGGATCATGATGAAAACATAATATTTTGCATGTATTTTAAAAGGAATTCTGCACTGGCTCCCAAATTTGTATTTGACTTGCCAAAAATAACTCTTCTAACATTACAGAAATCTTAGAGACTAGATAATGACTTTTTTAAATGCCAAATGTAGGTGGATGAAGATGAAGATTTTGAAGATCAGAATAAATCAAAGATAGGGAAAAAGAAAGCAGCATATGCTGGGGGCTTAGTCTTGGATCCCAAAGTCGGTAAGATGTGGCAATTTTCTTTCTTCAATGAAGTTAGAGACAGGTAGGTTATATTAATACAGAGAGATTGCAGTGGGGAATCTCTGTTCCTGGGAGTTTGGTGGTGTGGTTGTGAAGTGAATCTTGTTGCATACAACAAAATGCCCTGCACTGATTGTGGAATTGCTTCTTTTGAGGGATCAGGACCGTATGTTTATGTATA
This sequence comes from Dicaeum eximium, assembly GCA_013396995.1. Classification (NCBI taxonomy): domain Eukaryota; kingdom Metazoa; phylum Chordata; class Aves; order Passeriformes; family Dicaeidae; genus Dicaeum; species Dicaeum eximium. The sequence continues at coordinate 1,375,163 of VWZP01002293.1, read as the reverse complement.
ATTTTCTAATGGACACGTAAGTTTTCTTTCAGTTTCTCCTCTATGTGGGGAAAACTGTACAAGTGTCCTATAGTAACACAGAAGCTATCTGTTCAACTCTGGTGAGTTAATGGGGTTGGATCGTTCCACTTCTGACAGCTTTCTGTAAAGGGCAGTGCTGCATCTCAGCAGCTGCTTGAAGGGATTTAGATTATGGAAATGGGGTTCAGTGTATTACTGTCACTTAAATATTAATTGTGGAGTTATATGAAGTCCTTTGGGAGACTTGAGTAATAATGCTTTTCTTTTAAACTCTGTTTTAGGTTTTTATGACAAGTTTGTTTTGCTTCTCGACTTCAACAGCTTGTACCCATCAATTATTCAGGAGTTCAACATCTGCTTTACCACAGTGCAGCGACTCTCATCAGAAGCACAGAAAAGGGCAGAGGTTTGAGTGCTTTAACTTCTCTTTAACTTCAGAGTGTTTTTTGTGAATCAGCTCCTTAAGAAACTGTTCTTTTTCACTGTTTTTTTTTTGTCCCCTATCACACAGAAAAAGTGATTCATGTTTAAAGATGTATTAAGATATTAATTTGTGGGTTGGGACTTTTCTGAATATTTTGTGTCTGTCACCTTCCTGTCTGTAATACTCTTAGAGAGTCTTAGTAAGTTCTCTGCCATCTATTCCTGGTATCCTCATGAAACAAGATTTTTACTGAGGTTCAGTGACCCTTTTCAGCCTCACATCCACCCTAGCAATTTCTGAGCCCCTTTACTAGTTTCATCTTAGCTTGATAGAGGCTTCCTGAAGTTAAGTTGCTACAGAATTCATGCAAATATACCTCATGGAGGTAGGCAAAAGTCTCATGCTTTCTACAGGAAAGAATATGATTATTCTAATAAGGCTCAAGCCTTATTAGACATCAGGAAAATTGTGTGTGACTTGGGAGGGTGATGTGACTGTGTGAGCTGTGGCACCAGGTTCACAAAAACTTGTGTTCAAACTATGTTAAACAGCTGTGTTGGCTCTGGCTTATCCATGGCCGGAGATTCTCCTTTCCTCAGCTGTGCTGAAACATTTGGTGGTGGAGCTGTGTTGTAAACTGAAGTATTGAGCTGGTCAGGTCTGAAGGTTAAACCAGAGGCTTTTATTTCTGGTATCAGCTCACAGGTTAGAATTAGTTAGTCCTGTAGCAACTGGAATATGAACACAGTAGCAGAAATAAGGAGACAAGTGTGGAGTTCTGTCAGTAAGTTCCTTCGAGTTGTCTTTGGATTTTCCCTGCTTTCTGCTTCAGAAAAGCAGCTAATTTTGATTTCTCTCACTGTATGATGTTTAATCAGGCTTTGGTGTAATTTCTTGTTACAGTTCTCCTCAGACTGCTTTACTAAACTTGCCAACCTCACCGTGTCTGTATTGCCCTTCCTTTGTACATTTCTGTCACTTCCATTGTGCTTGAAATACCTTTCCAATTTTGCTGATCAGCCATTTCTTCAGTCATGCTAAGAAAGTGTCCTTTCTGCTATGTTGTTTTGCTATAATCAAGAGGTGCTTGGGGTGGAGTTTTTGTTTTACTGCTGTGCTCCATTTCACTTTTGTCAGTTGTATCATTCAAAGTATCAGTTCCACAGAGCACGTGCTCCTTTTGACAGGTCTGAACACCAAGAGTACTTATGTGGTGATGAAAAAGGGGTGGATTTTTCAGCACAGAAAGAATTGCTATGTGTGTACTTTCCTTTATATTTTTGTATTTATCTATATATACCTAAGAGTGAGAATGTGTGTGTATTACTTATCTGGATTTATATATATATATGTATGTATATAAATATATAACACACACACCGTTAAAAAATAAAAACCTTCCTGCTACTGGTCTGTGCCTTCTTTGTGCTTCTCCAGCAAACAGACCTAGGCCCTGTCCCCCAGCAGGGGCAAAGTAATGCAGTTAAACATTGCAAAAAAACCCTCTCATGCTTGTTCTAAACTCTGCTTTGGGTGCTCTGCAGGAATTGGCACAAGCTGTATGGTTTTGGGTTTTTTTCCCCCGCCAAGCTTTTAACTTAATGCATTAAAATCTAATCTTTAAGCAGTAAAATAACAAGCAGCAGTGATCATTTCACAGGTCGAAGAAGAGGAAGAAATTCCAGAGCTTCCGGACCCATCTCTGGAAATGGGAATTTTGCCTAAAGAAATCAGGAAGCTGGTGGAGAGAAGACGCCAAGTTAAGCAGTTAATGAAACAGCCAGATTTAAATCCTGACCTCTATTTACAGGTGTGTTTTATAGAACTCAGTTGATTTTTTCCCCTCTCCCCTTAAGTGCCCTGATCAGCCTTGTAGAATAGAGATGATTAGTAGTGAGCAGTGATTGTAATGTGCTTTATTTGTAGCCCATCACTGCTGCAGACTGTACAAAAAAGCTGTGAATGTAATTGTGAGCATTAAGTTCTGTTCCCTGATGGCTGTGGTTGGATCATTTTTCTGGTTGTGTTTCTTTTCAGTATGATATCAGACAGAAAGCTTTGAAACTCACTGCTAACAGCATGTATGGCTGCCTGGGATTTTCCTACAGCAGATTCTACGCCAAGCCTTTGGCTGCTTTGGTGACACATAAAGGGAGAGAGGTAAGTCATTAAACAGGTTATACACGGATGTCAAATGGCTGAATTTAAGCCACCTGCTTTTTTTCATTGAATACAAGAATGATTTTGTTCTTGAGCATGCTTTTGGTTTCAGAAGTCTTAAGGTTATCTTTCTTGTGAAACTGGTTTCAATGGGCCAAATAGTGGTGAGAACAGAAAAAAAAATCAAGGCTGCTTTCACATTTTCCATTAATTTCTGGTTCTGCTTGATGGGTTAGTCTTTGATTTGGTGGTATGCTTCAGCTTTGGATGAGCTTGCTTGTAGCCAGACTGTCCTGTGGCCTGATATGACTTCCTGAAAACCTAAAGTTTGTGATAGGGTGAATTAATCATGGAGGCAATGGATTATGTATCAGGGCTTATTTTCAGAAACTGTTTGTTCCTTAAAGTTTCTCATTAGCCTCAGATTTTATTTTAAGAGTTGCACCTTATAGGCAAAACTAGTCTTGCTATTCATTAGGATGGTAGCTCAATACAGACCACATTGGTTCTATCCCTGTGAGAAAAATAATCTTTAATGATCCAAAGCATACCACTGATATACGTTCATTGTCTTAAAACATAATGATGTTTGATATTAGTTCCTTATAAAAGTGAATACCAAGCAGGAGTCTGTAGAGGTGCCAGGAACAGTTGTGTCAGGATGGCTGGTCAGCCCTTTGGTTGATCAAGGAGGTGGATGAGGTCACATCCCTGCTGACAGGCTCATCCTCCCTGTGATGTGAGGGCACACCCACTTCACAGTTCCCAACTCAGTTGTGTTGGGGTGTTTTATTTCCGGTAACACATCTTCGTTTTTAATTATCTTCCTATCTAAACAATTGTCTGGAGAGAACCCCACATTTGTTGTCTTTCCAATTTATGTAAGCAGTTATGTTTAGCCTTACGTATCTGTTTAACTCAGAAATAATTTTCCAGTTTGCTAACTGCAGATATGCCAAGCAGCCATGTGAATTCAGACGTTAGTGTTTCCTTTAATAAGGTATTGTGTTTGTTGATGGAAAATTCAAACTCAACCATGTTGTCTACGAGGTTGGCATGCAATGCAGCTGAGTATCCTATAATTTATATTTTCTAGTGGTATTTTAAAAGTAATGAATACATCTATTTTTTCTTTGTTTTTGTTTTTTTTTTTTTTTTTTAATGATCTCCATATGTGATATGGACCACCTGCCACAAACCTGGTATTCTATGGATACTTAAGCTTTTGGCCTCTGTTAAGATGGGGAAATACTTTTTGTTTGCACACGGAGTTTATTCACATTTGTCTGTAATGTATCAGTTACGAGATAACTACATGGAATTCTGGCGTTCTGCTTTATGTTCCAGAGTGATGGTGAAATGGGGAAATCCTTAATAGATGCAACAGAATATGCTTGGGAGTAGTTAGAGATGGTTTCTCTTACATAGTTGATCTTTGGTTGGAAAGAATTTCTTACCTCTTAAATTCTGGTGGTGCTGGACCTGGGCCAGCTTCTGCCAAACCTGTGCACACATTTGAGATTTTGCCACAGAAGATGACATGAGGACACCTTAGTTTTCTGTTTTTAATGTTTTTGTTAGTTTGTTTTAAGTTGAAATATCTAATCTGGAAAAACAATATTTTAAATTTTTATATTAGTCTATTCATAGGTTTCCTCTTACCACTCAGTTCTAATATAAAATAAGTAAATGTTAAGTATCTGGAGGTTTGGGTTCTCTATGAGAAAAGGTTAATTAAAAAGTAACTATTATGGAAAATTTATGCTCTAAATTTAAATGGCCTTTTCTGATGATCTGCAATTAATACCTTTTTTTAAAAATACTGTTGTCAAGGGCACCTGAGTGAATGCAGGTAGGCTTGTAGAAGTCTAAGTGGGAAAAATACTGTGTGGGATGAAAAGTGAACTTAATATTTGCACTAACACAATTACAGTTCAATTGTAAGTCTTAGCAGAATAATTGAAAGTGGGAAATATGTATTTCATGTTGAAGTTGTTAAAGCTCATCCTAGCATTACGTTTTAATGTAGCTGAGAATGAGTTTTGATGAGTCCTGTAAATTGATGCTTTTCAACTGTGTGACTGACAACCTTTCCACTGAAGCTGTGGGAAGATTCAAGTACCTGCTGCCAAGTGCTGAGTACCGCCTCTCCTGGACTCTTAACTTCTCTTTGTGATTTGGAGATGCTGGTGCAGTAAAAGCAGTGGAGCTGCCATGGGGTTCCTTATGGTGACTAAAAATACTTGTAATTACACATTGCTATTACAAAAACTTGTGTGTGACTGTATAGGTGAACTTCTGAACTATATCAGTAGAACTTGGCGTGTTCACTTCATTTTGAAGGCAGAAGTATTAAACATGGTGTGTGGAAAAGCCATTTTTAAAAAGCCAGACCATTGAAGTAGATGATCCTTAGGGTCCCTTCCAACCCAAACCGTTCTGTGAGTCTATGACTGTGTAATCCATAAAAGCTCAGTTCTCTTCGGTCAGCTGTAGAGAGATACCAGTGCTTAATTTTTATTTTCCTTCAGCCAGGGAATAGAAATGTATCGAAGGCTGACATCCCTGGCCGTGGGCAGGCTGGATCCGGGGCGTTTATCCCGTCTGTCCTTCCAGGGAAGGCGCTGGGGGGGCGGTGTGGTAATGGCGGGCACCGTTCGCTAGATGGCGATAGAGACCTGGAGATCCTTAATCGATTAACGCTCCTTTTTGTCAAAGTGTTTAAACGTTGATTGTCGGCTTTTTGGAACGAGTCTTCCTTGTTTTGTGTTTGTAGGTAAGCTTTAACAGGGGCATTTCAATGCGAGTTTGTCGGAATTTAGGTGTTACGAGTAGACTGCTAAGTTCCGGTGTGTTTCGGAAGAAAAAAAGGCAAAAATTTGGGGTGGAAGCGAGTTAAAACTATAGCTCAGATCTGTTTGACCATTTTGTCAAATGTAAATATTTTTTCTTTTGACTGTAAGAAATGCCTCAGTTCAGCAAAATTAAAAAAAAAAAAATTCTACATTTGCAAACCATTGATCAGGAATTTGTTAGAGGGATTCCTGGACTTTCCCCTCTACCCCCCCTTGTTATTAAGCCTTTGCCTGGACATTACTCTTGTTGTAAGTATAGCAGTTGCTTGCATGGAAAAGTAATAGGAAAATATTTAATGTATTTTTAGCTGTCCTTTAATGTAATTTAACAACTGGAAACAAGATGAGTGGGAGCTGCAGAACCAGCCAGCTCTGCAGCAGCAGGCAGTGCCGGGTCATGCCGTTCCAGCCTTCCTAAAGGACAGCCCTTCTGATGGAGTGTCAGTTGTCTGCTTTCCTAAATGCTGCAGGATTCTCCTACAGAGCAGCAAACTTGTTGAGAGAATTTAACTGTAGGCAGCTTGCTTGCTAATGGCTTCCACTCAGTGCTGAGGCCTTTTCCAGGTACTTGCTTTTTTTCTGTGTTGTTTTTTGCTGTTGCATATTTTTGCCCAAGCAAAGTCGCCTTTGAAAGGAAAACAACACATTTGCTGTTTTCAGCAGTGCTGACAGGTAGACCTAGTGTTCAAATATGCGAAATAAAAGGGGGAAAGAGGCAATTGGGTTAATTCCAACTTTCTCATTCAGATCCTTTAGATACATTCTCAATTAATAATTAGTTTAAGGCCCTGGCAGTCAAAAGGAAGGAATAAAAGCATGTTATTGCTGCAGTCTGGGAGAAGAATGGGTGAGGGAGGAGAAAAATGAAGTGGAGAAAGATGAGCTCATTTAAAAAAAATTAAGGGTAGGTAAGCAGTTTAATGGCCGTCTGCTGTAATTATGATCTGTAAAGAAATCCAGGCATTTCTTTTTTTTTAAAGTCTTGTTCATCCAGGGAAATTGATCATCAGCTCTTTTCTCTTGATTGCACCTAAAGCATTGGTTATACAGTCTGCAAGAGTTGTCACGTGAATGGGGCAATTGAGAGACTCCTGGTTTCTTCCATGTTGTACTGTGGGAGAAAGAGGATTGCTAAAAGAGGGAAAGGAGCCTCCAAATGTCTTGTTATAAGCATGCCACCTATATTTAAACAGGGAATGCAGCATCAACATTTTTGGAAGACATGGAACTTGATGGCAAAAGGCTAGGCAAAGAGTTTCTAATTGCTTTTAAATACAAAAATGGCAACCCAGAATCTTGGCAGAAATAGTGCTAAATTGCTGCATTGTCCCAAAATGGGAACTGTTGGGGTTAAATCATTTGCCACTGTTAAATTTATCACTGTGTGTGCAACTGTGAGCCTGTGAAAAAGCTCTGTTTGTTACTCTGCATGCTGATATCCAAAACAGGTTAGAGTAGACAGGGAGAGGCTGCATGCAGTCTGGAACTGTGAACTGAGTACCAAGTAGTAGAAAAATTACGGAGCATCTTCACATTTGTTAAAATATTATTGGTAGTCAAGTGCAAGAGATGACATCTGGTCTAATACAGACTTTACCATCTCCAAGGAGAGGAAATGAAACATTTCAATTAAGAAGAATGGCCAGAATATTTTGGGTGAGGAAGAAATTAGTGAGAAGGAAAAAAAAATATTTTCTATTATTTTGGATGACATGTTGATATTATTTTTTCCACTCTGGACAGAAAGGTTTTATTTAATGGGTATTCACCAAGAAATGTTTAGGAAGATTGATCAGATTCAGATTGATTGTACAGTGAGTCAGATGAATAGAGACTTTTTTTTTTACTGCTTATTTTAAGATTGTGCTATTACAAGAGGTGTGGTGCCTCTCACTTCCTGACTGCTGATTTCTGTGAATGGGTTATAGCAATTGCATGGCCCCATGGTGAGTTGGATCAGCCTGGTGATCCGAGTTGAAAACTAACTCCAGAGGAAAACCAAATTGATTTCAGTTGGATCAATGGCTCAGTGACTCACTGTGTGCTCTGAGAGCTGGGGGAAAGGAGGAGGTTGGAAAGTGAGGGCAGGCCCAGTGTGAGATGTAAGGGCTCAGGCATGACCAACCATTTTTCAGCTCATACCTGACTGTGAAACTGTGGGGTTACTGTTAATATGATAACACATGGAGGTTTTCTTTGGTTGTTGTTTTCTTTCTTCTGTACTTTTGATTTTTTTCCTATGGTTTCCCTTTTTTTTTTTTCATCCTGCCAAAAGACACAGATTTTTCCTTGCATCATATCTTAACCTGGCTGACCAGGTAACAACAAGATATTCCTCACCCAGAATTATGGTAAAACTGAGAACCAGAGTAGTGGGAAGAGCAAGGTCTCTGGAACATTCTCTGTATCTGAGCTGTAACAGTATGTCCCCTTTTAGAAGCTGTATGTGTTGGGTAGAGAGCTGATACCTCAAGATTAGGGAAGGTAGAAATGTCTCACCATATCCAGTGGTAACAGGGAAGACTTTCAGGTGTTCAGTGAAGCATTGGGGAATGCACTTGAATCCTGCACGCTCCAAAGTCTGCCATGCTTCAGCTTCAGAATTACTAAAGAAATTCTTTGAACCTGTCTAGAATATTGTGGGGATTAACAGAGACACTTCATGGTTCTCTCCTAGGGATGCCTTATTCAAAGGGAGACAGAGTAGCACAGCTGCTTCACCATGAAGGTTGAGAGCTTTAGCAGCATCACACCACCCTTTGTGAACTGCCTTGGTTCTGTCTTCAAACACATTTGTTTTCCAAACCCCCCTGTTAAGGTTAGAAGAATACAAGTGTTATAACTGGTGCTTTAATGTTCTTCCACAGTCTGTATTATTTGTTAGCACTACATGTCTTTGCAGTATGCATTTTCTTAGTTCATTAGTAGCTTGTCAAAAAATACTTGGGGTTTTGAGACTTCTGCAGAAGTTGTTCTTTAGTATCTTATTGCCTCACTCATTTGTGTCATGCATTTATCTTAAATTGGATGTTGGCTTGTTCTAGAAACCCTGGGTTTGGATACCTAGATGGTAATAAAGTTTTTGAAATAAAAGATACTTCAAACAGGAGTTAAAAATAATCTTCATTTTCAAGCACTATTCCTAAGAGGGTGGAAAAACAGTCTAACTGAAGTGTCTGTCTCCCATGAGACTTAAATAAATATTCATACTGTCCTTCAAAGATATGACACCTTGATCTCATTATCAAAAATTTTCATATATTTCCTGGGAATCTTGCCCACTGTCAGCGATAGCTGACTTTTTCACCACAAATTCTACTAGAAGGTTTTAGTTCCATCCACAGTGAAATGATCTGTTCTTTTTCCTCTTGGATAAATACTCATTTAAGCCTACTAGGTCTGTTCTTTTCAGGTAGTGGTTTCAGGATAGTGGTGATCCTACTTTGACATATAGGAAGAAGCTGGAAGCTGAAAGCTGGGTTCCTTCACGCTGGAAAAAAAATTTTGAGGAAGGAATTAACTGTGATCTTCAACAACCTAAAGGAGGATGTCTAGATCCAGAGATGCACAGCCTTGCATCAGGCAGCTCTAGCCCTATCTGGGGCCAGAGGTTGGGTTAAATGATGTCCTGTGATCCCTTCAAACCAAAGTTGATTTATAACCATCAGTTTAGAAGTTCCTTTAATTCTCACTGAGATTTATCACCAAGGTCAGCAAGATCCAACAGATGAAACTTGTCATTTGAAGGGAAGAAAACTGGAAGAATGAAGATATGTCACCAGTGATACTTGTTCTTACCAGGCTGTTTTGGTTTCAGGGCTAAAAAAGAATGTTGGGTACTTCGAATGCAGGTTTTGCTGTATAGATTAGGTCGTGTGGTCTCTTGCATGTTATGTCCTTTCACTGGGCCTGTGCCAAGATTCATTGGTTTAATTTAGAAGATAAGCATGAACAGCTTATGCTATTTTCAGCACTGAAATATACTTATGAGACAGATGAAGGAGTTTGTTAAGACCTTTATTTATCGGTGAAAGATGGACAGGAAGTACCTGCTGTACTGCTGCAGGTACAATACCTTGTGAGGATATAGGAGATCTTGGTGGGCAGCATCAGGAATTCTTGTAGGAACAGGGGACTCTGTTCCTGAACTCTGGAACAGGAGCAGGTGTAGTTTAACAAGCTGGGGCATACCAGATCTGTTAACATCAGCAAGGAAGGTTGTAAGTCAGGCATACAGCCTAAGGAATTTGTTCTGACTCCCTTTGTAGTAGAAAGAAAGCAGTGTCAAAGCTGGATGTGAAATAAACTCCCCAGATTTTAGAGCTTGATCAGTGATTGAGAAACACCAGCATTATGCTTACTCTCTGTTGGCTTTCCTTCCAGCAGTTATACATGATGTAATGCAGGAGATGTTGCTGGTCTTTGTGTTGTCTTCAGATTATGCCTCTTATCAAATACAGGCATGGTTTCAGAGACAAGGATTAGATTATACATGCTTTACAATTTGATACTTGTTTTTGCTAATTTGAACCACTAGGAATAGTTGCTCTGTAAAATCCTATTTCAACACCTGGATTAGTTAAAAAAAAATAAAATACCCATTTCCCTTTACCTTTCCTGTTAATCCTTTGTTGTTTGCATATGTTTTAACTGGCAGCCTTTAGAAAGAGCAAGAAATAGTTCTTTAGGTTGTTGGGGGTGGGAAGTGGTTCCCACTTGTGTCACTGAAATGATTTGCTTATCAAGCAGTGCTCATCAAAAATATGGAATGATGGGACATCATTTGAACCTTACTGCAGGGTTTAGTAAGGTTCTTTCTCCGTGAGCTTGTGCTAGTCTTGGTGGTTACATGAGACTAGAGAAATTAATAAAATTTGGATTCTGATGATAGATAAGCCTTGGTCCAAAAAAAAAAAAAGGCAAAAAGCATTAATGCTTTCTTTCAAATTTCTTGCCTAGTTCATGAAACAGAGCAGGAATTCCCCTGTTTGAACTATTGGAAGTTACCAGAAAAGTAGGATAATGTAATAATTTGCTTTGATCAAGTTCAGGGTCATATTTCCTGAAATGACTGGGTAAGCATAAAGCAGACCTTGAGGTCCAAACTTTTTTTTTTTTTTTTTTTTGTTAAAATCCAAGGAAAGTGAATCTGCGGAACAGTTGCCATGAAGAAGGGTAGCCATTCTAAAGTAAGGGCTCTATACTTGGGCTGCTTTGCCCTTCTGACTTCTTTGGTTCTGCTCTGTGTTCATTGCCATTTTATTAGTCAATACCACACCTTGTACACTAAAAATTTCTGTCCTGTTTTCGCCGACTTCAGTGCAAAATATGTTTTCAGTGAGAACTTCAGTTTTCTTCCTTGATGCTTTTAATTTTTTTCTGGAATATTAAACTGTCATAAGCTTTGTGCAGGAATTTAGAATTAGCGGGTGGAAGACTGACATAAAACCATAGGAATGTCTTAGTCCTTTAGTCCTGTGCTGGAGTGTATGCAGCCTTTTGGTTCATTTTGTTCTGGTTGGAATTTTGTTTGTTGAATCTAGAACTTCCTTGGTCGTACCCTTTGATTTTTGAACAAACCAGATTTAAGACAATGACAGCTGATGTTTTGGTTTTCATGTGACTGCCTTAATTTCTTCCCATTCCTCCCCATCTCCCTCAGAACTCACTATCATCTTTGAACTTAGGTAAATACCATTTTTGTATTTGCTCAGAAATCTTTTGGTTTCTTAAATTGTAATAGTACCTCTGCCTTGATGTTTTAATATGTATGGTATCTGGGTTTTTTGGTTCAATGCATAGCTTCATATTTTTCAACTTTGAGTTAGAAGTAGTTCATCCTGGGGATAAAGGAAAATCAATGAGAACCCCTACTTAGACAGAGAACCCCTGCAGAAAGCTTTGATTAGAGAAAAGCTTCAGATCTGACTCTTGCACACACTTGTCCATCAGGTCTCCAGTCATTTTTGTATGTATGACTGTGTGCCACAGATGGTGGGGGTGGAAAAAGGTTTGTTACATCATGTAGTTCACCTTCCAGGTGTGTACATGGCCACTTCAGCAGAGACACACCTCTTTATGGTTTTTGTTGTTGTTGTTAAAGGCTGTTGTCCTCCAAGAAGTCACTACTAATTTTAATTTTGCAGTGTTTTGATCTGACTGCTTTTTGTGATCACCAATTTTTAATAGACTTGGAAGATGAGCCTCCCTTCAGTAGCAATGTGTTAATTGACAGGTGTCCTGAAGTTCTACATTCTTGGCAGTGGTCCAGGATGACAGAGCAGTAATGGCTTAGAAACTGCTGTTCCTTCCTGGTGAAAGGATTGGAGGAAATCTGTGAAGTTATTAACTAGTACTCTCTTCTAAGAGATTGTGAGAAGATCATTATGGCATCTAATTAGTTGAGATTACGTCCTTTATGCAGAATGTTTGGGTTTTTTAAAATTCCTTTACATGCTGTCTTATGACTTGCAGTACTAGGTTTTTTTCTCCTCTCTTCAGTGTTCTGGATGGTTACTCTGAGGATTTGAGTAAGGGATCATGTTCCTATCTCTGTGTGGTGTAATTAGCACAGCTATTTAAATGGTATCTGGAACCCATTTACCCGATCTGTCAGTTGCTGCTTAGTTCAGTGGAAATGCTTTTATGTAAATCACAGAACAATACTTCTGACTTGTAACAAGATTGGGCTGAATTTGGGGAACTGAAACACTTCATCCTGGAATAAAAATGTCTTGCTGAATCAAGGGTAGGTTATGAAAGCTGCCACTTTTAAAAAGTGTATTATGCTAACATATGTATATGTATAAATTCAATTAGCTGTGATACTCCTACAGTGAGAAACTTCCCACTGATTCTAAAAAAAATAAGGAAGGGCTGACACACATAAAATTTTCCTCCCAATTTGCATGCCAGCTCTTCAGCTGGTTCTAGAATTTTTGGAATTGGGGCCTGATGGGGTGCAGGGCAGATGCTTTCCTTCTGCTTCCTAGTAATTTCTTAATGAGAGTAGTTCCTTCTGTGGCCCAGAGATAGTTGCATTTTATAGGGATCTAGTGGCATTTATAATGATTTGATTGCTCTTAGGCTTCTGTGGAAGATAACCACTTTTTTTTTTATTCCATTCAAATAAAAATAACCTTCCTTCCCACCCTCCTTCAGTGTGCTGACCTTTTGCCATCCCATATTTTGGTGGTAAGTCTTAAACTTAAAGAAAACTATGGAAGTTTCTCATCTTTCATATATGAGCAGCTCATGTAGTTCTGGTTTTTCTTCAGAAGGATGGGCGTCTGACATGGTGACCAAGGAAAGATTAATTAACTGTGGCTTTTGTTTGTCTGTCTCAATTTTCAGCATGGAGTGTAAGCTTGTGTCACTTTGCTCTGTTATAAATACTGTGCTAAATTACAGCAATTTTTTTTTAAGAAACTGTTTGATTTTTTGCCAGGGATTCCTGAGCTATTTAGTAAGAGTTCGAGGGATCCTATTCCTTCTCTGAAAATCAGTGCCAATTTTGGACTGTGCAGCTGTCCCAATTTCCTTTTTATTAATTTTCACTATAGGAATAAACTTTTGTTGTCTGATGTTTATTCTATAAGTATATTTAAAGTCAGTTATTTCCTTCCCCGCATAGCTCTTGCTTTACTTTTCTCCTCTTTCACTTTTTTTATTTCTTAACATGGAAAAAGAAATGGATCTTCTAGAGGAGATCTGATGGTAAAGCAGTATGAAGTGGCATTTATTTGGCTATTCCAGACATGATCCTTCTGTTATTCCATACAGTACTGCATGGCTTTTGGCTCAGCTGGCCTGCATAATAGGGGACAGCCTCCCTGCTAAGCCAAGCAGCTCCTCTTTGCTTTGAAGAGCACGTCAGGCATGTGTGCTAGTAGATTATCACAATTATCAAGTATCAGTACTGACTTAGTGTTTGTCCCTGGCCTTTTCCATCTTAACTTAAGGAAAGTGTGTTCTGTGACTGTCTGTCAGCCCCTCTCTCTGAGAAGAACTGTGGTTAGCAGTTTATTAATAGTTTGTGTTGTACATAGACCATCACAGGCTTGCTATGTAGCTCTGGAGCATAGAGATATTTTTCAATTTTATATAAACAAGATGCTTCTTTCATCATATAATCTCTTTGGACAGACAGTGTTGGAAGCAGACATTGTTAATGAGTTTGCTTTGGCTCAGTAAATTTTTCTTTATTTTAAAAACAAAACCCAACCAGCTTTTTAATGCTTTGCGTAATATAGAGCTGTTGGGTTTTGTCTTTAATTTTTGGTATTTGTGTCATGGCCAGTAGTTTTAGGACTACAGTTATCCACCACAAAGAGACCAGCTATACTTGCTCCCTAGCAGGAAGACTTGATGCTCTCTGAGGTTCTGAGCTGTTAAAATAAATGTTGGGAGAGACAGAGTTTGGGAAAATCTGGGCCAATATACATACGCATAATGAAAAAAACGCTTTTACATGGTTTGCTTTTAACTGCTTCTGAAGTGAAATGGGCATAGGTCCTTAAATATTAAGTTGGCTGTCATTAGTGTTTGGAAAAAAAAATGTAGCATGAGCTGCAGATAGATTTTCTTATATAGCAAGTAATTGGTTTTCTTTTTGTTATTTTACTTCTGTTTTCATCCTTCCCTGTTTTCCATCTTTGCTTCCCAAACCAGTAATTGAATGTGCTTCTTGGTGTGTGCTTGCTTGGGGATAGGCATGGAACAAAAGGAGATGTGGAATGTTGATGAGATAGTTCAAAAAGAGATTAATTGTCCAAAAATGCTAGAAGCTGCTCTGATTAACTGCAGTGTTTTGAAGTTAAAATGTGAACATGAAAACATGAAAATTACTTCTACCTCAGTGCTTTGTTCAGTCAGTGTATCAAGAAGTTAAATGTCAAGAATAAAACGATCTAGAGAAGATAGGTATGGGTCTTCAAGTCACAAAAATAACCTGGAAACACTGGATGCTCAGAACTGGTAAAGAGAAATACTGCATCACGCTAAAGGACAAGCAACTTTGTGATTCCATTCATTGAGTCCAAAAGTGTGCAAGAATTCAAAAAGGATTGGATAATTAGTGCTCTTCTGTACATACAATTAAAATAGCAAAAAATTATTGAACTCTCTAAGCCAAACTTGAGAGTCAATGTCAGGATTTAAGCAAATTTTTGTTCACTGGTAGCTGAGAAGGAAGCTTCTTGTGGGGAAGAGGGCTTCAGATGCTTTGCTGAGCTGCACCTGATACTGGACTTTCTGGGAAAGAAATGTAGATGGATTACACATGAAGTCTCTACATTAGGATGAGAATCACTAGATTTGGGTTTTGGTTTTGTTTGGGGTGTTTTTTTCTCTATTCTTTTTTTTATGGAAGAGAGCAGCTGGGTAAGATCTGTGGGAGTTGAGCTTCCAAGTCTGCTCCTTTTTTGCTGATGCCTTGTGTTGAACTCTTCCTGGAGGATGAAATGTCTCTTGGCACATTTGTTGCCATCTGCTGTTTGTCTCTGTTGATAAGGCTTAGTTAGCACTTTTCCTAGGAAAGTGCATGACATAGTTTCAAAAACTGCTCCATTTACCTGTTGCTGTGGGACTAGCACATGTTTTCCAGCTGGTACATATCATTACAGTTTCAGATGACTAACATGAAAAATGATAATTGAAGCTACAAGCCTATTACGTAGTAAGCTTTAATTAGTTAAACTGCTTCGTATTAGTTTACTGTTGGTGCTAATGCTCTTGAAATTAATTGGCACTAAAGGGGGTTCAGAGTTTATATGCAATCATTGCTGTTATAATGTGCTATATTACTAAGTAACTTGGCTTATTAGGTGATTTTGTTCTCAATTAGTGCTGCAAGTCAACAAGGACAGAGTAATTATCTCAGAAACAATAGCCTTGCTCCCAAAACAGATGCAACCAGACCCTTTCCGTGGAGTTCTGCAGTGTTCTAGCAAATAGGCAAGGGAAGGAGATCTGCATATGTCACCCAGCAGCAGATGGGGAAGATATTTAGAAAGTAGGATAGCACACTTTCAGATCTTCTGTTATGCTAATAAAGTTTTTGTGTGAGAACACAGCAATGTCAGTCTATCAATGACATCAACCCCTGGCATGTGCAGGCCATCAAAGCAAACACAGAATGCCTTTGTATGCATAGCTGGACAGTGTCAGCCAGTTGCTACTGGAGTGAAGGTCATCTCTCATTTTCCTAGAATAGACTGAATACCTAGCATACACGTTGATTAAACTTTTCTTCTTTTGAACATAAGTTGTGTTCATGTTAAAATGGAAAATTTAGAGTAATGGGAATTTCTAGACACCATAGGAATTTCACTTTTAAGTTGTTACTGCACTGTGTGCCACTGGTGTAGTATAAAATGGCTTATATCAGCCTACAAGCACCTCATAGAAGAAATAATTAATTTAGTGGATTAATATTACCTAGGAAGTATAAAACATGATTAATAACCATTTAATTCCTAAGCACAAATTTAAGATGGTAGAGTTTATATCAGAAATTAATTACAAATGCAGATGACTTTCCTGAGTGGAAAAAGTAAAAATTACAGTGGTGAAACTGTGGAACTGCTCAGTGTGACTGAGCAGTGCCAATGTGCATCTCTTGCTGGTTACTCTCAAAAATGCCTTCAGGAGAAGGTTCATTGAATCTTCAGGTTTTAAGTATCTCGATCTGAGTTCTGATACTATTCTAAGTCCCTCTTTACAGCCAGCATGTAAATCTTTATTTAGGACCATCTATCAGCAACTGCACACAGCAGGTCAGGTATTTATTCCATCCCAGGAAACTGCTGTTTCCAGGAATAAAAAAGGGTAACCACTACATCTCCCTAATTTTCTCTGTCAGTTATTTACTTAGAGATTGAAAAGTTTTGCAGGAGTGTATTTGTGAACAGACATGCCTTGTGTGAATTTTAAAGATGTCACGGTGTTTCAAGTGGTAAAGGTGGATAATTACTTTGAATGGTAGGCTGCTTAGTATTGTTTTATTGGAAATATCTGTGGAATTTTACAGTGGATGATTCTTTGTAGCTGCAGTGGTTTTGCCCTCTTTGAGCAGTATCAGTTTTCAAGTCAGAATCTTGAGTATGTGGAGACATTATAATGACTTTAAACATAGATGCACATTGATTGGATCAGCTTTGTAGGAATAGTCCTGGAGACAGGAATTCATTCTGGGTATTTTAAGCTAAGGTATTAAACCTACGTTTTAGGGACTTTTTGTTGTTGTTGTTCTATTCTTTAGTATTTACAATTACGACATTTAATTCTCTCTTTTAGGAGATTGTAGTTACCCAGAATAAAAAAGATGCAGAAAAAACAATCCTTGCAACTTTCACAGAACTATTACTCTTCAGGCAAGGGGTTACAAATGTGGAAATACAGGGCACTGCAGCTTCATTTATGTGCAGCCTGTGAAGATACAGAGAAACCTGTGGCTGTTTTGCTTGTTTCACTTTTTTCAGTAAGGAAGGAAAAATAAGAATACTTTGTTAAATCATTGCACTGTAGATGTGATGATTTTAAAGGTGTCTGTTAAGTGTGCCTATTTGATAACATAGAGGGCTCCTCAGGAGTGAATTAATTTTGATATTTTAGCCTTGAAACCAAGTTTCTGTATTTGAATCTACTAAAATTGTTGGTGTCATGTGTCTAATAACCCATCTGCTTGAATAATGATAAAGCCTCCTACTTAGTCTGTCTACCTCAAGGGAATAACCGAGCAGCCATCGTGACAATACTGCTCTGAGCCAACAAAATACATTTTTCCCCAGGAGTTCACTTTGAAGCATGAATTATTTTTAAGGCAGTAGTGAGAAGTGCCCTGAAATGAGGCTCAATGAGGAACAAATATCTATCTCAAATTGTCTGTCATGGCCAGTGAAGTTGGAAATAAAACAAACCAAAAACCAAGATAACCCAACATCACCTTATTTAAAAGTGAGATGTCCATCCTTATGAGTAGGATTATATGATGTATGATTTAGGGGGCTGGGCTGCATTTCTCAGTAGATCATTCTGCCATGCAGCAGTCTACAAGCTGCTTCACTTCTGCTCCATAAAGTCTTCAAACAATTGTGTGTTTTTTGGGCTTCCTGCTGTGCCAGAGACCATTGCCAGTTAGAGGAACCAAGAATTTTGTAGATGTCTGATGTCCCAAATGTGTGTGAATCAATTTGGAATCTCCAGTGCATCTCCTATGCATCTCTTCCTTCTCTTTCCTCCTCGCTGTGATACAAATCCTCTTGTATAATCAGTTTCTTGTGTTTGTTGGTGCAGATTCAGAGTTGGCAGCATAAATGAGCCATGTCGCAGCTCTTCTTAGCTTCATGGCAAAAGAGTTGCATGGAGGTGGTGGTGAATTTCCCGTAATTTGTGTTAAATCAAAGCCCCATGCTTTGCTTCTAAAAATTATGCTGTCACTCAGCCTGAAGTTACAAACTTGAAGTAGACTCTATTTAGTTAAATTTCATGGCCCATGTGTGATGGAGAAAGGTCAATAAGGAATCACTGCAGTCTTCTGCCACACTGAAATACTGTAATTTATGAGACATGTTTTGGATAAAATTTTAATGAATTGGATGCCTTTCACAAAGGTAACTCTATGCAGTTATAACAAGTCATATGTGATTGGCAAGAGAGGAACTGTATATTACTCATTTGGCATAGCATAAAAATATTTGTACTTAAAAATTAGTATTCAATAATTAATTTGGACATTTCATTATTTTCCTTGTTTAATGCAGGGGGGTTTCCTTGTTTACGTACTAAATGTTTGCGAAAGATTTCAGGTAGTTTCTACCCATGTGTGCATGATCTGATATCTTGAGTTTGCTTTGCTGTAGTGTACACCTGTAAAGCATTTGCAAGGAAAAAGGGATGTTTCCCTTGTCTTAGTTCAATCTTGAAATGTTTGCTGTTTATTTTATAGTTATAACTCTGATCATCAGTTTATCTCTTTCCTCATATCATACTTGTGCTTAGGAGGGATCAAATTACCTGTGCTATAATTCACCTTTGAATAGGCTAATAAATTTTGTGTGCTTTTATGTTTTCTGGTTTCTGGATAGTACCTTGTGCCCTGAGCTTTTATGGGATTAAAGAAAATTTTTAAACAGAAAAATTCCTAATGTAATCAACAGAAGAATCTTTAAATTATTAATTCCTGCAGCTTTAGTGTTTTAATGCTTACTGCAAGTTGCCAGTTTTTAAGGCTCTTGAGTGAAATAGGAGATTGGGACCAGAAGGACCCTCTTACCCCAAGTGTCACATAGTTAATATTTAGAAAATAAGTTGTTCTAATTATATTTGTTTTCCTCTTTCCACTTCCCTCATTTTCTTTTACCTTAACACACCAAGAAGTAACTCTTGAAATGATGGACTGACTCCTATGTACAAGCATATTGTTACAGGGTAACTGAGTCATGCCCCTGTAGTATATGGTATTCTGGGTGCTGTATGGCACTTGGGGTTGGATGTAAATGATCTTCAAGGTCCCTTCCAACCCATTCTATGACTCTTTAGGGTGGGATTTTTTTGTGGTGGAGGAAAGAACTTTGAAGCAGGGCTCACATGCTGCGTATAAAAACACTGGAGGTGCATTGTACAACTGGATTTTGTCTCTTGCTGACTTGCCTTCCTTGTAAATTCTGTTTCTTGATGTCTCCCTCTCTCTTCTTCCCTCCTCTCCTCCCCAAAGTGTCTCCACTGCCAAAACATCCCCATTTTATGTTTCTTGTCACTTCCCTAATTTGCCATAACCACTGCTCTCATCTCTAAGGCTTTCAAGTTGAGTGGCACGTTGGTTATAGATAAAGGTGGGAGCCTGGAGTTATGTTACCAAAGCTGTTGAGTGTAAGTCAACTCTCCCACCTGTCTGACCTGTAGTGAGGTGTTTGGTGTGTTGTAGGTGTTGGGGTAGGTGAGGAGGGGATGCAGGAGGGGAGAACAGGCTGCTACTGAGCACCAGCATGGGGCAAATGCCAGCACCATCCACCTGACTGTTCCAAGCTGTCTTCTCAGAGTACAAAAATGGGATTTGCTGCCCAAACTCTTGCTTGTGTTCTGGGTAGACCAAATGGAAGGGCCTATTTCTGTGGGGGGAGCAAGCACCTGCTTTTCCCTGGGAGGGAGAAAGGGGAGGGATGTTGTTCTGGGTCTGTCAGGACACTCTGCACTGCTCTTTCAGCCCACCTGAGCAGGTTGCTGGCAGCTCCCTAATGCACACACTGCTTGTGGTTTGTTGCTGTAGGAGCTGAGGTGACTTGGAGCATTACGCAGAAGATTAAGAAGTGTCTTTGTTAAATGTATTTCTCTGTAGGCAGTTTTTTGTTACATCTCCAAGTACTTCCACCATCCGTCTGTGTGTAGACCTTTGAGCTGTATGGTGCCACTTCCCCTGTTGTTTTGAGGTGTGATTTCCTAGCTTTCTCTGCTCTACTCTAGACAGGCTGGAGTGTCCTTGAACCCGCCCTCCCCTTTCTAAAGCGAAGAATGAGAAGCCTTTAGGCAGCTTAAGTGTCGGCCATGTCGCAGCTGACAGGAAAGTGATCTGGTGCTTGGCCCCGCTGCAGCCGGGGCTGCCAGTGGCATGTGCTGGGCTCTGCGAGCTCTGCCAGGGCCAGGGGGTCGTGCCGGGGCCCCTCTGCACCCTGCAAGGCGCAGTCTGCCTGCAGATGGGGGCAGAAACCGCCGTCTGTCCCAAAATGTTGCGGCTGTTTGCCACAGCTGCCCGTCCTGTCAAAACAGTGACTGGTCTTGGGGTTAAAGGTTGGTGAAAACTGTTGCTAACTTGAGATGATTGATGTTGGAAAACTAATTAGTGAGCAGGGGCAATTAATTTGATCACTTGTACTGGTTTCTCTTACGAGTTTTGAGGACTTTGCTGAGCTTCTTTTATCAGTGTCTTTTTAATTGAAGGAGAGATGTGTTTCTAGTGGACTGCTTCCAAGGGGAAAGACAAGGTAAATTCATAAGCAGTGCTTGAATTTACTTGTGTGATTCTCTAGAGGCTGGTAGGGAGGTTCCTGTTTTGCTTAGAGGGGGAAATGTCAGACACCCAGGAGAAATTTTCCTATGAAGTATGTAGTGACATAGTTGGGAGCTCATTGACCATGCTCTGCCACAGGAGGTGTTCTCTGTAGTTGGGGAGGTAACAGAGGAGTGTTAAAAGGGTGTTCTGGTAACATTACTTTGGCTTATTCAATTGCTGGTGACAAGACAATGTGTTTCCACTTTGGTCCATGCTGCTGAAGTGTAATATAATTATTTGTATTAGACACCAGCCACCTGTTAATATCGTTCTTCTAAAGGTCATTGTGTGGTGCCTTGCTGTCTGAATTTAACGGCCCTGTATCAGGTTTGTGGGTCACTCTTTTGTGTGACACGGGACAAGTGTTTGTGGGGAAGGAATGTGAACCTGATACCCTGATGGCCAAGGGAGAGGAGAGGACCAGGGACAGGCTCTGCTGCTGCTATTGTCGTGCCACCAGGCCAGGGCTGGCAGCTTCCTTGTGAGGTGCTTTCATCTAACACAGTCTTTGTTTGGAACAAAACCAACTTGTGGTAACTTCCCAAGAGAAGCAGACTGATATCCATAAACCCAGGCTTTTTGATACCCTGGATGTGGAGGGGACACTGTGTTCCTAACCTAGGCTGTAAAGGAGAGGTGGGATGCTGCTCCACTGGCTGTCAGTCCTTCTAATGCCATGTAAGGAAAGTGAGGTGATGATAATGTAATGGTGCTTGGTGACAATAGCTAGATGCTTGACAAATTATGTTAAAACATATGGTCTTGGCAGTTAACCTTAATCCTGGTGTTGGATTAATTTATTAATGTCTGTACAGTGACCTGAAAATGCAAAGCACTGTATCATTGAGAAATGTTGACCATGTTAACTGAAAATTTTAAATTAATTTGGCTGCAAAAAAGGGGTGGTATGGATTTAACTTGGACTTTCACTCTTCCCACCTGACCTAGTATTAGCTTTTGGGACAGGCAGGGGACAGGTAGGACTTGCAGACGAACTTATTCCGTGCTTGTATCCAGTGCATGAAGCAGATGCAAGTGTCTGCTGCTGTAGGGGCTCAGCTGAATGACTTTGTTTTCAAATTTCCAGAAAATGAAAGCTTCAGCTGCCAAAAGAACAAAACAAAGCACCTGGTTTACCACATGGTGTAGGACATTCCAGCACTTGAGAAGAGGGAGGGTTGGCTTTAAGCCATCTGTATTCCAGTGTCATTAGTAACTGCTGCTAACTCTTGGATTGAATTACTGGCTGAGAAAGAGCAAGGGCTTTTAGAGTCTTCTCTGCAATTGAAAATAGTCACATGAAAAACTCCCATTACTGACAATTTTATAAGGAATAAGGATCTCACTCTATCAGTTGCATATTTATTGGCTCAAACCATTTGAGGCTCATTATGCGCGTGTAGATAACTCGTTGTGGTTGTTTGAAAAGGTTCATTAGGGTCTTCAAGAATTCGGGCTTTATAAAAATCTAATTCATTATTTCTGCAATGAAAGAGTTAATGAAGGATCACTTGTGGCTTTTAATTTTCAGCTAATTAAAAAGAACGGCTGTTTTTGCCTTGACACTTGTCGTTAAAAGTGCCAAATATAGGAATTTTTTTTGTGTGCGAGTTGAAGGGTGAGGAGGAGGGGGAAAAGTTACATGTAAATCATTTAGCCATTAACCTAATGTGGTGGATTTATAAATCCTATTACTATAAGCCCTTTTCGTTTCCACTGAGGCCTGACGTGTGCTTGATCCTGCTAATGTAAAATTCATTCTGTCTAAGTGATTACTGAAGTAAGACATTTTAGTCAATTTTAATCAGATTGTGTGGTACTTGCTTGAACACCAGTGTTAAGTAAGATATGGACACAGTTTGGCCATGTCTTAATTAGCCTTACAAATCAGACTAGGAATCAATCAGTGAGCCAAGTCTATGAACCTTTTGGTATCTAATGCTTTCTGTGGGGGGAAAAACCATATATGCTGAGGGCTGAAAATACAGGGCTTGGAAGCAAGATGAAGATTGTAATTTGGTGTTCTTGCTTTATGGTGTGCTTGGCAGTCCCTCACAGTGTGCAAGTCCTTTGTGGTGCAGCCCTCATTGGTGTTTCAGAGTTGAGGCCAGTGGGGTGCTTCCTGCAGCCCATCATAAATTCCTGTCTCCACAGCAGGAGCAGCAATTGGAGTGTTTTTCTGAAGATGCTTCTGCACCAGGATACATCCATTACTTTGGTGGAGGGGGGGTGAGGGACAGCTCATCTTAAAATGTAACCTCCTCCATCCAGGTATTCACTGGGGACTACTGACTTGGATTCGTGGGACATCTGTGTTTCTTGGATTTAGCTGGCTCTGTTTGCCCTATAGGGAAGCATTAATATGGAAGATCTGCCTCATAAGCCCCTCAAATACTGCTCACTGTTGAGATCAGAGGTGGTTTTTGTGAAATGTCATCCTTTGATAAGACAAGCAAAGATGTTGCTGTTTTTCCTGGATCATTCCTTTTTCAGTAGGCTGACATGAGCCTCAGGCTGATTTTCAGTCCACGTTACTTTACCCAGTTTTTGAAGACTCGTTACTAGCCAATATTTTTTCTGTTCTAATTATGTAGAATTTCTGCATTGATAACAATTTTTGGTATTTTCTTCTAGTATATGGACCATTTCCTTTTATTACCAAGATACTTGAAAAACTTGTCATGTCCTTGAAGGATCCTGTAGAAGTCTTTGGTCTTTTTCCCCCCCACCCTCTTCTTTTGCTTATTGTGTCTTCTGGAGCACGGTAGAAAGCCTTAGGAGAAAAAGGTGCTTGAAGTATATGGTAATTAAAATGTTCAGTACCAGAGACAGCAGATGTTCTCCCAAAGAAGGCAAAATCTTTTGCAGAAGTCCCAACTGCACATGGCGTTGTGTCAGGGCTGAGAATTCTGTAACCTGGTGAAAGACAGGTCCATTGTAAATCACCAGCTTAGGCTGGAGATTTTGCTTTGCCATTGTTGAAAAATTACCTGCACAATGATTTTGTTTTAAAGCTTGAAAATTCAGCCACCAGCAGTGTTGGCAAACCATTTTCAGAATCACTCTAAAAGTCTGTATGATACAGACTTTGTAAGTTTTCATTTCGCAGCTTCCAGGCAATTTAAATATCTTTTCTCCTTTATCTAACCTGTTAAATTACCTCTCTCTGTTAGGGTGAGTGCACCTCATTTAGTCAGATGTTACTTAGTTGATGATAGGACTCCAAGCACATGTGGAAGAAAGTGGGGAACAGGTTTTCTGCTTGATCTGAATGCCTCTTTGTCTTCTGTTTTCTCTTTCCTACAGTTACTGCTGGTCTGCCAGGTGTGCCTTTTTGAATGAAAATGAGAAACTTCTTTAGTGTAGATCTCTTACTGTGGTTGGGATGAGGCTCTTTTGAAAAGCTTCGAAATTAGATGTTAATTACCTTTCTCTTCTACTGGATAATCTTCTGTACTTTAACCAAATAAGGATAATCTTCTATACTTTAATCAAATAAATATTCAAATACTTTGAATTTGCCATATTTCAGCTTTTTGACAGTTTCTTATGTGATGGATTGTAGGAGAGCAAGTGCTTATGAAAAGGCAGAACTTAAACAGAAAAAAAAATCATAGCAGTTCAGGTGAATGGGACAGTTGATCCATTATAATGAAATGGAATTAATCTGAATAACTATACATTGATGGCCAACAAGAGAACTGTCAGGGTTCATGTCAGCCTTTTAAGATGGTAGATGCCAATATCATAAGGTTATAAGCCTGAGAAGGATGCAGTAAAGTCCATTCTATACAATATTTTAGGGTAAGATTTTAATTAATCGCAGTCAAATTGTGGTTAGTTCTTGACTTTGAATATGAAATATCTTCCTATAATTGTATACATAGGGTCAAAATAAATGTCCAGGTTCGTAAACATGAGGTACCTGTAGGTTACCGTGTCTCAGAAAAGAACATGACCTGCAGAAGAGAACAGGCATCTCTTATCAGCCAGGTTTCATGTGTATTTCCTGGGAAAATGCTTTAAAGTCTCTTGTTTCACAGCTTATCAAGTCTTACCAAAATTAGCATCACCTATTTCAGAAAGCAGCAATATCTCTGCAGTGTCTTGGAGGTCGGTGGGGACGTGTGGTGTTATGTTTTTGTTTTTTTTTTTAACCCAGCAGAGTTAATGTATTTTTTAATATGTAAAAAGTTCAGTATTCCTGATTTTTTTCTCTTTTTTTTAATGGGCAGTTGATATTCTTCAGCCCTCTCAAGGGAATATGTATGGGCTTTTTTCATGGCATTTATGTCATTTTAGTAATAGATTTTTTGTGTGTGTTTGTTTGGTTGGTTTGGTTTTCTTTGTTCACTGAGGCACATAGGAACATCCATCTGAACATCAGGAAAGACTTTTTTACGGTGAGGGTGAGGGTGACTGAGACCTGTCACAGCTTGCCCAGGGAATGTGTGGGGTCTCCATTATTGGAGATACTCAAAGGTGTCTGGACATGGCCCTGGACAATCCAGCTGTAGGTGGCCCTGCCCGGGCTGGGGAGCTGGACCAGATGACCTCCAGAGGTCCCTTCCAACCTCAGCCAGACTCTGGTTTTGTGATTAAATCTATTTTTTTTTCCTAATTCAAACCAGGCCTTAAAATACCAGCAAATTCTTACAGGGATTTTTATTCCTACAGCATTTACCTATATTTACTTCTGTTTTGGGGATTTGTTTGTTTGTTTGTTTGTTTGTTTGTTTGTTTGTTTGTTATTTTAGGCACATGTAGTTTTCTAAGGGCATTAAAAAGGAGCTTAGCAACATTTGTGTCTGTAATAGCAGTGGATGAAATCAAGCCACTGTCCACCAGTGCTGGTGGTGGGATTATTATGTTGGCACTAAAACTCAGGGCCCTGCAGGTCTCATTTCAGATATAATTCTAATGAGGATATTGAATGACTGGTGTGACAATAATGTTAATCAGTGCTGGTGCCTTCTACTTTAACTGAAAAGTGAGAGCAAGAGAGAGCTTTGAAAGGTTTCCTTGGCATATGAGTGAAAGCTGAGTTTTTTATTAACAATTCAAACTCCTGTAATAAGTAGTAGGAAAGCTTATTAGCTATGTTTTTAGATTAAACAAAACCTTTAGGTTGTGATGTTCTTTCTTTTAACAGAATTTGTGGGATGAAGAATTTAAATGAAAATTTCCAAAGTCGAAGATTGATTGAGTTGAAGTATGTAGCACAAAATCAATCCTGTCAAATTGTAGGGAAATAAGTGAGACATTTATAAACATTGTTAATGTTTTAGAAATCTAGTTTTGTGCAAATGTATTTTGAATTCTTACAAATGAGATAACAGTAGGTCTAAATGACAAATTAAAGATTTAAAAAATAATCAGCATGCCTCTCTTGTAGTAATGGATTTATGGAGGTAGCATGCTTAACTTGCATTTGTAATTAAGGTTTTTCCATCATTAGAATAGAAATGTATTCCTGTTGAGCAGTATCTTTTTATGTGATTTATGTGGATTGACTGAGTGGCAAAACTCCACTGCTTTAATCTGTTATGTGGCTAAAAGTCAGTATTTGGATTGGATTCCTAGAGGGTCATGCTGAAAGGTTAAATACATTTGTCTGTTTTCTTAGTCTTCAAATTTCCATATTCTTTACAAGTAACAAACAAATCCATGTCCTGTGGGATTGTGCAATGACAGTTTAGCAACTTGGCTTCATTAGTAATGAAGCCATATTGCTGTTAATTTCAAACCTCTAAATACTGAAATGGGTGGGCTGTACGTGGAGTGTTTAACAACAGACTAATGCATAAAAGAAACATAAAAGAAATGATAATTTCTTTGCATAAGTTCATAGTCCTGAAAAATGTAACTATATGCATTGGTAAGCTACTAACCTTGTTCCGTTTTTAAAAACAGCACAAGTGTCCTGGGCTATGAGACAGACTACAAAAGGTATTAAAAGGGCCCTATACTACAATTTTAGATTATTGACCAAGTGACCACTAGCTGCTGAAATCCTAAAGGCTGATAATAAGGTGGTCCCTTTCAGGAATTTGCTTTTACATGAAGCTCATCTGTTCTCAATTGGAGTACTCCCAAAATTGTCATGGAATATACTTCTGTTTCTGCTGGAGCTCTCTGACATCAAATATGGTTGCATCCTTAGCTCTTCAGTGATTATAACATATGTGGTGTAGTGAATGTCTGTGGATAGGCAATAGCTTCCAATGACATGGACCCTTTTATTCCTGTACATCCTTACGGGAAAAATCTGGAACAGGAAGTTGCCCCAACCCATGCTACAGTTCCTATTCCTGACTTAGAGTTGCAAGCCCTATTTAACAAGCAATTTAGGATTGTTAACTAAGAATTTTCTTTTGTAGTTTAAAAGTAGTTAAAAAGCTTAAATGAGCCCTTTTTAAAAAATATTATTTCTACATTTTACGTCTTAGAATAATTTGGTGGGCTAGTCGATTTTATTTCTGACATGCCTTGTAAATGCTTGCTTTTTTCTAGGGGAGTCATATCCTGAGGAGCTCTGTCTTGGCTTTGGTTGGTTGTTGGTTTTCTTGTCAGACATATGTAGGGAATTCAAGAAGCTCATTTTTAACAGATGATCTAAAAAGACTGTGTCACACTTAGCAAATCAGAACTTCATGCTGCTAACCATGCATGTTCCTCATCATATTTTCAAAACTGTGGAGCAATCACAAGGTCCTGCCTTGAGCAGAAGATGTTAAGCGTGCCTTGTAGAGCTGAAACTGTTTCATAGAATCACAGAATATGCTGAGTTGGAAGGGACCCATTGGGATCATAGAATCCCAATCCTGGCCCTGTGCAGGACACCCCAGGGCCAGAGTCACACCGTGTGCCTGAGAGCATTGTCCAAACACTTCTTGAGCTCTGTCAGGCTTGGTCCTGTGACCACTTCCCTGAGCAGCCTGTTCCAGTGCCCAGCCACCCTCTGGGTGGAAAACATTTTCTAATATCCAACCTAAACCTTCCCTGACTTGGCCGTTCTCTCAGGTCCTGTCACTGGTCACAGAGCAGAGATCAGTGTCTGCCCCTCCTCTTCCCCTCACAAGAAGCTGTAACTGCACTGAGGTCTCCCCTCAGTCTCCTCCAGCTGAACAGACCAAGTGACCACAGTGGCTCCTCATAAGGTTTTCTGTCCCTGGCATCACCTAAGAAGGCTTTTACCACACTGCTAAAAGAGATGAGAAATCTGCACACAGAGCTGTCTGAAGGCTTGGAGGAAGTATCCCAACAAGACATGGGTTTATGGGACGAAGATTTAGGTGCAATGTAAGACAGAGTGGCAGGGAGTGGTGTTCCAGGCTGACAGCAGGGAGGAGGAAAGTCCATATGCATTTGTAAAATAGCCTGTATAAGTAACATATTGTGGAAATATATTATAAAAAATTTTATTACTACTCTGAGGGTAAATGAAAAGTTAAAATGGAGCTGGTTTTTTTTAAGTACAGTTGTGAACCCTCTAGGCATTCATATACACTTGATCTCTCACTTTTTGCATTTGAGTAGCTTTGGTGGAACCTTGAACATCCCAATACAGTTGGGAAGCTGACTGTACAGGAACTTCTTGCTTAGTCATTGAGGCTCACAATCTGTCAGAGCTGAAGCAGATTATTTTGAAGTCTTTCAGAATGGTCCTTTTCTTCAGAGCAGAGAGGTGACCTGGGAAGTGCAAGAGCTTTGTCTGTAACCCTGTGCTGGAGGCACTCCCTTATTCCCATGGCTATGCTTGAGGGGGCCTCCTTGCTGTTGGCTGCATGGTCCTTCTGCTCATATATCCCACCCTTTGCTTGCCAGCATGGACATGCACTCCTGACCCTCTCAGTGCTGGTTCAAGGCTCTCCTGCCAGCCTGGGAATCCTGTTGGCACAGATAATTTTGCCCCATTTAGGTAAATGGATCCTTCCTTTTCCAAGCAATTGTTGGTGCTGACACCAGCTGCAACCATGGAGGATGAATAAGTATTGTTTAACTTTATAAAAACACCTGTCGTGTTGTCTAAATATATCTAATTTAATGAAACAAAATTATATGCTTTATGAAAATCCTGCATGACATTTAAGAAATTAGGTAAGAGAACTTTCTTTGGAGGCTAATTAAAGGCTAAAATACTTTTCTGAATTTGCATAAATGTTGCTTTGATAGACAATCACTTAGTCAAAATGAAAGAACAGTTTTAAAGCAGTTCACACCACTTAAAAAGATTTTTTGATGGACTCAACATCCGCACACAATCTATTCATTACCAAGGCTACCATGTCCACTTATCTCCTATAAAATGTCAGGATCATTTTCAGTGGATATTACCTGTATCTAGTCAGAGATTGCCTTGTTCTGTTCAGTGTAGCTATTGCAAAATGCCCATGGTTCTTGAAGAAAAAGGCTGTATTCAGTAGAAGACCTTTTTCTTTTAACAATACTCATCAAGTAGTGCAAGTGTGTTCTTCATCTGCTTCTCTCTGTAGCACTTGCTTGTCTTCTCCCAGGCCTTCCTTTTTCTCTAAGCACACAAGTTGTGGTTATTACTTAAAAGATGCTGACCAGGAGAACCTTACAAGAGTTTGAATTCCAGTTTTTTGCTTTTTATTAAAAAGCCACCCCAAAAACAAAGGGGAGGAAGATTTCATTCTCAGGGAATTTGTCATCATCTCAGGTAGTGCACTGAGTTTATCTACTGCTTAAAAATATTTGGTCTTTGGAGTATTAGTTTTATTTCTTTTTCAGCTTTATAGACATACTTGATGTTTTTGAAACACATCTGGTCTTCTCTACTGGTTCTGAGACATACTCCCTAATTTCTCCATGGCTGCTAGTTATTTGGCTATTAGAGTAACTTTTCTTGGAGATGGGACAGTACTTCCATTTCTGTCACTTAGAGATTGAGAGACGTGCCTGATGTGGAGGATGGTATGGTTATTATTCCCTACTATGGAATAGATTTTGCTGTTTTTCAGGTGAAAATTTCTGTGCTCTGGTTTTAAGTCTTGACTGGATTCTAACTTGTCTGACTAAAAAGGAAATCTTCATTTATTAGTATTAAATTTAAACAGTTTATTGTTTTTGTCATTTTATTTTTTCTAGTGAAAGACTGATTAAATTTTGCTGGATGTGTTAAACCTTTTCAGTTTGGGAAACAAAGCAGAGTAAAGTTTTCCTGTCTAAATGTTTGTTCGTTCCACTGAAACAAATGCTGTTGTTTTCTCTAAGGAGAATATACTATAAGCATTTAAATATTGAATAACTTAACACATGTTTTGGTTTTATTAGGAAATAGTAAGTGATGCTTGTCATATTCTTCCTTAATTAGAAGGGGTTTTTCTTGTGGTTTGTGATACAGTCAGCTTTTGATACAGTTGCAGTCATCTTATTAGGCAAAGCTACCTTTGCATCTTATAGTTCAAGTACAAAATGTTCATCAAGCACAAATTTGTTTAATGCTTTAATAAAATAAAATAAGAATCATAAAAGTTAATGAGCCAAGATTTGTACCACATTCTTCAAGGGGTTTTTTTGCTGTTGATCTTGTTTCTTCATTAAGTGAAACAGGGATCCTTGTTCCTGCCTTTCTTTAGGTGTTCCGTTTTGAACGAGTTAGAAAGGAAAGGAAATAACTGCATGGGTGGGCTCTGAGCCCTGGTGCTTCTCTAGGAACTGTCCCTGTGTTTGGTTTCTCTGGAAGGTTAGGAGATGCCTGGGCTGTACCAACATTTTTCACAGCTAGTTATCACATGGACATTGTATTCCTGCTGCTTCTGGGAACACAGAACACTTCTGGGAAGTGGGGCAGAGCCAGGTCAGTGACCTTCTGTGCACTCAAGTGTTCAACTCTGTTGTTGAGCACTCCATTTCTCTGTTTCTGAGAAACAGAAAAAATGATTGTAAAATCATTTCCAACACAGAAGTTTTTGAGTGTATGTGGTTTCTTTTTTTTTTTGTTGTTATTGTTGGTTTTTTTGTTGTTGTTGCTTGCTTGGTTTTTTGTTTTATTTGTTTTTGCTTGTGTAGAAAAATCAGTAGCTTCACAACTTAATAAGAAAGCAATTCTGGTTCTCCCATTGTCTTCAGCGAAGTTCATCATGGATACTTGAAATAGAAGTATTGTAGAATTTTAAAGATATAATTGTTTCTGGCACCAAGGGAACATTGTCTTCAAATTTTAATTTGATTTGCATAATCATCTGTTTTTTACTGTAATCTTTGCATTTCTTGTCAAAATGTGACAAAGGTACACGTAATTTTTTTGAATTCAGCACGTTTCTGTTGCTGCCTGTTTTGTTTTCTGTTCTGTTTTCTCTGTGCCTTCTGTTGTTTGTGAGGCAAAAGATTCTACCTTTTCTTGGCATGCAAACATGTCACTGGATCTTTGTGTACACTGCTTCAGCCCTTGGAATCATTCTCCCGTAGGTTTTGGTGCTCCATCCAATACTGCTGTTAGATACAGGAGCTAGGAAGGTGGTATTACTGTCTGTCAGCTTTGCTGGGTGGAATATGAACAGTTAATTTCAGCATTTCTGAAGAAAAACAAAACCAAAACAACGCAGAAGGGAAAACTTTGGCAGTTTGGGGTGTATTTCTCACACTGTTAATGTTTCATAAGAGTGTACATTTTGGAGAAAGGTAACTTTAAATGTATTGTCTAAGTACAATAAGTACTCAGTAAAAGCTCTTTGAAACAAACAAACTTACTAACTACTTGAATCTGATCACTCAAACTTTTCTAAATCAAGTTCATTGTCTGATAAAAAGACTGAATTGCTATTCTTCATTCTCTGTGGCAAATAAGGCCTCCATCTTTCTTTCACTTATGTCGGGGACCTATGTGCCTTTTTCTCCAGCAATAGAAAACTTTCCTGAAAATCCTCCTTAATAAAATCTTTTTCAGCATCCTGTGACTGTGGTTTATCAGTGCTGAAGTCTACTTAAGACAAAATCCCAGCAAAGCTGATGAATAGGTTACAAAAATACAGAGGTTCTGAAGAACTTAGATTAGTGAGTGCTGTTACTGGAACACAGTTTTTCCAGCTCATTTATTCCTCTGTCCCATGGGAAGGAATAGCTAATATGAATTACTAAAGCAGGTGACAGAATTATTTTCTTACTATATAATTGCAGAAGTAAATAAAAGAGGTGGAAAAATATATCAGGTGTACTCTAGATAACTACAGATAGTTTTCAAAAATACAGTTTTTTACAGGGCCTTAAGGCTGCTTGTTTTTCTCCTTATGCAGAGTGGATTCACAGGGAGTGGTGTGGGTTAGGTTGGTTGGTTTGTTCATTTGGGGTTTTGTTGTGTATGCTTCTCTGGTATGGTGTTTTTGTAATGATTGTGCTCATTCTTTCCAGTCGGCTCTTAAGTCTTCCCTTCTGTTCCTTCATGTCTGTGACCCCAGGATTCTGCAGAAAATGAGTGTTTGCAGGAGAACTCTTTGCATCAACATATTAGTTTTGTATGCTGTCTCATTGGTTTTTAACTTTTATATTTTAGCTTGTGTCCACAGAAGCATCCTCTCATCAGAAGGTACTCTTCAGAGGTTTTTAAATAAGGAATCTTCAAAAATACTTGATGTAATAAATAATAATAAAGCTGTTCTTTGTATATTTATTTATTTTTAATCATTCCCTGTCTTAAATCACAACCTCATTTAATTAAGTAATTAGTGAGTTGGGGTAGGATTAGAACAGGGAATTTTGCAGTTTGATGAGAGTTTGTCTGCAATTATGGTCTTTAAGTTTATATTGACTTGCAGTTCATGGGTGAGAGAATGCAATGCAGTGTGTTGCTAGTCTTGCTTTTACAAGAAAAAAAGTTAAAAGAGTTTCACAGATGTTCACTGTACTGAGAAGTTCACAGGTTTTTAGAAGTATATGTTTGCTGGGGGGAGGGGGCATGGCTATACAGATGGGTTGCCAGGCAATTAATTCTTCCTACTTGGAATAGGAGACAATCTGGCTCTCATAAGCAGTGCAGTATTATTTGCAAAAGGAAACCACCCAATACCATTTTTCCTATTCTCTTCCTTCTTTCTTCTGTCTTCCCACCTCCCTTCCTCTGCTGTGCATTTCTGAGAAACTGCTCAGGATTGATATGATAGCAGAGCTGTCATTCTCTTTAACAAAAAAAAAAAAAAAAAAAAAAAAAAAAAGTCACTTTTATTCTAGGTATTTTAATAGAGTCCCATTAAGGATGTATTGCTGACTGAAATATTGGCATGAAGGGCTCTCACTGAGCTGAGCCCAGGAATTAAGAAGTCAGGAAATGGGCTGCTGCATTGCTAAAGAACCTTGTGTGACACAGTATCTCCTGATTGGGGGGATCATTACTGCTATTATGACTCGACTTGCGTAGGAATTTTAAATTTCATCTGAATGTCAGTAATAACCCTCTTAGCAAATTATCCTGAATAAAATCACGAAGGCATTTTATATAATAGGTGTTGAATTACTGGATAGATTTGCTAATTAAATACTCTTTGTTCTGCTGCAGTTGACATTACAGGGTAAGATCTTGAACAATTATTCTCAACAGCTGTACTTTGTTAAGGGAAAAATTAACTACAAAGTTTATTTTTTTTCTACACTTGAAATTGGCAGATTTTTGAAATGTGCTTGAAAAAATTCCATCATCCAGTTGGTAATGAGAGGATAAATATGCAGGTGTTGCTGTGAAATCAGATAACTACTGACTGCCTTATTAATGAATTTAGCAATACTTTATAACCTTCTGTTTTGTAGCTGTTGGCACTTACAAGTTATCTCCTGTCAGAATGGGTGGCACTGGCATATGCCAGTCACTTGATGAAACCAGCTTGTCTGTGACCCTCTTGTTGTGATTACCTACACCCACTGCTGTCCTCAGAGACAGTTGAGAAATGGTTTTTGCACAGCCAGACAATTTTTTTAGTAGGGGGTATTCCGTGTTAAAAAAAAAAAAAGATATCTTTCTCATTATTAATAGAATTATTTCAGAGAGTGAAATAGAAAATGCCAGAGATTATTAAGGGAAAATTGATAGGCCTACCTTTCATTTCAGTATTAAGTCTTCTTTTCAGTTTAATTTTTCAGTTTTGTTTCAGGGACTCCTGTTTGCTTTTGGAGTACTAAGGGAGAGATATAACCTTTCTCTGTAGGAGTTAACTAATATGTGAGAGGAAGGGTTGTGAGGCGGTGAATATGTTGGAATTTTGACTACTTTATATGAAATTTGATATAATGTATCAGTGATATGTCTTTACAATCATTTCAAAACTCTATAGAAAGATGGTGTGATCAAACATCTGAATCACTCCCTAGGAGATGAATAGGAGTGGAATACCCTCTTTCTAAGCTTCCAATTAAAATGGAATTGTGTGTGTCTGATTCCAGTGACAGGTACAGCCTAGCAGGAATCTGCAGTTAAGGCTCACTGTTCTCCTGCTCTATAAAGGAAACTGAGGACAGCTGAGCTTTCTGCAGTTTTGGACTTCAGCAGAGTTCAGGCATCACATTGAGTGCCTAGTTTAGTTTGCAGCACCAGTGAATGGTCTTTTAAATCAACTGGAAGTTTGGAACTTGACCCAGAGAGTTTAAACCCATAGATACCCATATGTACCTGGGGAATAACCCTGATCAGAATATGCTTTGTGAGTTCAGCTGTGTCAAAGTTACATCATAGTTTAGAACTGAACCTGTCTTCAAGTGCCTTGAGGGAAATATAGCTTTCACTGCATAATTGCAGACAAAAAAAAAATGATACTTGCACTGTGGTTATGTAAAGGTTCTGAAATACTGAAGACACTTGCCATTAGTGTTGAAGGAATGACAGTGTTGTCATCTGTTTGTGTGCTGTCATCTGTTTGTGTACTGTTGTATAGAGGTGGAGATTTCTCCTGTTTCAGAATTCCTTGCTGTGATAGCATAGTCACCAGTCAAGACTCTTGGCTTCATTGTAGACTCCTTGGCCTTATGAAAGTAATGAGATTTCCCTGAACATGATCTTATTCCCACTGAGCAAGGACAGCTCTTGCCTGTTTGTCCCTTTTCTTTCCTCATCCCTGCTGATTTCTACTGCTCAGCTCCCTGCATAGGCTTCTTGACAACAAGTCTTAATTCTACCTTTTGGCAAATGTGGCCAAGGAGTATTGCAATTTAATATGTGAAAAATAGTGAAGTTGAGACTTGGATACTAAACTTGGTATAAGCTGTTCACAGTGTGTTGCCCATCTATCTCTAGAGTTCCAAATTGTTTGGGTTCACCTGACTCTGATCTATCATTGCTGTAACATGTGGTTCAGATTAATCCTCAAGAAAATCTAAAGTATAAATATATATGACTAGCAGGATTAGCTGAAGAAAAACTGAGGTTTCTGCTGTGTGGCAATGGAAAGGACTGAAACGAGGGAAGTGGAATCTGGAGCTGTGTGCCAGAGCACCAGGATGTTGATGAGAAGGAAACAGGGAGTACAGTGGAACTGTGGACAAGGGACTGAAGGAATGGACCAGATTTTGGTTCTCACCAACTGTGTAGAATTCACCAAACTCTTCCTGCTGCTGCAACTACACTTTTTAAAAAATTAAGCTCATTTGATCGTCCCTTTTCTGTGCTATACTGTACCTGTGGCTGCAGATGAGGTGCTCTCCCCACCCTCCACTGTGCTGAGCACTGTTAGAGATGGAAGCAGGAGCCTACTCACATGAGGTCTCTTTAGCTATTTCTCAGGTTCAGAGGTGCTATTCAGAGCATTTGGGGAACTTAGGATGCATTCTTGGTTTAGGAACAAGCCTGGTTACATCCACTGACTCAACATCTGTATCCTATCTTTATCCCAGCTCCTTGTCCCAGTTTTGGTTTCCATAAGGAGTTTGCTTTTTGATGACCCATTTTGAGGTTGTTACAAGGGTAATCAACCTTTTGACTAATTCTTCTTAAGTGAGCACCATCCAGGCTGGACTGAATGAGACAGGATGTTTTTGGGAAAAAATTCAATGACATCAAGAAATAAGATGATGGATATGAAGGCAACAACTGACCTAATTTACTGAAAGAGACTTAATTCTGGCACTTGCTGATTAGGTTGTATTTAAGCCATTTGATTCAGTGTTCTTTTTTTCCTAAGGTAGAATGTGTGCATGCACATGCAATTTTGAGATTTGTTTTAATCTTGTTTTAGGGGAGTTAATAATAGCATTAATACAAGGTCAAACGAGAATTTACTCATGTAATAGGAGTATTGAGGTGACTGTGTGTTGCCAGGAGAGAGGTGATTTGCTTTGTTTTGAAAGG
The DNA here is from genome assembly GCA_013396995.1 of Dicaeum eximium. Classification (NCBI taxonomy): domain Eukaryota; kingdom Metazoa; phylum Chordata; class Aves; order Passeriformes; family Dicaeidae; genus Dicaeum; species Dicaeum eximium. Next base: position 1,339,368 of record VWZP01002293.1, on the reverse strand, counting down.
TGAGAGCATTTGGAGTTAGCAACCTAATGGATATGTTTGCCTGTGTTAGCCTGTAATTATATCATACGCTAATCTTTGATTATTTTTTTTATTTCAGATTTTGATGCATACCAAGGAGATGGTGCAGAAGGTAATGCTGAGCATTTTCATTAAACAACAACACTTAAAGAGCACACCTGGTGAAATTTTTTTATTCTAGGAGAACTGTAACCCAAACAGACCTGAAATCCCTTCTTAGGATGCCTGGTTTACAAATGTAATCCTTCCTAATGGATTATAGCTTTTTTCTTTTCCTACCACAGATATGATCTGGACCCTGCTTGAAGCCTATGTGGGACTGTTTCAAGCAAATTAGCAACAGTGCTAATTAGAGTTTACTCATAGACCTGTTACACCATGTGTTCTAGTGGTTTATTATGGTTTATTTTTTGGCATCCTTTAAACTCTGTCACAGGGTGGTTTTTCGACTCTGTGGAGTTTAACATGGACATAGCCATGTTGCAGTTTTTACAGCTGCATTGATTTTCCACCACTGAAAATGTCAGGTTTTCTTTTTTTTTTTTTTTTCCAAATTAATATTATGCAGTTATATGCATCTGCCAATTTTTGTTGTTGTTGTGACATTTACTGGTGTTGGCAATCTTTCTTTTTACCTGTTTTCTTGCTATGCCTTTCATTTGCACCTCAGGCTTTTTTATGTTCCTCAATTTGTCTAGAATTTGCTTCATTATCCAGAGTATTATAGAAGTATGGCTGCTATTTGAATCCAGTCTTTTCCAAGTTGGGCATGGAAATTGTTACAAGAATCAGAAGTGATGTGAGGGGNAAATGTTTATGTTCATCTCTGGGTGTAATTGTTCAGTAGTTCAACCTGGAAAGATAAAACTTGTGGGTCACAGTAGCTAGATCCTTATCCAAAAGGAGCTTTCCCTGAAAGATCTGCTGCCCAGGGAAGGACACACACAGGTGGTTGGATTAGCAGAAGTTAAAAGATGGGAGAGGGAAGATGGAAATATGAAGCCATCTGCATAATCTGAAAGAGTAAAGAACAGCCTAATCTGGACAGTGCCAGGGCATTCTCTGTTGCTGTCATCCTCTAGCCAGTGCTTTCACAGATTTGTTTGAAATAGAGAATCTAAGTATTTTTTCCCTTTTTTTGCCTGGTAGTATTGTGATGGCTGCAAATGGGATGGGATACCTGACTGGGATATTACCTTTCAATCACTTTGGCTGACTGCCTTGTCTGAATTTGTCCAGCAGTCTTGTGGAGGTGGTCTGCTTGTGTCTTAGCAGTCCAAAGTTATTTCTGATCAGAATTCCTGCTGTTTGTCAAGATCAGACTTGTTCACTGACTTACTTTTCTAGTATTCATTTAGTAAAATTTTACCTATTTATATTATGTACACAACTGGACAGTGGTCTTTTTAACACATCGTGGCTGAAGTTTCTTTATTCTCTTTAAATTCAAATAGGTTTTAATGAAATGTACAGACCTATCAGTAAAAATTTATTTTACATTTTCTTGCTAGTATACTTTTTAGTGTTTAAGGGGTAGTATATAGATAACAATATTTTTGAACCTTGAAAGTTATGCAGGACTTGTAGAAGATGGAGAGGTTATCTTCTGTTTTTCAAAGCAATTTTTTTTTTGTTTAGATGAACCTTGAAGTGATTTATGGAGACACAGATTCCATTATGATAAACACTAATAGCACCAGTTTGGATGAGGTCTTCAAGCTGGGGAATAAGGTAAGGAACTTTTTCTGTTAGAAGATTTCCTACATAGGTCTGTGCTGTTACTCTGAGTGGAGCAGATGGTATTAAGGGAGGATTCCATGATACAAGCAAAGAAAATGCCATGGGAAAGAACTTCACAATGTATGGAACCTATGAAGTAGTAAAAACTCAGAGTGCTCTTTTTCAGGTCTTGTTGTTCTGTGCATTTTTAAAAGGGATTAAATGAAACATTTCATTGCATAACAAGCTTTTTTTACTAATCCCAGGGGAAGCAGGAGATTATCTCAATATTTGGTGAACCAAAATGTAAGGTACAATTTCTGCTCCACATTAATTACAATGTGAGCAGTTCTGATTTTTTTTTTTCACGAGGGATGTCTCTCAGTTTAGTTTTGTTTAGTTATGGAATTTGTATGATACTCAATATGTTATCAGATTTCCAGTGGTAAGTTCAAATATTAATTTTTATGGTATACCAGTTACAGAAGAGATCTGATTGATTAGGAGCTGGCAATTGATCATGTGGAAGCTTCGTGCCTCTCTGAAATAGTGGGAGAAAAGTGAGAAATATTTCAGAACTTTCTAAAGAAAAGATGTAAGAGAAGCTGGTTCTGAAAGATGGAAGAAATTGCGATGCAAATGAGAGCTATGGAAACTCTAAAGAAAGCATAGACATATTCAGGATAGTGTTAAACAAAAGTAATTTAATTTTAAGGCAGAGGGTGATTACAGGGTTTTTTAGAATACTTCTACCTTCATGCTAGTGGGCACATTTAGAAGTAGGTGCATTCAGGAGCAGAAAATGGGATAATATCTTGATGTCGTAACTGAGTAGCAGGAGGGCTGCTGGCATGGTAGAAATCAGTTTTTCTTTTATGTTTGCCACATGCAAGATGATATATAATTTCTAGTGTATATACAGTAGTGCATAAGAAAGTTTAATCTTACTCCACTCGTGTGTGTGTGGTTTCATTCTGGTTTAATTTTTGTCTCTGTGCTCCCATTTGATGGCTAAACATTACAAAGGATAGTTAAATAATAATAACTTTTATGAAATCTAACAGGATAAGCGTAATAGGTTAAATACTTCTGAATTAGAGTCAGGTTATCTGAGAGAATAGGTATGTGTTTGAACTTGTCAGCTGCTTAATGAGTAAAATCTTAAGCTTTTTTAGTCCATTATACTTCTGTATTATGTATCAGTTGAGGTTGTTTTTTTTAATTAAATAAAAAGGACAGAAAGATGTGTTTTGATTAAAATCATGTACAACATATAAAAAGTGAATAAACTTATTTCTGTAAACCAGCACAATCAGACCTAGCATCAAAATTGCAGACATTGTGGCTTTCAGTATTCTTTCTGATTCATATCTGTCTCATTTCACGTTTGTTTGTTTGCTTGTTTGTTCCTCAAGAAAGTGACAGTTGCTTTTTTTGTAAACATTTTGATCATTTGCATTTTCCTTGTTTTGAGTAATTCCTATTAAAAAAATCAGGATAAAGAATTGTCTGTTTTGATGAGGAACGCTCTCAACAAATGTCTCTGCTCTACTGCATAATAATTTCTTTCCCAAAGTTTTATCTTCAGAGGTGAGGAATATTTACATTGCTTTCACTATACTTTTGCTTTAATGTATACTGTATGGAAGGCACACAGGTTTAATGCAAACATTTACAGTGAGAGCAGTTAGTGAGTGTACCCTTGTTCTGATGTAAAGTGTGAATTTATGAATTGTCTTCAGCAATGAAGCATTCCTCCAAGAGATTAATTTTGGTTTTTTAGTGGAGAAAATTCTCTTAGGTGCTTTCTGAATTCCCCCATCTGTGTGTTCCCTCCCACCCTTAACCCTCTAGTAATTATATCCATGCCCTTTTTGGTCATTACTTAGCAGAAGTCTTTTCTCATTTTCTGTGCATCCTTGTGAATCAGATTTGCCTGTACATTCAGTACTGAACTGTTACTGGTTTTGAGCACTTGGTTAGTATGCTGTAAAAAAGAAAAACTGAGAATTAAAATCACAGAAAATGTTAATAGGAATTGTTTGACTGTTTTAAGAAAGAAAATACGAACCTCGTAGCAAAATGGTTTTTGCCTCGTGATGTCCTTCGAAATGTAGAAATATAGAGAGGACATCAGAGTAATGGTAATTCTTGCAATAGGAAGAACAGAGATCTAAGTGAGAAAAACTAAGTACACACATGTATATATATACACACATAAGTGGAAAGTTTGTAGGGAAGGTTTTGGTTAAAATGGTAATCTGAAAGCTAGATAGGAAACCAGTGAGATTTTATGCTGAAGGTCTTGTTCTAGGTGAGGGTATCTGGATGGCAGAAGAACGTGAATGCATATCCAACTTTAGTGGGACATGATAAAAGGGTAGTCCATAGTTGGTGGCAAAAGTGTAGGTGAGAGTGGAGATGGATACTGAGACTCAAGAGGTAGAGTTAAGTTGTAGAGGAAAGAAAGTAGAGAGTAGAACATTGTCGTGGTTTGAGGCTTACCCAGAAATGGTCAGATTTATGGGCGGCTCAGTGAGATCCCAAGTGAAGAAATTCAGGAGGAAGAAGGAGAAGCTTCCTCTTTTCCAGGCAGGGAGCACAGAGGTGAGAGCTCTTGCCCGGGCCTGGGTGGGGCTGGGCCCCTGCCCCAGGCCCGGCCAGCCGGCGGCTGCGGGACGGCTTTTCCCCCTCCCTCACTTCATCGGAGGTGGTGGCAGGACGGCGGGGGGAAGGGTGGAAAAAGTCAGGCC
>VWZP01002293.1:1281600-1334583 GCA_013396995.1 Dicaeum eximium | reverse complement strand
GGGGGGAAGAACCTGCAAGCAAATTTTTCCCCGGGCGGGTTGCTTGTGGGGACATTGAGAAACACAAGAGAACTTTCCTTTTCTCTTGTGAAAAAACTTTTCCATAACATAAACTAGAAAGACTCCTCTCCCTAAAAAAAAATTGTGAAAAGACTATTTCAAAAATAATAGACTGATTGAAATTGTTAAATGTTATTTCTTTACATTAACAAATAAAAAAGAAATGTTTGTAGAAAAAAGAAAAAAGTCTAAAAAGTTTTAGTTTTTTTTTCTTTTCCTTTTTTTTTTCTTTTAGTTACTGTTAATAAACTGTCTTTCTCTTGAAGTTTTGAGCCTGCTTTACTTTTCTCCTAGTTAATCCTATTTTACAACAAAAGAGTGCTCTAGTAATTAACCAACACAAAAAAACCCACCCACTACATTTAGTAGTGCATTTAACCAAAAAAATTCAAATTAATTCAAATTAAAAAAATTCAAAATTAACAAACTAAACCACTACACAAATTAGTATTTCCACCCAGTTTCAAACTAAAACCGACACAAACATGAAGACAGAACAGGACACCTGGCATATACAGATACTCTGTTGAAGAACATAAAGTAAAAACATATGAAAAAAGAAAAAAGAAAGTGGGAAACTTCCAGCCAAGCCAGTAGGTGGGTAAACGTGTCCTGGAACCCAAGTTTGTTGTTGAAGGTTCATGCTGTTTTGAGCTGTTGCACTTCTGTTCCCTTAGAAAAGAGGTAAGAGATACTTGGTACTATATTAAGACAATGTATCAGTGTCATTTGGAGCTTTTGTATATGGATAAAACATAACCTTTGTGTAGAAAAACTGCACCTTTTCCTCTCAAAGAAATCAGACTATAGAAAAGGAAGGGTAAAAGAAACTTGCCTATTTTTCCTGAACATGCACACACAGAGCTCTGGTCTGCAGTCATAGTTCTTCTCCCCTCCCTGGTTTAGGGGGAAGAATGGGAAGAAAGAAAGAAAGGAAGGCACCTTTTCAAGGTAGCTTTTGTATAAGGCTATTTGCATTTTCTGTCTAAGTGACCATCTCTTGTCTTTGCCTAGTAAGTAGGTTCCTGCTGTGAAATCCCTTGTTTCCTTAATTTATGTGAGGTTAGATGGAGTAGCTGTTCTGGTAAAATGAGCTGGAGTCAGTTATCTCCAAGGTCACTTCAATCTCATGTTTCTCTGCCTTCCTTAATTTTGTTAAGGAGTTAGATGTACCAAGCTGTAGATACTGAAAAAGTCAATGGGTGAACCTTAATTTTAGTAGTAGCTTGTAGTTACTAGTGTGTAATTAATTAATGATATCTGACCAGTCTAAAATGTGTATGCAAATACAGTGTGTAATGTAAATTGTTTTAAAACTTATGAATAATGCATTGATATATGGAAGTTGAATTTGTCCATCGTTAAGTTGTTGCTTTTGTTTTTTATGTTGGTGCATTTGCAGATCAAAAGTGAAGTGAACAAGCTGTACAAATTGTTGGAAATCGATATTGATGGAATTTTTAAGTCTTTGCTATTGTTAAAGAAGAAGAAATATGCTGCTTTGACTGTGGAACCAACAGGAGATGGGAAATACGTAACTAAACAAGAACTAAAAGGGCTGGATATAGTCCGGAGAGACTGGTGTGATCTTGCTAAACAGACTGGAAAGTAAGTTTCTTTGTAGCATTGTCTTCTTTGCTCTGTTTTAAATAGTCAACATTTGCTACTGTGTTTCCTGAAGATCACAGATTGGGAACTAACACTGGTGTTAGGACTCAGCTGATTTTTGTAGGAGATGGTAAAGGTTACCTTCTGGTGTTGGTAACAGGTTATACCTGTGCAAGTCCAAATCTCTCCAAATTTCACTTTCTGGTTTTGTGTCTGCTGTGGAAGCTTTGCTTTTGAGTTGTCAGTGTTGTAAATGTCATTTAATAAACCAGAGCTGAAATCTTGTGAAGATGTTAGATACTGTCAGCATTTGGAGTTGTAGGTTCTAGGTCAGGTGTTTTATTTCCTAGATGGGTAAAGAAGTTGGTGCTCAGCACTTTCAGCACCCTCTAAAAAAGCTGGAAGTGCACTGGGTGTAGCCTGAGGAGGTGATCCCTTTCCCCAAGACTGCTTCTCTTTGCTTTTGCCATGAGACTCCATTGATACTTCATTATGATGGATACTGGATTGACTGTTTATTAATTGTCATTGCACAGGGCATTTTAATGCTTTAATTCAGTAGAAGTAATACATTTAGCACTGTAAAAAGAAAATTAGAGTGGAGAGGTGGTCATCTGGGTGCTGACTCATTGTATAATGCCTCTTGAAAACTCAAACAACTCATGGTACAAATGTATCCAAAAATGAATACTTTTCACATCTGTAAAAATACACCACACGCTTACTGTTCTTAAGACTTGCATTTTCTAAGAAAAGATGCATCATAATAGAAGCAAATTTTTCCAAGTTAGGAATGTATTAGTAATTAAAGCTATACAAATGTTGGAGAGTGTTCTTTAGTGACTAACTCTTCTGCAGCTGGCAGATCTTCCAACCACATTTTGCAGCAATAGGCAAGACTTTGCTTACTTGGTATGTTCTCTTCTCCCCCATCTTAAGATACCTGCTATGGAATAATAAACGGAAAAATGATATGGCAGAAGAAAATAGAAAGTTGTACTCACCCATTCCAAATCACTATTTAGCATTAGAACTATTTGCAATAACTTGCTTTTAGTAAAATAAGTAAATAAATAAAACACAACATAAAATATACTGGCAAATTTCTATAAATTTTTCATCAGACTTCATCCTTGGGCTCTTTAATGTCTAGAGCAAGTCTAGAGGAAGAGAAGATTGTGTCTGTTGTAATGGTTTTGCACGTGCCAAGCTTTTTTTAATTTTTGTACTGTTTTTGCAGCTATGTAATTGGTCAGATTCTTTCTGATCAGCCCCGAGACATAATTGTGGAAAATATTCAAAGGCGACTTATAGAAATTGGAGAAAATGTGGTCAGTGGTCAGATCCCAGCAAATCAGTTTGAAATAAACAAGGTAAGTGATCTTGCAGCTCTTTTCTGTCTCAGAAAAACGTTACTGTTCCTGAATATACTGGCTGCTGACAAAAATATTTTCAGTCCTTATGATCTGTGAAATAGCAGGAGTTTTATTAGGTACCTAATAGTTCAGGATGTGCCGTGAAGGTCCTACAGTATGAGGGAAAAAAAGCCCTACTGGGGCTGGAGGCTCCATAATAACACCTTTGTGTCTTGTCCCATCCTGCTGTTTACCAGGCTCATACTGCACTTTGAGAGTGGTATGATGTTTTCAGGAGAAGTTTTCTCCTAAGCTGTTACTTTATAATTCAGGCTTGAAATGCATAAACTGAAGAATGCAATGGAAAAGAATCAAATACTCTGTTTTCTAGAAAACCCTCATAATATTTCCCTAGAAGGCTCTGTATAAAAAAACTAATAGTAATTTCGAGACCTCATTCAAGACTTTCCTGCAACAACAAGTAAAATACTCTGCTTTGTCTACAGCAGTTTTAGCAGCAGCGTTGTGGTTTTGGGTTTTTTTTTTGTAAATCCTCAATGATAAAAACAGTATTTTTAGCTTCAGGGACTCCTCTTTCCTGTTGGGCGGGTGTTTCACCAATGAATTGGGTATTACATGCCCCTCTTATGCTTCTACTAGAAGAGATCTATCAGCTGTCCATCCGAAGTCTGTTTCTTTGCCAGCTGGACATCTGTCTGCTCTCTAAGACTGTGCTAATCAGTTAAGGAATGTGTTCAGGTTGTCATATGAGTGTAGAGAAATCACTGAATTTTATGGTTGACTCAAAAAAGAATGTTCTGATGCAAATCTTCTAAGAGCACTTAGTGTCCCTGTAAAAGATATATATAGCAAAATGTTCACTTTAAATTCCTCAAGTTCCTCTGTTTTACTACTTCAGAAAAAATGTATTTAACCATTAAGTCAAATGTAGAAGTTGTTTCTAAGAATTGGGATTGCAGTAAATATTTAAATGTAGCATTTTTTGTATAAAGGAAAAAGTCATTGTGGAATCTCAGTAGTATGAGATACACGGAAATATTTAAATTCAGTTGTATCCTCTTGCTACACAGCTTGTTAGATATACTTAGTGACACAATATTCAGATTTACTGCATGACCTTAATGGAACAGGAGTAAGAATGTAATCTCTGGCTCTATTTTTGTATTTTGCATAATACTGTCATCTTCAATTCAGTTTAATTTAAAAACAATTGCATTATGATCATAACGCTAATGCATTTTTCAGATAGTAATTGTAAAAACATCCTTTTGTTTTCTTAATAATAACATCTATAAAATTTGAAGGACTGGTATCTAGGGCTTAACATATGGCAAATACGTTTGTTATGGTTTTTTATCTTACTTTGTGTTTCAGATGAACTTGTGAATAGTAGAAGGATGAAGATAGCGGCTATGTAATCCTGTCTCTTAAAGTTCTGAGTTGTCCATCACTGAAGTAATAGATTTTTCTCATAGTTATGTTTCTGTTTTCCTCTTTGATATTTTAGGCATTGACAAAAGATCCCCAGGATTATCCTGACAAAAAAACCCTGCCACATGTGCAAGTTGCCATGTGGATAAACTCTCATGGAGGCCGAAAGGTGAAGGCAGGAGACACAGTGTCATATATCATTTGTCAGGTAAAAATGTCTTTCTTTATAGCTAAATACTAGGTATTGTTTGGAGGTACGGCAAAGAAAACCAGCTCAGCTCCTGGGAGAATATGTTTTGGCATTTATTTTTGGTGAGGTAGTCTTATATTTTAGAATAGTTGGTTTTCTGTACTACATTTAGTTTTACAGAGCATTGTGATCAGCTCAGCAACTATTTCCATATAGTGACTGGTAAAAAGTCCCTGCATTCATTAATGTTTGAAACTACAGCTTACTTTAAAGAGAATGCCTCATCTTCGTTTTAAGCAGAAGAAAATTCTGGGGGTGAAGAGCCTTTCATTCTTGGAAAGACAATTGTTGTTGTTGGTTAAATAGTGTCATTGTTTTTTCCAGTCTCAACCTGTGTCCTTTCAATTCATATTCATTGTATCTGGTGGTACCTCTGATGTATAGATTGGGAAATTTGAGCCACTTTCTCATTTCAGGTGTTAATCCTATAAATGCCTATCACTGTTTCACAAATACATGCTCCACTTTGGTTCTGTTAATTAAAAAAAAAAGGTGCAGGTTGAGTTAGATGGACCAAGGGATCTTTTAGGCCAAGCTGATGAACTTGACAATGTGACTATTTCAGCTCCTTCATTATTTTCAACCCAAAATATACTGTATTTGACTTAATTGAGAGTTCTTAGCCTGGCACCCCAAAGCTGCCAAGACTTTTGAGAGCTGGGCCACGGGTGCGGCTGAGCAGTGGCACAATACAAGAGAAGAATATACTTGTTGAAAGAAGGGAGCTGAAGGAGTTGCATTGTAATTATTTTTGCAAAGCAGCTGGATGAGCTGAATAGTCCTAAATTAATTTTGTTCTGAATACTAAGTTGTCTGAAAGGAGTAGGAGGAACCAATGGCTTGCAGTCTTTCTTTATTAGTGATGGGTTTTCAGTCCATGGTGGCTGACCCTACTGAAAGCAGCTCAAATGAAAAAATGTCTTGTCTTAAATGAAAAAATGAAGGTGTCGTGTATTAATGCATTAGTTCTATTTTGCTGAAAAAAAAACCAAAAAAGATACTATTTAGCAAAAAAAGCCCCCAAACAGTTTGGTACTTTGCCCCACACTGCCCCATTCCTATAAATGTTTACATCTATTATGGAATCTTGCTAAATTACTGCTTTAAGTTTTGCTCTAAGATTTTTGACGTACATTAAAAATGATATTTCCAAGGGCAGTTGAGGAGTGGGATTAGAATTGTACAGATTTAAATGAGTTACATTTTCTGAGAGTACTGTCATCTTAGATCTGATACTGAATTCCTCCATGTATATTGTTTTCAATTTAGTTATTGCCTTCCCAGATTCAATTATTTTCTACTTATCTTCCTCTTTCAAGTTGGAGAAGAATGCAATGTATATTTTTACCTCTAAGTGGTGTTTCTCTTTTGGCTTGAGATGTCACCATACATTTCTTTTGGTCTTTTGAATATTTTAGAATTTCCTCTTTCAAATCAGTACTGTTGCCTCTGTTATTTATTCATATGCCAATGAGTGCTGGTCCATTCTCTGACCATTCATTCTATTCATTTCTTTATAGAATTAAAGAATATAAATTTCCTAGCAAAACAGATATAGTTTTGATATCCACGACTTAGAATTTGCTTGTTGTGCAAAATGATAATGCTGGTTTAGTACAAAGTGAATCCAAAATGCATGCCCTCTGTGTATTTTTAACTGGGCTGATGGTTACAATGTGTTTTCATTGTGCATTTCAGAATTGACAGATGGGACTGTTTACTCTGTCTACTCGTACTGATTTGCACGTGTAGGCTGCAATAATACAAGCTGGTTTTGCATTCTTGAACTTGCTAGTTGATGCCAGCATCAGCAATGCAGTTTTTTTTACTACTGCTGGATTTGTATTGGATGCATAATAAATCAACCAAAAGAGTGTGTAACAATTTTGCATTAAAATAATGCGTAATATTTGAAGCATAATCCTTTCTCTAGACTTTTTTCACACTTTGTTGTGTATGTGTCTCCTTAGGATGGATCAGATCTCAGTGCCAGCCAGCGAGCATATGCTCCAGAACAGTTAAAAAAGCAAGAAAATCTTAAAATTGATTATCAGTACTACCTGTCACAGCAAATACATCCAGTAGTTGCTAGAATATGTATGCCCATAGAGGGAATTGATTCTGTTCTTATTGCAACATGGTTAGGTAAGTATTCTAAATTCAGTTTATTTGAAGAATTTCAAGATCCAAAGTGAGAGGTTTTAATGTATGTTTCTCAACAGAAATGCTTCCCAGATCAGTCTTTTTACATTGAACAATAGCTTGTGTTACACAGCCTGTAGAAAGCAGCATGGACTCTAAGTGTATTTATGACTTCTACAGAATAGTATTTTTTCAGAAGGTAACACTAACATGAATTTAATCTTACAATCCTTGTTCAGAGTTGCAAAAATCTGCTTTTCAGAAATGACAGTACTATTGCATGTCTATGAGATTTTCTTAAGTTACTAAAGGAGTTCTGGAGTGTGCATCTGAGCTAGCATTTTTCCAGAGAGAAATGCTGGCATCTTCCCAGGGGAAAAAAACAGTCATAATTACAATGAAAGAATACAAATTTTTACTAGGATGTAAGTGAAGACTTGATTGGTAGAACTGACTTAGAGGACAATAAAACATAAAATCTTAGTAACAGTTTTAACTGCTTCATATGAAGGAGTTAAGTGGTCCCAAAACTAAGAAGTGCTGTCAAAAAATGTAACTAATGTTAGTGATCCATGGAATCAACACCTGATAGTGGGTTGCCTCAGGACCCTTCACCTGTGTAACTGCATCTGTACCTGCCTTAGTAACAGCTGATTAGCTTGGGGATTGTACTTAAAATGTGTGCAACAAAGGTGCCTTGCTCTTTCTCAGGAAGGAGGATGATAGCCATGAAGGATCTTGATCTCCCAAGACAATCCTTGTAACACGCAGCTTTTTCCATCTCCATTTCTGAGTTGCTGAGATGTGGTTGGAGACAGAAATTCTGCTTTTTCTGAGTCAGCAAAGGTGTCTCTTGGAGGCATTTGATGTTGCCACGTGTCCTCAGCAGCTCTCATGCTTTGAGGAGGTGTCAGCCCTGCTCCACACATGCAGGCTGACCACACAAATCATCCTGTTTATTATGTGGCAGGGCTTGGTATCCAGCTTTCCCTTGATGTCAGAGTTGACTGTGTGGTATGCCTGACTGAAAAGGTCAAGCACTCTTGGTTAGGTTGAGGGGGTTTAAAATAGGCAGCAAACTTGTACTTAATTTACGTAAAAGACGGGAACGATTTCTGAAGCTAGTTTATTTTATTTGGCAAAGATTGTTTGTCTTGTAGAGTTAAGCTCAAATTCAGAGCTCATATTCACAACAGGTGAGATTTTCAGAAAAGTCTGGCTCCCTTCAGACACCTAAATTAACTACCCAGATCTTAAGAACTCTGCCACTTGATAGCACCTACTGTTTGCAAATGCCTGTGCTGCTTTTTGCACTGTAAGTACGTTCCAGATGAAGATTTCTTTTATGGTCTGTAATAGCATCATGCAGCTGAGAGTTTATTAATAGTCCACAATTGTCAGTCTGGAAACCTGTATGTATCTATTACAGTCTTAGATCTGAAGTGTGTTCAGTTTGACCTTGCTATCCAGTCAAAATTTTATCACCTTCCCTAGCTTTGTTTTCTTGGGAAAGCTGAAATTGAGCTTGAGGGTAAAGTCAGGTCTCTTTTAAGACTTCTGATCTGCTCAAGTTTTCATATACAGCACTTGATCAAAGCTGTACATTAGTCATTGCAAGCTGAAGTTATCTCACAGGGTTTTTTTAATGGTACTAGAGGCATAGTCAAGTGGTTTTCTTTCATAAAAATCAAAAATCCTTTGTAAGATAAAAATGAGTAGAAGACACTTGAGTCCAACTTGGTAAAACAAGCAAATAATGAAAGTTGTTTACTTATCTGTGATGCTAAGTTGGGCTTTTTTACTTAGTATTTTCATAATGATATGCATCCAAATTCCCATTATTTTTCCCATCTTGTTGCAAAAAGGCACATTTTCCCATTCTGAAGGTATATAAGCATCATATCTATGGACCAAAACCTTGTTGCAATCTCACTGTGTGTCTTCCTCCACTGATCAGATTTATTGTATCATGTAGAACAGGTGTCTGTCTAGGGAGTGTGGTTGTGGAAAAAAGATCTTGGCTGCATGCTTAACAGAGTCTACAATAATGCATGTTTATAAGGTGAATGTTTCCTGTCACCCTGGCAGTCTGAGTAGATAAAATTGAATTCTGCTAGGGAAGGTTGGCTCACATCAAAGTGCTGAAAAGTTCTTTGTTCTGTCTGTGCTCAGTGCAAGTAATTTTAGATTATATTAGACACTGAAGGACAGGAGCAAATAATGCTACTTAAAAATTGCAGAGAACCCCTTAAATATCATATTTATTCGCTATGGAATCAAGTTGAAAATAGCTTTTTGTTTGGGGGCATTGTAGTAGGTCTGCTGAGCATTTTAGAGATGGAGATTGATTGTTCTTAAAAACAAGAACCTCCTGGGCATACTCCTGTATTCACTCTCTTTGTCTTGAAGTTTCTGAGGAAATGCAGTGACAAGATGAGGATTGTCCCAGTTTGTAAAACTAAATAAAGTGTGCGATCTAATCAGTTATATCATTGAATAAATCTGATCTTCCTAAATCTTGGAGACCTTACTTCATCCTTAAGATATTTAGCTTTTAAACTGGAAGAACTATATGGCACAGCAGTTCTCTTACTGTATTTCAGATTAGGGTCTTTTAATAATGAAGTACTGCTCCTTGTCTCAAAGAAAAGTTACATCTTATTTGTGTGTTGTCAGAAATAAGCAGACATGGAAGCAGAATTCTTCAACCATGGGACTTTTGTAGCTGTTACTACAGAATATTGTTTGCTTCAAATGATGGGAAGTTGATGACTGCTGTCCTAAACAGTGTCATGATGTTCTGAAAGAGCTGTGTTCTGCTGCCTTACAGAGGGATGTGCACATTGGTGCTCTGCAGATTGCTTGGCATTGGGCATTTCTTGGGAAGGCTGTCGGATTTTAGGGAGTCATTACTGGGTCCTGGTGAGGTTTGTCATTAGGAGAACTTCCCAATACTGCTCCCTGCTTTAGAGTAGTGTCTATGTGTTAGCTGCTTCTTGTAAGGAAACCCACCAGCACCAAATACATTGGCGTTTTTTACTGTCTTTTTTTAAAAAATTATTGTTAGAGAATGGTTTAGGTGTCTTTAATATCCTGCATAGCAGCTTCACAGACAGACTCTCCAGACAGAAACCAGGATGGATGCTCTCCTAGTGGCACGCAGAATTTACCTCGGGTTTTCACTTTTTTGTTGTTTTGCTCACATTAGGGAGTGAAGTGAAAGGGCAGTGGTGAAAATTCAGATTAAAGTCACGGCGAAACTTTATGACAATAGGATAAGCAGCCCTAGAGCCTGTGAACTTTGCTGTTTGTGGTCTGGCTGGCTGTTTTGAGATGCTCCAGACCGGCTCAGAACCTGCAAATCGTTACAGCGCGGTGGGCGCTCTGAATGAATAACAGAAAGAGTGCAAATATGAATGAATAAAAGAAACAACGCAAAGATGAATGAATAAAGAAGCAAGACCGGTGCGAATGAATAAACGCGCGGGCCCGGCCGGGCGAGCGGCCCGGCCCCGCGGGCCCCGCTGCAGTGCGCGGCGCCGGCCGCGGGGTGGCAGCACCGGCTGCCGATTCCCGGCCTCCCGCGCGGGGTCCCTGGGGAAAGGTGCGGGCGGAACTCCCGCGGGCCCCGGGCACCTGCGGCGGGAACGCGGCATCCCGGGAACGGCCCCGGGAGCAGACCTCGAGAGCAGACCTCGGGAACAGCCCCCGGGAGCAGACCTCGGGCACAGCCCCCGGGCACAGCCCCAGCCCCCGCGCGGCGGCCGCGGCGCTGCCCCGGCGCCCCTGTGCCCGCGGGAGTGCGGGGGAAGGAAGCGCGCAAGCGATCCGCAGAAATGTCGCTTTGATTTTTTTAAATCCTGCGTTTGGTCAAAATCTCTGAGCGTTTTTTCAGGTTCTTGAGTGGCCCGCTTTGCTTGGCAGTTATAACGGTTTTAATAATTCTGTTAAATAATTCAGAAACAAGTCCCCGAACTTAGTTGTATTAATTAGTTTGTAATGTTGCGGTGCTTTGTCTGCATCCAGCCTTGTACTTTTGGTGAGCTGATAAAGCTTACCTGCAGTGCAGGTAATTTAATGGTAGCCCTGAAGATTTTTCCTGTCAGAGTAAGTCAAAATTGCTTTGATTTTTATTTTTTCTTGGTGTCATGAGGGTAAAAAAAAAATGAAAAAAGGAGTTCAAAGTTCACTGATTAATCTCATCCTAGTAATTAAAAAATTACCAAAACCAGATATTATTTTTTTTTCGACTGCCCAATTAGATAGCCCCTGTTTTGTGTACCAAGTAAAATAATGTAACCATGTGACCTGGTCCCAGAGGACACCAGTTAGGTGCTGAAATGGATTAACTGAACCAACTAACTATTCCTGAAAGGAGATAATAAATAAAATAGTTCCCAATTCCACAAGATAATTAAGGTGGGCATGTTCTTTAAAACCCTGATTTGTAGTCCCTTTTATTTCACTGTGGCTGTTTGCACACCAAAACTTAGATGTGTGCTTGGTTCAGCACAATATTTTTTTGTTGTTTTTTTCCACCTGAAACAGCTAAAAAAGTTCAGAGATAGGTGTGATTTAAATTGTCACAATTAATTTTTTTTCCTGTTAAATTAATATTAAATGACCAGTTTTTATTGTCACTGTTTTTGACACAATGTTGGAAAATTGCAGTTGTCTGGAAACCAGAATTTGTCTCCTTTTATCTTTTAGTGAGCTACTTTGCTCCATATTTGCATTTTGGGAAACAACCAAAGATTTCCAGCTGAACTGTAATGGTATCTGTATCAGAAAGTTGGAATGATGTTTTTTCATTCCACTTCTGAACTCAGAGTAAACTGAGAATTTTTGTTTTCACCATTACTATCTTAGATCCAACCTACTGCATGCTTGCTTTTTTGCAAAGCCTGAATACTGAACTCCAGTTCCCTTTCTAAACCTTCTATCTCCTACCTGTGTATTGCATATATATTACCAACCCTTTTATTAAAAAAAAACCAAAAAACCAAAAAACCCTGCAGTCTTTTTTGGGGGATACCATGTGTGTTAAAGTGTAAAATGTGCTATTAGCAGTATATTTTGCTTTGTATGCTTTTTTTTAAATGAATAGTGGGGAACTGTATTAAAAGTTTAGAAACCTCCTGGAGGTGAATTGTTGCCTTTATGCATTGACATTTTTTTTCTTTTGACAAAATCGAGAAGATTGAATAAATTCTAGTTAAACCCATATTCTATCAAGAACCAAATAAACTTACTTGGCAATGGAATTTTTCCTTCTGCTTGAATTTGTTTTAAGACTGCAACATAAAAATTCAGAATACTGGTATTAAAGTCAGACATATAAAATCTCTTATGTAAAGACAATCTATATCTGCCTGTATAATACAACTGTTTTATAAGTGCAATAATATTTGTGTAGTTTAACTGAATATTGTTCCCAACCATTGTCTTTAAGAGTTATGGTACAGTTATAATAAGGTGAAGCTTCACTTTCTATTTGTAATCTTTGTTACATTTCTTATAGGGATTATTACGTTTTTCTACTGAAATTTATACAGGATATATTTAAATACATAGTAACCTGTTACTTGGCTTAATGTCTGTTAAAAATATTTTTTAAAGTGCTTCTCTGATCTTTTTGTTTTACTACTAAAGTAAGCCATAGTTTTCTGAAGGTTTTCTCCTACGTGCTCATTTGATGAAGTTTTTTTTCCAAACGTGTTTTTTCCTAAAGTTAACAAAAAACCCCTGTAAATGAGATGCATGGACTTTTAAAATCTTGCACATGACAAAGGATAACAAAACTTGAGGATTTTTATTAAGTTTACTTTGGCAGTCTTATTCCTAGAACAGTGAACTTCGTGCTCGCTTGCTTATTTACTTATTTGTGGTTGAATCAGTATTTCTGGGATCTCTTTTGTGTATTTATTTGTTTAAAATCTTGAGTTCTGGCAATCAAAAATAAAGCACTTTGTCTCCAGCGCTGCGGTTTTAAATGCTGCTGCTGAATTTTAACCACTGCATTAGATTGAAACCTCCATGCTGTTAACCACTGAGCCAAAATGAAATCGACCACTGCATTGAAATCAGAGTTGGCAGTTGTGTACGGACTTGAAGGAGTTGGTAATAGCAGTGCACCCGCGTTTCTTTAATGGGGTTTTTATTCTCTGTTTTTGGTATTAATGGTGCCATTTTGATTTAAAGACTGTTTCTTAATAACGATGCACATTTTTATTGAAATATTTTCAATGTAACTTAAGAAGAAAATAACAATAAAGCTATCCGTTAGGAGTGCTTTACTCAGAAACAAAATGTTCTCTTGCATACTCCCATGATAATGCAGTGTACTTGTTTTATTTATAAAGCAATCTTGCGTAAGAAGATAAGTAAGATGATTTCTTCGTGTCTCGTGAACCTTTATTCATGGTTAAAAATTGTAGAATGTATTTATGTTTTATAGAGGAAGTTTTGCTAAGGAGAGATTTTCAGCTTCTGAATTTACATTTTGTAACTTTCTTTTGAATCTGCTTCACCAAGCATATGAAAAATAAGCCTGCTTGCATGGTTGACCTCTTAGTCTTTTGAAATTTTTGTTTCTTATTAATAGGACTGGATCCCTCCCAATTCAGAGTCCATCACCATTACCATAAAGATGAGAATGATGCCTTGGTTGGTGGCCCAGCTCAGCTCACTGATGAGGAGAAATATAGGGATTGTGAAAGATTCAAGTTTTGCTGCCTCAAATGCGGAACAGAAAATATTTATGACAATGTCTTTGATGGTTCGGTTAGTTGGTTTTTTTTGTTTGTTTCATTTCTGTTCATTGGTGAGACAGAAAAATGCTTGTAGAGAGAACAGCTTTTCAGATAGGATTCAAATGATGTAGGAGAAGATACCATATTGTTTAAGTCCTGCTATTTATAGCTTTGGAGCAGATAATTGCTGATAGGATAGTGCTGAAATATTTTTCCCATTTTTGCATTTCAGCTGCGTCGTCTCGCAGAACGTGTGAGATTATCTGGCTTCATTAATCTGTTTGCCCACAGTCGTGAATGATTGTTGCTGTTACTTTTTAAAGGAATCCTTATCTTAACACCTTAGTAACTTCCAGTTCTCTATTTAATAAAACTTTTGTATAGCAGTGGCAGTTTCTTATCCTAAATCATATTAATTGGAACAAAGTGCTTTTTAAACTTGTGTTTATCTTGCTACATCCCACCTCCCTTCTTGAGAGTAAGGTTTTTCTATGTTATCTTTCCTTCTGTCTCTGTGAATTGAATAAAAAGTCACAGGGGTACATTCTTGTTGAGAAGTTCTGCCAAAAAATGTATCTCTGACCTTGGATCACAACTTGAAGTGGGGCCAAGTATTTAACTCCACAGCACGTTATGTATGTATTAGTCATCGGCAAATTAGCGAGCTTCAGAGTAGTGAAAACCTTGAAACTGAAAGCAAATAAATCTTTTATCTAAATTAAAAGTAATTATTTTAAGTTAATTTGGACAAACAGCAGATGTTTTGCATTTTTTGAATCAGAATAAAGCGGTCTTTGGAAGCATGTAAGAGGAAAAGACACACAAATCGAGTGATACTTTGTGAATCCTTGACTTTTGTTCATCGCAGCTGTAAATAAGACAGTTAATTGCATGTAGACTTGACAAGTTGCAGATGGGCTAACTGGAGAGGAGTGGATGTCAAACTCCTTAAAAAAATATATCCCCACCACCAAACAGAAGAAATCCTGAAACAGAGCCAAAAATCCCCTCTATTTCACCTGGAATAAATTAGGGTTGTGAGTGGGGGTTTAGCCAAGATGGCTCACAAGAGCTAAGTCTTACCTTGCAAGGAAGTTTTCTGAAAGCTGTGTGACTGTCCAACCTACCAGAGTGGTGTAATATTAGTGAGAATTCCACAAACTTAATTTTAGCTGTTCACAAAACACTTCCAGTTCCTGAAATGTTAATGTCAGGTGTTCAGAAGGTTTTGAAAAGAAGGGAATGAGATGGTGCAAAACTCTAAGAGCTGTTCTTTGAACTTGGGGGAAATAAAAGAGGATAGTGTGATTTTTCTTTAATGAGGTTTGTCTCTACAGCCCTGTTGGTAATTTCATAATTAGTATCTATAAGGTTAATTTCAAAGTTCTGATCAGTGGACTGAGGCCGAAGTTTGTCTCTGATAAAACAATAAACCTGGGTTTTTTTTTTGGTTGGAGATGGGGGAGCATGATTTGCCTACAGATGATTTTTTTTTTTTTTTACTCAACATCTCTTATTGAATTATTTATTTAGTGGTATGGGTTCTAAAAGAGCTTTCCTTAAGGACAGAAGGAAGATATCTCTGCAGATATCTCTGCAGTTTTCCCATATAGGTGTGGCCAGCCATGATGGGAAGAAAGAAGGCCCAGATATTATGGGGCCTCTACGATTGTTACTTTTAAAAGAATATGTATTATGTCTGAACTCCTGTGGTAACTTGTGCTTCCATCATCTATCATAATAATGCTGTTTTTGTGTTTTTCTTTTCAGGGGCGATTTATTGAACCCAGCTTGCAAAGGTGCAGCAAGACAGAATGCGAAGAGCCTCCTTTCAACTATGTGGTTCAGATGAGCAACAAGTTACTGCTGGATATTAGACGTTACCTCAGAAAATACTACAGTGTAAGTACACAGAAAATACTCTGTTGTATGAAATGAGTTTTGGAAGTAATGCTGGGTTTTTAGTGACTGTCATGTTACCCTTTTTTTTTTTGTATAGTGTAAGGTAGTAGCATGCAGCATCAACCCCCAACTTTGTGAAATTGAAACAATCAGTGAATTAAAAAATTAAAGTAGAATGTTTTCTCAGTTCAACCTCAGAATAGTTAGATATATTTACGTTTTTGTAACTCTGTGTGTCAGCATTATTACAGATGTAGTAGCTCTGTTTTCCAGATTTTTAGCCAGAGTGCATTATCTCAATGCTTTTAAGAAAATCTATGAAGCCTATCAAATATGTAGATACCAGTTTCTCATGTAATTGAAATATGATTCTCTTTCTTCAGCTCAAATTGATATATATTGCCTTACATTGTGAAAAGGAAACCCAAATACAGCTCTGTAAAAATTCTTTGAAGGACTTTAGAAAGGGAAATACTATGAATCTTTCTTAATAATCATTGGAAAGGAGAAAAATGAGGAAAAAGATGGGTAGTTAATTAAATTGATATAATTCTCCTTTTTGAGGAGTAGGGCAAAAAATTCAAAGTGCCAGTGGTAGTGGTTGGCTTTGTATGGCATTGTGGGGAAAAAAGGTGTAGTATTTAAAATTCCTATCTTCTCACTGTCTAACATTAGGACAAAACCCACCATGCTTTTTTACTTTTACCAATGTGTTTTGTATTTCTAATATGCTAGAAGCATCATATTTTGTGAATTGGCATCTAGCTACTTTTGTCAAATTTTCATAGAGCATCTCATGCTATTGCCTGCCTGCTTGTTTTTATTGTCCAACATTGCCTGCTTACACAGCTGCAGGATGGACATAAATTTGGAAGACATTCATAACCTTTGTGTGCTCATAACTTTTGATACACCCAAAAAAGTAAATTGTTTTTGAAAATTTGGCCTGTACCAAATTTGAATGATGTACCTACTTTGTTGTGTGTTTTCTTAAGTATTACAGAATTCTTTTGCAAACAGCAGCTACAATGATAAGAATTATTTTTGTGGTTTAATACTAAGTTTAAGTGTGTTAAAGTGTATGTTTTGTGTTAATCTTTCTTCTGTACTAGTTCTTATTGTAATTATTGGTGAGTGTTTTCCAAACACTCTTCTGAAAGCATAATAATTTGTGAAGGTAAAAATACTTCTTTTGAACATACTTGAATCACAAGGAGCACAAAACTTTCTAAGGCTATTTAAATTTAAGCATTATTTCCCAGGGTAGAGATGGATTGTTCCTTTCCATTGAAGTTAAAGATGATTTGGACAGGTGAAGTCACCAAAGTGTGAGATCTCACGTTACTTTATTGCAAAGTCCAACTGTCTGCAAAATTAGCATTATATTAAAGTGTTATTAAATAATGGGTCTGAGTAATATATTTACACTGACTCTTTTTGTATGAAAATTGTTTTTTAGATTTAATGTATGTGGATAATGATAATAGTGCAACATGCTAAATAATTTCAGGCATATAAAGTGGAAACGTGTGCAGAAAATGTGGAATAATAAACTTCTATGAAGAAAGATGCATTTAAGGGCAGGAGAAATTCTTCCTGCTGATAAGAACAAGAAGTCATGTAATGTTTTGTGCTGTTCTGTTTTTATTTTGGTTGGTTGTTTTGTCTTCTTTCAAGATCAAGCTATGAGCCAAACCGTAATGCTTGAATATTGAACACTGTAATTTGCTTACATAAATCTATTAAGTATCTTGCTACATGGTATATTGGATAATTAAGATAATTTAAAAGGAAATTATTTGTCCATGTAAGTAAAAGCTTCAGGTTTTTTTTTCAGTAGTGAGAATTTACTTTTAAACTAGTTAGCTATAAAAAGGTTTAAAACTATTTTTTGACTGTGGAATACATTCACACTCTGGAAGTGAGAGATTAATTTCCAGATTGCACATAAATTTTCTTTCTACAAAAGGGCTTTTCATGGAGTTGGGCAAGTAAACTTTTTGTCTTGTTAGCTCCTAGAAAATCAGATGCTGAGACTTCTCGTTTATTCCTTTCATCCAGAACTTGTAGTGACTGTATAACAGCTGGAGTAGAAATTCATCAAATGGGTATTTGCACCAATATATATAATCCTATAAGCTATAAAGACACACCCATGAGTATTATGGCAAAGAACTGTCTGAACAAAACATTTAATCAAACTTTCAGCCTCTTATTAAACAATCTCCTATTGTAGTAATTGCATTTGAAAGGCACTGAAATACCAATTTGTAAGGGTCACATATATTGTCACTCCATTTTAAATTTTTTTAGATATTATTTTGTTTATATTTTCATCAAATGGCACATAATACAAAAACATAAAATGCGAAAATATGTTTTTTAACCTGTAAATAATGAGCTACCTTTCATGAAGACAGCCCTATCAAGAGCCTTTCAGCCTGATCCACAGCTCACTGAGACAATTAAGTGTACTTTTTTTTCAGTGAGGTTTGAATCAGATTTTTTTTGAGTGTTTAACTGTTCAAGATGTTGCTTGTTTTTTCCTTTAGACTATTGAAATGCTTTTATATGTGGCTGTATAAATTTAGGGGCAGGGGGGAGTGCCATAAAATCTAAAAGTAGAAAATCTACTTCCCTTTTCGGCACACGAAACTGTGTTAAATAAAAAAATACAATAATGATATACTACATTCCTTTTAAAAGATGCAAATCTAAGTGCATAAATAGAATTTTATGAGCCTGCTACAATCCCATTGTTTTTGTAAATTATGTGCCTTTATATGGAAATATCTGCTTCTGCAATTGTTTTTTGCCATTAAACATGGAAATGTTTTATATTTGACTTCTAAAACGTATCTACCATTACTCCAGTATTTACAGATTTCTTAATGCTATTAACAATATCAAATTTTGGTAATCTTACTCGTAAATGTAAATATATTTTAAAATGACGTGGAAAGATTTTATTTCTTCTCAGAAATGCATTTATTCTATGAGAGATTGATCCTGTTGTGTGCTTTTTTTTTTTTTAATTCTGCTTCAGAAGAGCAAATAGATGAAAAGAGAGAGAAACGCTAGCTAATCTAAATTGGGAAATGAAGAGGGCTTTTTTAAGCATGAAAATTTCATCATCTTGTCAGCTGGCAGAATGCCTGCTGTGTGGATTCACAAAGGCTAAGAATTACACTTTCATGAAATTTTCCTCACTAACTGCCCTGGTTAATTTGAAAGATAACCCACTGTTCTAATTCATTCCTCAATTGGGCGGTGCAGGTTTTATCTTTGATCTGACAAAGCATTTGTGTTAATCGTTTTGGCCCTCTACTAGACACTCTTGGGATTGTGCTTTTACAATAAATGTGTCTGTGATAGCTCTTTAGTCTATTATACTTACAATAGATCCATAGAACTGGTAATTAATTCTGTACTGCTTTGGAAATGGGGAAGAATAGGTGTAGCTCTGTCAAGTGCTGCTGGGAAGTTTGTTTAGCTAGTTCATTTTTGAAGTGTTATCCTCAGCCATCAATGAAACATCCATGCTAGGGTAATGGCTAAAAGCTGAAATATGCAAGCATAAATGGAAAAACTGACCAACTCTATTGCTTAAGCAGGGTGTAATTTCATTTATAGTAAGTGGATCTAATTACTACGTTGGAACCCGTTTTGTGTTTCCCACTGGAATATTCAAATGCTCATTGTTGAACACTTAGTAAACAAATGCCAACTCTTAGATCCTCTTCTAAAAAGCCCTGTAAAAGTCAGTATTCATGACAATAAAATGAATCCTATATCTTATCCAGCTGTTGAGGTGTTAGTTTTGCCAACTAAAAAGAATTTAATAAAAGCCCCCAATATCTTACATATGTTATTTGAGCAGTAGCAAAATTCATACAGAACTGGTTGGACTTGGAAGCTGGTGTCCCGGAAGCAGCAGGTTTTTAATCTTCTTTTTTTTGTTGTTTCTTTAATAACATGTATACACCTGTAGTATTGTTAGTAGTATCTTTATAGGCTAAAATCTGTTTTTATATAGATGCCCTTTCTGTGCTGTCTGATTAATAGTGTGTGGCATCTGTAGAACTCTGTATGTTTTTCAAAACACATAGAATGATGTGAACTTCAAAAGGGTTTTTAAAAAACACTGAAAAGATCTTGGTCCAGCCTGTATTGCACTGTTTTTGTTTCACAGTCTTTTTCTACTGGAGCACTGTAACCCGCAGGCAGAAGTGAGTTTGAAAGCTATTGAACACTGCTAAATAACTTTATACTGTTCAGCTGTGAAAATTCAGTGTTCAATAGCCCTCAAAATTTCTCATTTCTTACCTGTGGTGGGGTGTTCTACTGCTTGCACATTAGGTCGCACTATAAAAGCATCTTCAAGATCTTTGAATTACTTTATATATATATATATTGCTGTTATGACTCTTGTATATATGTTCAAGAGATTTGCATTAGTATTTTGTGCACTTAAAAAGGTAAAATATTTATAAATAAGATAACATTATAAGAGGCCATAGCATTCACACAGATTTTGGGATTGCGTGGCATATTTGCTTAAGAGAAGAAAGATGACAGGGCTCGTTCTAAACCCAGAATTTCCCACACCTCAGTGAGGTGTATTGCCAAGAACCCACAGGTGTACACCACATGAACAGGTGAAAATATGATTGTAGATGATGGTGATGACTTCTGTAATCATGTTCTCACAAGAGTCATGCATTGAAGGTGATTTTGTTTGGTGGGTGGGTAGGGGTAATGGTGCAATATTTTATTTATTGCTGTGCTAATAGTACCAGAATTATATGGGCATGTGATGAAGAGCAGTTAGGGCCAGAATTGTGACAGCAGCTGATGTAGTAGGCAGAATCAGATGGATAGGCTCTACCTTCCGATTAACTCCAGTGATTATTTTCAGTCCTTTCTGTATGCCTGGAAATAGGTTTCTCAGTCTTTCCCAAGTTTGAACTTGTCTCACTGTCATTTTGGTTTATACATATGGAAACAGAGATGTTTATTTTTAGTACTGAAAGCTTTGAAGTCAAGGCAGAATTGAGAGTGATCAGAATTAAAGATAAAATAATTAATGTGATTCCATTCACAGTTTACTGAGAACCTGAGAGAGAGAAGGAAGGTTGCCACCAGATTATCAGGAATTTCGTCCTTCCCTCCACAGCACTATTTTGTGATCCACTGTTTGATTGAGGATGACAGATGAGTTTTGTTTGGAATCAAGTTTTGGTTAACCAGGAGGAAGTTGGAAATATCTTGATTATTGAACAGGGCAGTCAGTATTCTACCATATGAAAGTGTAAGACATCTGTCATAATTAATATTTATTGAATTATAAAAGATAACCCTTTTGGTCATGGTGTGTAGTGCATTTTGGGGATGAGTAAGCAGTTATTTGTCACAGCACTCATTGAGTCCATTAACTGGAATCGATTCACTATTACTGCAACTTCTCCATGATCTGCCCTGTAAAGGAATTGTTTGGTTCAGACTTGCAGCATCAATACAATTTTTAGTGAAGTGTTTCAAAGTAATGATCGATCTGCCTTTACAAAGGGTTTAACTCTCCTCATTGGATTTTACCAGCCATGGAGGACATGTATCCATCTGGCTGGTGGTTGAGAGAGGCTGAGTATGACTCTGTGCACTCCACATTGTAACCATTGAGAATGAGTTAACATAAGCAAAGAAGCAGCATCTGTGCTTAGTCCCCAGTCTGGTACTCTGCCAGAGAAGGCTTAATGACACTGGATATCTCTGTCAGCTCTTTGTAGAAAAGGCTCCCCAGGCTGGCCACCACATGCATCAGGTTCTAAGAAATATGGATTGCTTCAATAGAGTAAAACTAACTTTGTAATTTCCTCTGTAGGTAGAATGCAGGAATGTAAGGACTTATTATCACAATAATTTGTCTGCTTAGGCTTATAAATGGCAGTATTGTGAACGCCGTGTTACAGGAAGTGTGCCCAGAGGTAAATATGGCCGTGGTTATGATTGCCACCAAGTGTGTAATGTTTACCTAGGTGATTGAATCACTCATCTAATAACAAGATGTTGCTGTCTTCAGAGGATTACAGAAAGCACAGTCTTTGAAGGTACTCTGTTGGAACTGATCTGTTGCCCCGGTCAAAGCAATGATGAATTTCAGCAACACTTGGAGAGCAGGTTTGTGCTGCAGTGGAGGGATGCAGCTGTTGCTCAGAGTATCTGATCTGGCTTTAAACTGACTGCAAAGTGTGTAGCTTTGGTGTACCAGTAGCAGCATTTGTTATGAGATTCTGTAGCCAAGAATTTAAAATCTTAGGCAGATCTGTGCATCCTGTGGAGAGATCTGCCACAATGGCTGGTGGTGCAAATGTGTCTTTCTTTGGATATCTTGGGTTGGCAGAAGTGCTAAAGATACTATGTGGATTTGGAGGATTTGCTGCTTTTGAGTCTATTTTAATAACAAATAATGAATCACAAGAGTGTTTATAAAAAATCACTGGTCTTGAACGGATCATTGTTCATCTTTTTTCTTTTTCCAGGAGTTTTAGAGAGCTGTTTTAAATTATTTTAGGTTTTTATGTTCAATTTAAAGTTTGATCGAAAATTATCCCACTAGTCTATATTTAGAGACATTACAAGAAGGAAAAGTCCAGGTAATCTAAATAAGGAATGAAGTGAGTCTTAAAACCACCAGTTCTCTTGGAATTCTGATGTAGTTAATGCCTTATACTATAGTAACTTGGGCCAACCAATTACTGAAATACCAAACCAGGTTGAGTCTGTATTGGTCTACAGAATTTTTAATAGAGACAGCTTGCCAGGAGATTACACAAGTGCACAAGTTCTGTTGGGCTTGAATGCTTAATGGTGTTGATATGTGTAAAATCAGGAATTCTTACAGTGCCCAAGCAGCTTGCATTCATCCATCAGGACAACCGGAGTTAAAATCTGGTTTTCTCTGGACATAATTCCTTCTGTAAGAATAAGTTTGCTTGATGTTCATGACCTGAAAGTGATGTGCTTATCAGAAATGTTTTCTTAGAAGTCACTGTTGATATGGAGATCCAAGGTCCAATGCTGATTTTAGAAAGTGGAAATTACTCGCATTAAGCCCTTTATAAAACACCCAAAACCTAAAGTGGCACCATCTGTGGTAATTCAGAAGTGAATGGGCATATAAAGGAAAAAAATATGGATTGTTTTTTAATAACTAAAGTAAATCTATGTTACCTATCCTAAAGTTTCTCAGTCTTTGTGATTTTTTCCTTCAGCTTCACAAGTAAACTTAAAATAAATTTTACAGTATTTGAGAAACTAAAATGTTTTTCATTCAGTTGCCTTCTTTTTGTAAACCGTTTTGTTTGATGCTGTCTTTCATAGTCCACATTCCTAAAGATAATGGAATAAGAAAATCATGGGGTTGGGAGGCAATGGAGAGCATCCATGAAAAACTTCATCTGTATTTGCCCAAAAATGCTTTTCCTTTTGGCATATTGGAAATGGCTTTTGCAGGTGTTTATTTTAATCCTGTTCTTAGATGTCAAAAGAATTATTTTCATTTTTTCTGGTTTCAAGCAGTTACCGTTGCCAAAAATAATTATAGCAATGTTCAGTCACTCTCCTATTTCTTGATAAAACACTCTTAGAAAAATTAAATAAGGTGTTCCTCAACAGAAGTTATTTCAGTATTCAAAATCTTGTCATAAGGAAGCTTTGTAGTTAGAAGACAATTTAAAAAACTTTTATTTAACTTCATCCAAGCAGCTGTTTACTTCTCCTTGATGTTCAGTATTTGGTGCAGCATGTGAAAAATGGGTGAGGATGTCAGTATTTGAGAATTGAACTCATCAAGTGAGGAGTACTTCAGACCTTTCAGCTTGGTTCTTGGAATTAAGTTTATATATGTGAAAAAACCTCTGAGCAATGAATCTGGGCAGCACCATTTAGCTAAACTCTTTTGCCTTCCTATGCTCGTTCATGTGCTGTGGCAGGGGGAAAGTGACCCTTGAGCTGGGTGAGACTTCTGGGGAATTACTAATTTTTCATTTATGGTGGTCAAGAGAAGCAGTACCAGCTATAATGCAAGAAATTTTCTATAAGATATCCTGTATCCTGGGAAACACCATGGTAAATTTTAGCAGCCTGTGCTGTGTTAGAGTTGACATTTGTTCCTTTTCCTGACTTGGGAAACCTGTAGTTCTACAGGTTTGTTTGAAAGGAATAGTTTTAAGAGCCAGTGAAGTTTTGGATCATCTGAGATTAAAAAGAGATGTTACTTCATCTTGAGACTGTTCCCACCTGCAGGTAGAAGTGGCAAATACTGCTGCGTTAGACATGGCTTCATGGAAGGGTTTTGGATTTGCTTCAGTGTCTTGTTCAGAAGTCAAGTCAAACTGCACAGGGTCTTTTGTTTTTTCAGTGTATCAGTGTTTCCTGCAGTGGATATGTACAGGTGGAGTATTTTTTTTTAATGCCCAGGCATTAAGAAAATAACTGCTTTGTATGCCTGCTTTGGGAGATAGTGTGATTGGAGTGCAGAACCTTATTCCAGTATGTATAGTCCGATAGTAAAACTGTGCTTCAAAACAGATGTTGGCCCATATGCAGCATGTGTTGTGTTAGTCTCTGTGAAGAATCTTGGAAGTTTATCAGTCAGTTTGGCTAGATTGGTCTTTAGATTACATTTCGTCATATGTCATCTACTGATGGACTTCACTTCTGCATTTTACTGATCATTAATCTGTTGCTTTCATTCAATCAAACATGGGGTTTTTGCACTGTGTTTCTTTTGTAAATTGAGCCTGGTGAAGGGGCAGCTCTGCCTGTGCTTTAGTCCTGTGCATACTGTGATGGCACACTGTTTTAAAGGCCTTTTTATTGCTACAGATGAACCTCCCCACTCTATTTCCATGCCATGCTTAAGATTGTGTCTTCAGTCTGCCTGCAGCTGCAGCATCCTATAACACAAGACAAAAAAAAAAGGTCTGTAGTCCTGCTAAAAGTCTTAGAGCAGCTTAATGACAGTCTTGTTCACTTTCCTCTGTATGAAGTTTCAGCTATCCAGCTATCTCCAGTCTAGGGGCGAGTGTGTTGGGCTTTGAATCCACAAATGTACGAGAGAAATGTTTCTGAAGTCTTCTAAAGGCGTGCCAGATTTCTACGTGAAAATTAAGGCTCTGCAGAATTTGACAAGTAGATGTTTTCCTTTTTTCCTGAGCAAAGTCATTAGCTTTGTTAGTGGTATCTGCAAGAGACATCACAAATCCATGACTATCAGTAAAGGTCACCTGATAGGAATGTTTATGCAGTGCCTGAACTGGTTACACCTAAAAATAAAAATCTCAGTTTCAGAATTGTAGCAGGTACTCAGAATGGCTTGCATGTGGACCTTCCACCTCCTCTGGAACAGTACAAACCAAAGGTTGATGTTTGACGATTGGTTTGTTTTTTATACTGGACCAGAAAAATTCTTTGTCTTGTCTTTTCCCTTTCTGTATTGGTGTCTCCAAGTCAAATGTGGGCAATCAGAAAGTATGAAATCCCAAGCAGATTTATCTAATTAATACATCCACTCTACAGCACTGGCATCCCAGACACCGATTTAGCTGGCATTTTTCTTGTATACTTTTTCGTTTATCAGTTATAACAACCTGTCTTAGAAGATTATGTACATGCACATGTTGGAGAGCATTTTTGTAATAATATGCTGTTCTTTCCTAATGAAAATTTGGTCAACCTAACAATATTATTCCTTTTACCCTCATTTGATGGAAGTCCCTGTGTTAATACCTTCATTTTGGATTATGTGTATTTATAATGTCTTTTTTAAAGATGTTTGCATTAGCAACACTTCATTTCTGCACTCTGACTTGAATGTGAAGTATTTAACATTGTGCATATTTTATAGTTGGTATGTTTTAATTGTTTAAATTTTTAGAATTTACTGGATTTGGAAGAATTATCTGAAAGGACAAAACAGGAGGTGGAGTCAAGTGGAGGTGTATCCTCATCAACTCTGCAGTCAGCCCCCATTCCTTTGAGTGCAAGGCAACCCAGCTGTGAGGATTGCTGGCCACACTCACTCTCATCAGAGAGAGAAAGAGGTGGGGGGTGGGGAGAGAGAGAAAATTAGCAAGACAAAATTCCTTTCTATCAATCCTGTCTTTACACAAATTCAGACTTCTGAGTTCCCATACGTGAGTGTGTAACTTAATTTCCAAATTACATGATGAAAGCACATCTGTCCCAAAATTAATACCTCTTGAGAATATCATAATTGTATATACTGAAAATAATTAGTATCTGTAATTTGCAAGTCATAAATGTCTAATTTTTAGCGAAGTTGTTTGTTTCCATTTAAGATAAATTCTCAATTTAATATCCAAAGCAACATTTGACTATACTACAAAGAGGCCAGAATTGTTTAAAAACACAGAACCCCCTGGCCCCCCAAAATACAGAGGCTCAAAATGGCATCTTCTGGGTTCTGTTGCATAATAAGACGTTAGATTTCTGCAGTAATTTTGTAATTGCTGTAATAATTTTTACTGGATAATATATTTTTTCTCATACTGGCAATTCATGCTGGATGATCTTGCAATAGAGCTACCTGTTACTGACCACCTATCAAGCACAAAGACTGAATGTAGAATTTGAATTTGGTAGAAATTCTCTTTATGTATTTCTACCTGTGCATCCATCTATCTGAGTAGGAATAATGTCATTAAGATTCATACAACTATTTAGAAATATTCGATAGTATTACAGTAGTTCATGCAGTGTGGATGGTGCTTTCTCACACCATTCTTTAGTATTTGCATGTGGTTTTTATGCTTTCTTGAAGGAAGCAATTAATCAAATCCCCCCTCCCTCCTACTGCTTTTTGCATTTCTTTTTCTTTCTGTGATACGAGATCATAATTTGTACTGAGTTTTGTTCCTTTAATGGGGCATCTTTTGGGCATCACCTTGTTAGGATTCCGTTTTGGTTTTTTTTTTTACTCCATTAGTTAAGTAGCAGAAATAAACTGAACTGTGATATGATCCTTGACAGAGTTTTGTGCATGATTACACATAAGGTGGTTTTAGGATCTAACATCCTTTCTCCCTCCTCAGTCCCCCAAGTAAAAGGTACTGAAATACCTTGTCGAGAATTAATAATTTAATTTAAATTCTTTATATTCTGGTTTGTCTTTGGAGGCTTCCCAACAAGAAGTGTGAGTCAGGCACACTAAGACCTAGAAAATAAGGCTGTATTATCTGCTAAGAAATGGTCAGGCTTTCTCCAAAGTCGTATTTTCATTGTTCATCCTGTGTCCATTTCTGAAGGGCTTCATGAGGCTCATGGCAATGTGCCACCCAGCAATCAGATGTCATTCAGAAAAAGGCTTGAGCAAATACCTGTTTGAGGAGCATCTGAGACTGTAGTGAAAATAAGGAAAATGATCTAGGGAATGATTACAAGCTCTCATAATGAGAAGTACATTTAGTTTCTATATAAATTAAACTGGGTCTTTCCAGACACAGATCTGTGCATGAGAAGCCAACATCATAACCGAGGCTCAGGCTTGTGTATTGATTTTATTGGTTTTTTAAAGACAAAAAGCATCTAGACAGATCTCTCTCTCCTTCCCATTCTTTTCACCCTAATTTTAATTGTAGATAGCTCTTTATTTGCAAGGTTTCCAGCCTTTTCTTTGTGGTGAGTCACTGAACTATCTGTAACAGATCAAACATGATACAGACTTAGGAGATTGTTAAAAAATGTGTTTTGATAGGAAAGACCTTCCAAGGTGGCACAACATCCTTAAAACAAATAAGTTAGTGAAAGAAAATGCAGGCTCATCGAATCATTGAAAGGCTTGGGTTGGAAGGGACCTTAAAGATCATCCAGATCCAGCCCCCCTGCCATGGGCAGGGATGTCACCCTCTAGATGAGGTTGCTCAGGGCCCCATCCAGCCTGGCCTTGAACACTGTCAGGGATGTACCTCTCCCACTGTCTTGGTAGTTTGTTCACATTAATTCTAGCAGACTTCATTAGTTGTTATTAGGATATTCCAGCTATGCCTGAATAGTGACACTACCAAAGGAATTGTGCTTTTTATGTCTCTTAAGTGTTTTGGAACTCTTAGGAAAGATTCCCTTTGGATTATTAAAGTGGTCAAAAAAATCTAAGTATCTTTAAAAAAAAATTTAGTAATCTTTACATATTTATTGAGTACATCTAATTTGTCTTTTTGGGCTAAAGTCAGTTTCTTCACAAGAAATCTGTATAATGTCTTGCTGAACAAGGTGGTTTCATCTTATGAGATACCAGGACACACACAGAGGTAAACAAATGCCTTAATTCCCCATTTTATTCTGTAGTGTTGCTTTCCATACTGACTGCTCAGTTGAGATCTTCCATACCGTTCTGTTATTCTCAAACATGTAAGCATATCTAATAGAAGTATTTAATTATTGTGGTTAATGCTTTAAAAAACATAAATTTTAATACTTTTTCTGAACAGGAGAGTAGTAAGATAATTCTTTCAGCTGTTTAGAAAGTTTCTGGAAAGGCATTAAATGGGAGAAATATGTTAACTTTTTTAGGAGGTCTTGTTACTGAAGGATTCTTTGTTGCATTGCCTAAAGGCAGATGTAGGCCTAATATTGTTTCTTCTTAGTTCTATTTTTTTAACTCAACATCCTTTTTTTTAGAGCAAAGCTGTATTAAAACTATCAGATTATGAAACTCTGCTACTTTCTTCAGAGAGCCTTGGGACCAGCCTCAGATATTTATTGCTTTTACATCTTTCACGAGAGAAAGACAAGAATATGCTTTCATTGAACTTCACATGTTGTTTGGCCAATTTTCTATAATCCAGTAAATACAAATTGTACCCTGGTTATCCATCTATGTCTGTCAAGCACATTTTAATGGATGAGTGAATGAGTCAAATTCTATGCATGGAAATATACAAATATGGAAAATGTGGGTCTAATTACAAGGCTGCTGAATTTATAGAAGGTCAGGTAAACAAGGCGCTCTGTAATGATTATTAATTGTTAATAATGCCTTTGGCAAAACACGCTTCTGCTTTGAACACCTAACAGCTTTGCAGTTTTAGTTATATGAAACAGCCAGATTGGTCAACTGTTGAAAAAGATAAAAGACCTCACCTCTGTAATTGCTTATTAATTTTATCTGAGTAATGGGAAGGATACTGTTCTGAAAAATTAAAGTGCATTCTACAGTTACGTGTGAAGTTTCACGATAAAAATCAAAGAAATGCATTATCATTCGTTCCTTGAATAAATTAATAAATTAATTTACAGATAACTTGTTTCCTCATAAGGTAGTCCTAGAAGCTGTTTCTGTCTCATCTTATGTGATGAAGAGCCATTTTTTCTGAGTCATCATTATTCTTTGAAACAGTTGGGGGTTTTTTAAGGTGTTCAGCCTATCCTATCTGAATTCTGTTGTCCTTTCTTTCACCCTCATCCATGTACCTTTTAAACTTACCTCTCTTTTGGTCAATATTTAATATTTGTCATGTGGCTGTAAGACAGAATAATTTGCGGGAAAGGAGAGAAAAAAGGCTGAAATGGGAAACATGAGGTTCCGTTATTAAATGAAGATAAACTGTGCAAATAAAAATTCATTTTCTTTATATGTTCTAATACTGGACTATAAGGTTGAGTGAGCAGTTAATTTGGACAGGAATGGTGAGGGTGGTTGCAGGTAGAAAAACATACCTGTAACACATTCCATAGTTTTGCCTGACATTTTCTTCCAGTGTTGCAAGTACAGTTCTCTCCTGTTGCAAACTGTGGAGCAGCCAAAGCTTTCTTTCAGCAGTAGTCCTTGCTTTTTGTAGCCCTGCCACAATCCTAAACTAATGTATTTTGAAGATGAAACAAGTTTGAACATCATGAAAAACAAAGTGTTCAAATTTGGTTTAAATACTGAGAAAATGGTATTTTTTAAATGTTTGTTAGGTCATTGCAGGCCAGTGACATAGACTGGGTAAATACTGAGCAATGAGTTTTATTTAATGAAGGGATTTGCTCAGTGTAGTATTGGTCTCTGACATTAGCTGGATGTTTAATGGATTGAAGGAACTTCCTCCAAGACAGTTTTTCCAGTAGAACTTCTGGTAAGAGATGCAACTGCCTGGTTAGCAGATGACTTTTCTGATAAAACTGAAGGGTTTTTATCTGTGTGACTCTGTGAGTCTCTGCAGATACAGCTTCTGTCTGGCACATCGTGTCAAGGAGTTCCAAAGGCTATTTGAGAGAGCTGAAAATATTTCTGTTTTTTACTGCTGTGGTTTTGTCATCTTTTCAGCTTCACGGCAGTTCTGATTTGAATTGCAAAGAGAGGTACACAAAACAACAAGTTTATCATCTGTATACTGTATTGTCCACATTTCTGTAGGTTTTCTTTTGTCAGCTTCTGTTTTCATGGACTGTCTTCTGCACTCATTTGTTCCTCTTTTGCCAGGATAGTGGTGGGTAAATATCAGCAAGTGCTGATGTTCTCTTAGGTGAGCCATGGTTTTCATGGGTACATAAAGGCCATAACTATTTATCAAAATCCTTTTCATTTTCTGTTTTCTCAATATTCAATATTCAAGTATAGAATTACTTGTAGATTGTTTTTAGTGCTGCGCATGGTTAGACTTAGGGCAGCTCCTGTATTAAACATTTTTCAGTTTCTGATATTAATCTTCTACTATTCTGTTAATTCTGAGAATTTGTAATAAAAATCTTTCCATTAGTCAAAATTTGCCCTTTTTTGTGATACTCCTCGTGCCATGCTTGTTGTTCCTCTCAGGCTTCTCTTCCTTACTTTCAAATTTTAGCAGAAAGTGATGTTATTTCACTATGTCTGTTATGTTTATAACCACGGAAAAATTTACTCCATCATACTTTTTTGTATTTATAGAGCTGGTTTTGTTGCTGTTCTTTACACTGGTTTCTTCTGTCTGGTGTTAGTAATGTGCCCAGAATTGTAGACACCATTTCAAGCAAGGCCTCTCTGCTGCCTTTATACAGACGAATGATTTATTTTAGTCCTTTGTTCAATTTTTTTCCCCCTCTGCTTTTTCCTTTTCATTCACTTTTCCTTTTGATTAATGTATTATTTTAGCATAATTTTTGCCTTTCAGCATCAGTCTCTTACTGTGAGCTAACATTTATCATTCTCACATCTCTTCTCCATCCTCCCCTCCCCAATATAGCCAGTATTATCTATGCTGGTTTTTATATTTATGCTCTTTTATGACTTTCTATTTGTCTATTGCATTTCTGAATCTTTTCTATTTTCAACTCCTGCAAGAAGTTATTCCAATTTGTATGTAACTGTCACCTAAACAGTTTCTACTGTTGATTGTTTTGGCTCTGAACAGAAAGCCTGGGTGGTAAACAGCCTTATAAGCTTAGCAGAGGCTAAACTTTTCCATCTTTCAACATGAGGAACTCTCAATTCTGATATGAATTATTTGTCTTTTCTCCTACCTCAGTGTTAGTCAGTCTGGATTCTTGCTGGCAAATTGAGTCTGGTTGGGTCAAGCTGACCTCCCCCAGAAGTTTTGTCATTTTGGATTTCTGCAGGGCTCTCATTCTTACTTTTCTAATAGTTCTCTTTTATACCATGCTAGTTATATCACTACATAGATTCTACTTAGTTAAGTTTTATTACTTTGTGTAAATTCTTTAAATTATCACCCTTTTCCACAGTTTGAAAAGTACTTCTGAATATCTGAAGGTTTTTTTATAATTGAGAAGTATTCCTTAATTTACAAGTGTGGTACTTATTTTTGCTGTGGTACAAGCAAAAAAAGTGTAAATACATAATTTGATCACTTGGATCAGGTTGGAGGCAATTTGTCCCACTGATTGAGTTTTGGAGTTTCAGCTTTTTATTTTGGTAATTTCAGTAAAGTAAAGGTATAGGGTACAGTGTTACTGATATATTTTTATTTTATTTTTTTTCCCCTTCAACTTTTATGCATATTGGGAAGTTCAGCCTGTTTTGCAAACACTTACTAATGCTATAATGTTTTCCCATATCTCCCTTCTCAAATTTTTACTGTTATTGATTGAAGATTCAATTGAGAAATGTGTTTAGAACCCTGCTTTCTGTGGTAATCATAGAAGTCAGTGGGAAGACAAGAAAATTGTATTGAAAGAAATTGTGTGCGTGTGTGTTTTGTGTTTCAGCATAGATTATCTCTGCCAAAATAATAGCTGTCATTTTGTTCTTGTTATATTAGTGGCCTGTAGCTTACTACTACCCCTTTTGCCTTGCTTTTGTCCATTCGTCTATTTGTGAGTGGAAAAAGAATTTTGTGAAGGGCCATAATTTGGGGGCTTTATTATGCTAATAAAATCAATATTTTTGTTATCTATTTAAATTAAATATTCCAAGATGGTGACCCCACTCTACCCTGGTATCAAAGCTGCAGACCTTAACATTCAGTGACTTTGAAACTTGAGTTCTGTTTAGAATTTCACGTCATGCCTGTCGCAGGAGAAAAAGATGGAAAATGTATACGCTGAGCCTATAGGACTTCCTGCAGTGCTTATTAATCCTTTATGGATCATTTGAAATGTTTCTAGTTTATTTAAGCTTTGCTGCTTGTATCAGATTGTTCCTGCAAAAAAAGGGGAAAGTGATCATGCTTTGAATTTTTAAAAATGATCTCACTTTCAAGCAAAAGCACTTTTATGCTCCATTAGAGTTGAATTTGCCAAACTCTTACATCGCATTAACACAAGCTTTACTGGATAGATAAACGTGCTGTTCAGGGACTGACTAGAACTTTACCAAACTGCATATTAAGATTTTGTCACCTTGCAGTTTTTATCTTGAATATTTTCATCATGCAGATAGAGGGATCAGACAAAATTATTTCATTAAGAAATGGTGCAGCACAGTTTTTATGTATTAAGTGGGGACAGAAAACAGGAAAATCAAATTTGATAGTTTGGTGTAAGACTAGAGTCTTGTTAAACTCCCGAGTGTGCCATCTTTTGGAAAGAACAGTTAAAGTTTATGCACATAATTGAGGCTCTACTTTTTGTGTTTTGCTGCTGTGATAGAGTTGTAGAATAAATGCATTATGATTTATAGGTTGTGGAAAAAAATTCTGGATCCACAGGCAGCAGATGAAAACTCTGGGTTGAATTATTTTGGTGGCAAATTAAGGACTAGTCTCCACATGAAATGCAGTTGCAAATGGGTGAGCTTGGCATTGAATCACTGCACAGGGACAGAGAGGCCAGCAGATCCCTTCAGGAGTGGTCTGAAGGTTGAGATATCCTCATCTTTTTTTCTGGGATCATCTCAATATATATTTTCTTTGCTTAACTAGTAATTATATTTATGAATGGGGTTCTCACTAAGTAAGTGCTACTTTCAGGGAACTTTTTTATTGTTGTGTTTGCTATTTAAACCAAGATCTTTATAATAATAAGTGTATTATATCTTCTAGTTTTACTATTTCTGTAATATTTTAGTATGCTATCTGCCCAGAATTATGTTTTTCAGGCATGGGTTATATTAAAACTCTGCCTTAAAAATCAGCAGCTTTAGAGCAAAATGTAAAATTATACGTTGTTAATCTCCAAAAAGTTTCTTGTAAGAAATCACATTAATTGTTAGAATCTTAGCTTATCTTTTTCAGTTTCTTTTACTTTGTGTGTTTTATTACATAAGAGAGTGGATTAGTATCAATATGAAGTAAAAACACCTTTTATGTGTTTATATCCTTTTACAAAATGCTTATTACCATAGTAACAGAGGGGGCCTATTAGCTTAGTGTATTTCTTTAAATGTTTCTAAAACATATATAAAGTATTCTCTATGTATTACACCCATACATTGTGTGTGTTTGTGATCTTTAATTCCATTTACAAAACCCCTCCACAACTGAAAAAAAAAACCTCCAACCAAAACCAGCCAAACAAAAACCACCAAAGGAAACAAAACTATTTGAATATCAGCTTAGTTTCACACACTGTTTTTCTAAGGGTGTGTTACCTGACTTGAATTTCCATCCACAAAAATTAAAAGAAAAGGAAATTTTAATTTTATGTGGGTGTTTGTGGCTATGTGTCACATATATAAATGCATACATATGTATGTATACTTATACATTGATTCCATCTGATGGAATTTGGGAAACAATTGAAATATTTTTCCCTGAAAATATAGGCTAAGTAATCTGAATTGTTGCTAGTGTTTGCTTTTAATTTGTTTGCCCACCTTTCCCATCCTCTGACCTCTCTCATTTGTCTCTATTGCTGTCTTCTTGAGTTCTTGAGAAATTAATAACACCTGAGTTGTGCTAAAGCTAATTTAAAAGAAAAAAACCAAACCCCTTCAGATAGGTGTTAGAGGAGAGGAAGATTTAATTCAAAAAGATCAGAGGTAACTAATCAGAGAAGTCAAGGTAAATTATTCTGGTTAACAAATATCTGGGTGATGAGGAAGTGGAGTAGGTGTCTTCATTCTGCTGCAGATTACTCTTTCTGAAGATAGTGGTCTTCCCTGAGCCAAGCATCAGCCCATGCAAAGGATGTATCCCTGCAGTAGATAAAATCTGGATTGGCTTAGGTGGACTCCATGCCTGCACATTTCTTGAAATGCAGGGTGAGAAGAGAGGTTGTACCAAACCCTCCTCCATGTTGCCCTGCAGGACATCTCTAGGCAGAATGGTGCCAGCCAGACCAAAGGTTGTTGCTGGTAACATGGGATGTGATGAGAGAGAGGCAGAAGCATTTTGCTGGCTCGTGTTCAGTTCAGGTTCCCCAGCTGTGTGCCATCAGCAGAGTCACCAGGGATACTCTGTGCTCCATCACACAGATCATCAGTAGAAGATCCTGAGAGGGACTGGAGCCCAGGGCTACACTGCTGTTTCCTGGTCCCCAGCAGGTTCTGTTCCACTGGTCACCGTGCTGGGCCCAGACACAGAGCCAGTTTTCAGTCCATCAGGGTTTTCTGAGCACTGGCTGATGTTATTCCTTTCATCTCTAGAGTTAAGTACACTGTGCTGCCTGTTGCTTCTCTCCCATGAATATACCTACTTATTTTTTCTCAGGTGACCCCTCAGTCCCCTTTTCTGATGGTGTGATGGTTTAGTTGTATTTAGTTTGTACTTAGAATGCTCTTCAAGGTCTGTTGCTATTACTCTTTTTTCAGTGGCTTCAGACATGGTTTATGGCTCTTCAGCATAGCAGGTTTTTTTGTTTTTTCTTTTTGACTCTTGCCACCAGGACTGTGTGTGCTCCAGTATCATTCTCACCCATGTGTTTGAAGAAATTCAGCTAATTTCTCATGCTCAGTTCTTCACTCTTCAATCTCCACATCTTGCTAGGTCTGCTTTAAAGCTGGTGTTGAATAACTTGTCTGCCATGACTCCTTTTCAGGTGGTAATTTCTGGCATGCTGTATTTCCATTCTGTAGGTGTGAGCTGTAGTCTTTGTTTCCAGTGTGTCGCTTTTGTTTTGCTGAACTATTGTGTATTTTGTGTCAAATGAACAAGGTGTTCCAAAACAATTTCTTCATGCTTATCATTATTTGCTGTTTTGTTTTTGTCATCTGTGAATTTTGTCTAAATTGATTCCTCTCTTCTACTAATCAGTGCTGTAAAAATTTGTGTAA
Source organism: Dicaeum eximium (assembly GCA_013396995.1). NCBI lineage: Eukaryota > Metazoa > Chordata > Aves > Passeriformes > Dicaeidae > Dicaeum > Dicaeum eximium. The sequence continues at coordinate 1,299,411 of VWZP01002293.1, read as the reverse complement.
CCTTTTTGTTGTAATATACTAGCAACAATCCCTCTGCATTCCATATTGACAAATGCTTACTTGACTGTCATCACTTTGTGTCACATGGACAATTGATTTTTTGAGATGCTTCAACTTTGCACCTCTTAATCCATTTCATGTGTACTTCATTAAGACTGTGCAATGCTAATTTAATGCAGTGTCCTGTGAAAGTAAATAAAACTTCATTCAAGAGATTATTTATAGAATATCTGCCTTTCTTGACTACACCTGTAATCTTACAAAAAAAATGAACCGCCATGTTTGCTTGAGGCTTTTCTATATAAACACATTGACTGATGTTAATTCCATTTCTGTTCTTAAATTCATGATCACTTAAAGTCTGTATCAGTATTTCTGTTATTTTTTCTCAGGTTAATGTTAGACTTATATATAGAAATAGTTACATGGATTGTTCTGATTTGCTTTTGTAACTATTTCAAGGAAATTTGGTATTTTGGTTGATATTGGGTCTCAGTCATTTGAGGCAGCTTTGAGGTTTGGCATGTTCAGCAAGTAAGTGTCTTGGCTCTAACAGGACTGTTGAGTTCCAGCATTTGTTCTATGAATATGCTGAATTTTGAGGGCCTATTAAGTATTTTCTTGTTAGCAAAGCAGAACATAGTTTGTTACTATGCTGTTACTGTGCTTTTCCAAAATACAGGGAAAAATTGCATTTCTGGGTTTTTTTTCTACTGTAAACTATTTTTTGTTTCCATTACATTATTGCTTTGTTTCTACATTCTTAGTTAATATCTAATTTTCCTTATTAGTGTTCTACTTTGGGAAACTTCTGATTTATGTCAGCAGCTGTCGACTTCCAGTCTCTGTTTTTTATACTTATATTTTATACACGCTTATACAAGTTAAAATTTGCTTGTAATTTTCCTTACCTTAAGAGAGAGGACTTTCAAGTTGTTTGGAACTTGTTCTTTTACCCAGAACATTAGGTCATAATGTTAGTTTCTAAGTAGTCACAGTCTTCTACTCCAGACATTTAATTTTTCTTTACCTTTCATAATGAAATTCAGATTTATTTTTCTTTAATTAAATATTCTCTAGATTTTAGAAAATACTAGTTCTAGAGACCTGGGGCAACATGTGCGGTATGTCTACTACAAACTCAAAGAAGCTATACCATAGCAGCAAGTTTTTTTTTCTAGTAGACAGCATGTAACAAGTAACCTGTTCTGCTCTCAAGAGTTTGCAGTTGGAAATCTCTCCTGGGCCGTACAATTTCAGTATTGAGCTGTTGGCTTTAAGGGCTTTGCAGGTCTTGGTAGCAGCTAACCTTTATAGAAAACAGAAGCACAATGCATTTGAAGGATCATCCTTTACATGCTGATTTTATGCAGCTTGTTCTTACTGAATGTGATTTACTAAATAAAAATTTTGAGTGTTAGTTAAAAACAAACAAAAAAAAGTCACTGCAACAAAAATGTTGTGTTATTTTGCCTTCTGTGTCTGTCACCAGAAGCAACAGAAAACAGTCAGTCTCTTCCCCATTCTCACGTTTTTTAGTTCAACAGGTTTATGACAGGCCTTTATTTCTGTTGGGTTGGCTTTTTTTTAATGCTTACACAGGAGCATCAATTTTAAAAGTCCATCTGGTTACTTTAGTTGGTGTCCAGAATAGTTTAAGAGATTTTCAAAAAACAACACAAAAGACACCCTTCTTTCTGCTGGTGTTCTCCCTGAACCCTTGTCCTTCTAATTTTCTTCATACTAGGCTAAAAGCAGATTTTAATAAAATTTACCATGTATTACATGGGTATAAGTTTTGAAAAATTAAATTTTAAAATTTTGAGGCATTGCCACATTTTTGAAATTCTTAATTATTAACAGAAAGGATATAAACTCTATCAAAATTCCATCTCTCTTTGACCTCTTGTCTCAATCTCCGGACAGCGTGTGGAGCAGGTGGTGTGCCATGTATGGAGGTATTCCTCAGAAGGTGTTTGGATTGGAGGTGGAGATGATATGACCATCAGTCCCTTCTGGAGAAGTGAAGAACTGTGCAGTCTGACAGTAGTGGGAAAGGCAAATTAAGTCCAAGTCAGTAGGGAGCAGAACAAGAGCTCTCTTTTTCAAAAAGAACAGGCAGGTCTGAGGCAAAGTTTGAGAGCAACCTAAGGAAACTGGAGGAAAGAATTGTGGGCAAGTCTCGGAAGGAATTACAAAAATGGAAACCTGAGGAGAAGCCAAGGAGGAAGCCTGACCATCCTATAATACTTCGCAAAAGGTTTTTTGAGGTTTTCAAGTGTCTTGCTTGATGCTTAGTTTATTAATGGTATCAGGAAGAAAAGTCTCATTTAAGGTGGAGTTAAGTAGGGCAGTATATGTTTATTATCTCAAAATAAACTATGCTACAGATTTGGTTTAATTATTCCAAATCAGAGCTCCAAAAAAATTAAGTTGGAGTTTAAATGTGGACATCTTGGTATATGAACCTGCCTAGTGAGGTCCTGAGAGGGGAAATCTGATGTAATAATGAGTTCAATTGAAGCCCACTGTCATGCTTGAATTATAATCACTTGCTTATTTTAAGTCATTGCAGTGAAAGCAGTGTTAATGTTGTTCAGGTGACCTTGCCACACCCAAAATGTAGGTGGTATGGCTTTGAAGTCTTTGGCATTTGGCTATGAGGATGAGTAGATATTTTATCCTTCTTCCTTCTTTTCTGTTGGTTGTCTTTTGTCATCCTAAGAAAATCCATCTGGATTTGATATTTTTACAAAACTTTAAGAAAAATTTGTAGTGTGGAGCAGGAGCCTAGGCGTGATTAATAATCAAAAATTTAAAAAAGCCCCACAAAACCAAGAAACCAACCCAAAAATGCTTGCAGGAATTGACTGTAGATAAGGAAAAGGGATTAGAACATGGCACATGAGACTGGAGCTGGACCTGAGTGGATGTAGATGAAACTAAAAGCAAAGAAGCTGAATTGAGTGGAGTTGGTTGAACTAGAATACTCAAATATAGCATCTGCTGGATGAGCACCTGGCTGGGCAGATGGGCTTGAAATAGCATAAGGAGGCAAGTGTGGTGGAGATTGCCTGTGAAAATTTGGGCACAAAACTCAAGCAGTTATATTGGAATGTGATTGGTTTAATAGAAAAAGAAAAGCATGAGAAAATTAATAAATATTTTTCTGCCTCTGCTGTTGGAAAACACTGGGCAAAATGCATTGCTTTCAGAGAAGATGGAAAGCTGTTATGGGCTACTCTGTTTCAAGAAGCAAAATCTGTGTATTCCTTTAAACCCTGTTTTGAAGAAGAATGGATTTTTAAAAAACATTTAAAAATAGAAGAGAGATCCTGATACTATGAAGTTGGACGTTTGAAAGTTGATGATGCAGAGTAAATACTGCTTACTTAAGTTTAATGCAGGTCATTTATGTGTGGTGTTACCCCTTTCTGTGTTTTTTTCCGTGTGTACAGTTGGGACAGCACTCATTAGATGAGCAGCTGGCCTGTATTTGTTTCTCTCCATTGCATAGTGTATGCTTTTACCTTATTGAATGCACTCTCTGAAACTTTGCCTAGAATTATTTATTTTCTCCTGGAGTTTTCTGTGGCACACTTACTGCAGGATCAAGTGGCTCTTCAAAATCACCTTTACAAGAGCTGTGTGTTAAGCGACTGGCCAGTTATAATTTCTGTTTGTCAAAGAGATGGAGCATAGGGGAATGTACATCAAATGTGTTCATAAGTTTGGGTGCCCAATTGGTGGAGCAAAGGACCTGTTTTGTGAGTTTACAGTACTGGGGAACTGCCTGAAGAAGGACTTCCAGGACTTCCAGGTTGTAGTTGGGTCTGAACTGATTCCTGAGGTGCTCATTGCTTGTGGGTCTGTTCAGTGAACTGGAACTGCCTTGTCCAGCAGCACAGAGAATCTGTGTGGGGCCGTGGTGCATTTCAGCACCCTGGTGCCACGTTCAGCTCACTTTAGCACTTTGTTTTCATCTCTTGCATTTTACTGCATGCTCTCTCCAGTGTTCCCAGCACACAGGGATGCAGCAGTAGCTCTTTTTCACTTCGAAAGCATGTTTTATTGTAAAGGCAATCCAGTACTTTAAAAAGAATTAAAATATAGATATGGCCCTTTAAATTGACACGTGATTTGTACATACAGTGAACTGAGATGAGGATTACACTGGCTTCTGATTGCAGGCTTCTTGAGCTTAATGTATTTCTCATCCACTCTGTATGTGAAAATCTATTGCTAAAGAGTGCCATTGCATTTCACAAAGAACATATGCATGCATCTGGTGAGGATTTGGTCTGTATAAAGGCATAACTTGTTTTTATTAATGAATAATATAATATAATGAAAATTAAGCTCTCAACTATTCAATCAGCTCACTGTAGCATAATAAATGTTTCAGCACAGAACTTGTGTTCCAGTAAAATATAGCAAATCTAATGTGACATCCATTGGTAACATGTGTTACACTGTTTCCAGCAATGTTTTTTTTCTTAGGCAAAATTATTTCTCTCTCAAAAGTATTTCCGAGATATTTCTGAAAATTTGGTGTGATTTCTTGGAGTCTTGGACTTTTACTAGAAGCCTATACTGTAAACTGTACTGTAACAATAAGTTCCTTATTCTAAAGAAATGAAGTTTAAAAAGATTACTTTATTGTGTATTATAATTCTATCAATTGGAAAATGTTTTAATACTGTAAGTGTTCTGTTAGAAGCCATCCAGTCTGATAATTTTAGGAGATTTTTTTTTCTTTTTAGGCAGCTGTTTCCTCTCTGATTTGGATTTTAATCATGACTTGACTTAAGCTTTCATGTCTTATTTATGCTGCCAGGAGAGAACTTGAGCACTAGTTTACTTAATTATTTGCTGTACAACAGCTACTAATTTTAAAAAGAGAAAAAAAAAAAAACCACACAAAAAATGCCATCTCATCTTTAGGTCTGCTACAGACAAAAAAAGCAAAGGCAGGGAGGATGACTGTAGCTACCCTGTCTGCTTGGCACCGTCTTCCTCCTCCTCCTCCTCCTCTCTCTCACTTTCAGTTTTCAGTGTAGTGAAGAGCAGGAGAACAATATTCTGTAATTAAGGATTCCATTAAGTTGAAGAAAAGAGCAAATGGAGTTGTTTGTTCTCCTAGCTGAAAAAATTTGTCTGGGGTGGGGGTTAGTGGTAGTAGTGTAGAAAGAGAGAGAGAGGTGGGTGGAGAGACTAAGTCAGGGCTGTTTGTTGAATATACTGTTAAGGACTGTTACCATCCTAATTAATCAAGTTAGAAATTACAGCTGTAGTCGGTTTCCCCCCAATTCTTGTTATCAATTTTCTTCTCTTTTGAGACAAAGCAAATATAAATTTTGTGTTCATTTGTCATTCGTTCTTTGACTTCAGCATCTCTGAAAATAACAATGTAGCACAAAAGACCAGTATTTACCTAGTTGTAATGTGGGTTGCCATGGTGTTTTGCAAATTATTGCAATTATGTTCACCATGCGAGTCGCCCTTGGTAACTGGCGAAAAAACTGATAATCCTGTTTTGAACAAAAGGTCAAATTGCTGAATAGAAAGTCTTGATTAACTAAAAGATGTACAAAGTGGAATTATTTCCTACCATTCAGAAATAGTTCTTGATCGGGTTTGGGGGAGGGGGTGAGTAAGTACATCTGATTACTGAAGTACAAAGCATTGAAAGGATGTTGTCTTGAGCCTTTCATGTAGTCTTAATGGTGGCTTTTTTGTCAAATTTACCCATTTGCGGCATTGAAAGAGGCAGCTGCATTTAAGCTTGAGAGATGGTGCTTTTTCAAGAGTTCAGTGCATGGAAAGTTCTCAGCAGTATCTGCAGTTTACTATTAGACCTTCGGCTATTAAAACTGATGTGCTGCATTTGAGCCCATAGCTCTTGGTGCTTGTAAAACCCTCTGACTGATGATCTAATAAAGTGCTCTTACCGGACAATCTCTGATCAGATACTTTAGGGGGAAAAAAAAATAATCACAGCTCTGAAAAGGGTGGAGGTAGAAGCACATGGCTCTACTGAAAAGTTTGCTTTTGTAATTTGTGGTGGAAATGTTAGTAAATAAGACTGTATATTCAGTTTAAGTATTTTAAAGGCCCAATGTATTGTTCCAGGATTCATTTTTATTTACATTTACAAAAGCAAAAATCGAGCAGAAGGTATTAAAAAGTTTTTTCATAATGACCAGTCTTTAATATTTACATACAAGTATATAGAGGGAATGGTTTTCTGTGCTGTGAATTTCCTTTGTCTTTCCTTTATCATTCTTGGGGGGGTGGCAGGGGAAGGGAGGGAAGAGGTGAGGAGGATTAAGGAGTTTTCTCTTTTTAATTATTTCTGCGTTTTGTTTTTAAACAGCTACCTGGAAATTAATTCTTAAAACTTTGGAGAGCCTGTGTGAGAGCAGCATGAAAGCAAAGTAAACCTGAACAAGTTTGTGGGTTTACATTCTGCATCACCTAGCAACCCCCTGGCTCAGCCAGTTCTCTCGTCTGCCCCCGGTCCTGTTTACCGACCATTCAGGCTGCTCTTCGAAACCATGAAAGATATTCAGTTTCATTAGTGCCATTCTCAAGGAGAAAATAATTAAACTTAAATGAACAAACATTGCTTAGTGATGCTTTAAAGTTCTCTAGTTTAAGGTGACCAGACTCTTGAGACCCCTTTCTCTGCCATTACCCTTTAACTCTTTTGAGCTCCTCTGAACTTACATACCCATGTATATGTGTTGCCACTTCTAAAGCTTTAGGAACTTTGTTAACTCCTTCAGTATTCAGAGATGTTCACAACCATATTGCAAAGATAAATGCTTCACATAAACAATCTTTTTGTCTCTTTACCAGCTCGAAATAGACACTTAGAGTTGATGAACCTTACTGTAGGTGCCATGTATATGAGCAGAACCTTTTGTGTGTTCTATCTTACATCTGATGTCTTGCAGGAAGCTCAAGTTTCAGACTTTGACAAGTCTGAAACATTCAAGGATTGTACAAAAATTTGAGGAGAGAAGGAAGATAACAGAGTTGTATAATAATTGGGGGCAGTAGAGTGTTTTTCGCTTTCTGACCAAACTAGAGGCATAGTTTTTAAGAAAACTTTTGAGTTCTTACTGTTTGTATTTTGCTAGACTCCTTGACAAGCAATACATGGATGGGCTGTATGAGCTCTTTGTGCTTTGTTGATAGTTGACAGACAAAGCAAAATTCTTTCTGAAGCAAGGTACTGTACTTAGTTGTGACCTATTGTAGCCTAAGAATATGGCTTCCTTTGAGTTGTGTGAATAGGGAGAATATTTTGGCAAAATAGACTTAAATGTCTTTCTAGAGGTTTTCACTCCCAGTACAGAAATCCATAAGGCTTCTTTCACTGATCCTTTTCTCAATTTAGTTTTCCATGTGTAGTCATTTTAAGTATGTCTTCTCTCAGTCGCTTGCTCAAAGTCCATTTTAGCTGTTTTCAGTTTGTCTTAAGTGAAATAAAATTGTTGGTAATAGCTGGGTCTCTTTGTGAGTGGTATGTTAGCCTGAGAAGACTTTTTAATCTTTTGTGGTGTGTATTTTGGTGCCTAGAACCTTATTTTAGTGAAGGTAAGAAAACCAAGGTATTGGATTTGATGTGAAGTAAAGCAGAACATATTTGCTAATTTAGTTTGTAAAGTACAACTGTTAAGGTTGGAATTTGTCCACTTGTGGTGCTATTACATGTGCTAAAATGAGGGCCACTGTTTGCATCAAATCTATCACGAGGGTTTGGAGTGCTCTATTATCCTTTCAGCAGGCTGATGATGGAGCCTGGGCTTTGCACAAATGAGATCAATAAGTTTCAAATAACTTTTATGGAATGACATGTGACTGTACGTCTAAAGGTATCTTAAAGAAATCAATTTTTAATAACATGTAAAACTCTTACATTGACCTACAAGATATTTTTCACTTATGTCTTGTTTGATAATTTTGTTTAAAACATTTTTTATGTTAGCTTGAGTGTTTCAGTTCTTGGGGGATGGGGGAAGACCTGGGTGCATTTCTTGCTTCTTAATTATCTCTTGCTTTAATCACATACACACACCTCCAAGACTTTTAGCAGTAAAACTGGTATGACAGATAGTGCTGAGAATAATATTTTCTTGAAAATAGTGAAGTTTTCTTTTGATTTTGGACAGTTTCCTCCTTTTTTTTTCTTTTCTTTTGGTTATGGATTAGAATGCAATTCAGGTTCTATTATTTTGAAATATTCAGAATTACAAAATACGATTCTTGGAACTCTACAGACTTTCATTTTTGGTAGCCTCTAAACAGGCATTCAATCTTCTGTGGCTGACTTTGCCTCACAACAGTGATGCATTGCTGATTGGACTGTGAGATATGCACGTTCTGAAGGAACTCCTTAAAAGTATGCTATGGGACAGAATTTTGTTGTGGGTTAAATCCTCTCAAATTTATGGTATGGCCATTTTCCATAAGATCCAAAGGGGAATATTTTGGATGTTTTAGATCAGTGTACTTGGCAGCTTTACTTCTTAAATGGCCACCTGGAATCTACAGCAGAGCTTTTACCATTCTGGTATCACTGGCATTTTAAGATAGAAGGACCTCTTGTGTTCTGAGAAATTCAGGTAGCGCTTATGTCCTCATTCATGCTTTCTTTAAGGTAGCAAGTCAGTGTAGCTGCATTGTTTTGAGTTGCAGTTTGTGTGGTTGCTTTGGACCTTCTGTCTGGTCCTGTGAAGGTGTAGTTTCCATTGATGCCAGGTGCCTTTGGGGTGTCAGTTTTCCAGGAGGAGCTGAGAGGACAGATACGAGTGTCTCTGAGAACAGGAGTATTTTAGAGTGGGTGTCCTTCTCTTTTGCCAGCATTGAGTGTTAAAGTGATCATTTGCCTTCCACTAGGAAGTTCCTGGCTAAGATGCTTTGATTTGCTAGCATCCTTTAATGTGGGTCATGTGATAATAATACTGGATATATTTATTACCAGTCTTCTCCAGGACCTGTACTGCTTTCAAGTAATACACTTTCAAAAGCATATTTTCTCATTTCATTTTTCATTTAAGAGACACTTTTGTATTTTTCCTAAGAGATCATGTTTATCTGTTCATCAGCCTGGATAACGTGGAATTCTAGAGGAGGAGAGTGAACCTCCAGAAAAAGAGTTTCTTTATAAGAAATCTGTCTTTATAAGAATTTCTGTTATCCACTCCATCCCACAGCTGAATTCTGATCAGTTATATAGACCAAAACTGAAGAAGCTCTGAAAACAAGGAAATGCTTAGAAAAGCAACTGAATCCGTATCGTACAGCTTCCATTGAAGAGAGGCAGCATGAAACGGAGTGTGAAATGCTGTGGTCACTGTTAACAGTTTCCCTAAATTGGATGATCAGGTTACATCAGACTAAAAATACTCATACTAGGAAATGTAACCAGTTTTTTTCTGGATGAGAAGCTAGCCTACAGTATTTATTGTACAGAAAAAGAAAAGTTAATATGAAGTCAATGGCCAAGAGTGAGTTGGTAAGATAGGTTCTCCTCTTGTGATCTGAATAGTCATATACCATGCTGGATCTGTGATCAGGTTTCTTAATGCATTATAGGTAGCTTTATGTATAAATTTCAGGAACTAATTTCAGTTGTTGTTACTATAATAGTTACTAAAACTATTTGCATTGCCAAAATAAAATGTACACAACACCTAACAAAATATCAGAGAACATAGAATAAGCATTCCCTGGGTAAGGGATTGAAACTGTAGGGTAAATGTATCAAGAATTTATGCTAACCTAAGATGTTTCACTATTCTAAGCATATGCTGCAATATCTTTCAGCTGTGACAAGCTTGGCAGTGTGTTTAACATGGTACCTGTTCCACTTAAAATAAAAAGATAGCAGTCAGCTAGCATCAATAGTGGACTCTTGACCCAGTTCATTTTATAAAACAATTTATTTGAGGAGTGTAAAATATCAAAGGAATTTGTTATTCAGAGATGATTAAATGTTACAGTGGTATAAAACCTCAGAATATTCTTGAAAATCATATTTGTCTTATATACTCAAATTGGAGTACAAATACTTCAACTTAGTTCTAAGATGTTTTTGACTTAAAAGTTTCAGTTATGCCTGACAGACCTTGCCCACACTCCTTGCTGTGCAATTCTTTTACATTTTAAATTCTCAGATAGAGTTCAGGCATATCTCACCTGTAGCAAGGGATCTCTTGAACATAACATCAGGACTTTTGGTTTAGTATGATTTGATCTCCTTGTAGTAACATATTAAAGAAGTGGAGAGAGCTTCTCCATCAATTTTCTGTTGAAGTGAAAAGAAGGCTGGAATGTCTGATATATCAATAACAATGTCTCTCCATGAACTACTTTGAGATCTCAATATGTCCAAGCTCTCTAATAGAAGAGGCTTTGCAAGTCCCCTGGATTTCCATCACACATCAGTTGAGATTTTTCTCATGGTGTCACGGATACATGTTTTCATTAGTGCTTGGTAACTGATTTGCTTGGAAAATATCAAGCTTTGAGGGATCCTGAAAAAGTTGCTGACCCAGAATTCGGCATCGGTGATTGCTTTTAACTTCATTACTCCGTTTTTTTAGGGTTGGTTTGCATGATTCTTGTAAATTGTTTGCCTGTTTATTACTTATCAAGGAGATACTTCTTGATAGGAAAAATGCCAAAACAGTTAAGATGCTCCTTTTAAAGGCTTAATTCTGATGGTGGTCATTTTTCTAGGGGGGAGGGAGGAAGGGAAGCCTGATGGCTCATTTTCCAGATATATTATGCTGTTCTGTGGCAGCACATTGCTTTTGTTTCCCTCAAAATTTTTGTTCTGACAAAATTATCTTAGAATTTTTCCCTTATGAAGAATTTGCTTAGTGTCTTTCCTGTGCCCAAAAAGGGGGATAACCATGAGGCGAATTTTTAAACATCATGAGGTGTCCCTTTCATGCCTTCATCCAGTCTTATATAAAGTCAGATAATCTCATCTCCAGGTTGTTTCCATGAGTAGCTGCAGGTTCCAGAGGAGTGGCTGTGTCTGCCCAGGCTGTCGGGAGACAAGGACCTGACAAAGTCAGATGTCTTTAAGGTATCACCTGTGAGGAGCCCTCCTGATCAAAGTCTGCCACACTGACTCTGCTTTGGTAGTCTCACAGATGAGTTACTCCATCTATAGGATCATTCAAGCAGCTCTCTGATGTGTCTTTATACTTTGTACTTGCTGTACTCTCTGTCTTTCTACTTGCTCTTGAGTAAGTCCCTTAATCTTGAGGGACATTCAGGATGAAGCAGCTGTGGGAAGTGCACAGAGCAGGCAGGCACCAGGACTATGCAGAGTTCCTGTTCCTGCAGGAGAGGTGTGTGTTTCTGATTATACCAGTTCTGACCTCAGCAAGTCCTCCATCTGAAAAAACCCTTTCAAAAGTTAAATGAGACTCTTACTTTTGGCAGCAGTAGAATTGGTTTGTTTGTAACAGTGCATCCTCCGAGGTTTTTATCAGATATATTTCCCCACAGAAATTTGGGGTGTTGCTTGAGGAACCTAAGCTATGCTGAAATTCACTGAAGTGGTGGAATCACCGTCCCTGGAAGTATTCAAAAGGCATGTGGATCTGGCTGCTGGGATAATGGTTGGACTCTGATCTTAGAGGTCTTTTCCAATGCTAATGATTCTATGGTTCACATTACTAAGTGGGTAAAGTTTTCTGGTGGAGTCTTATTTCACTATTTGTGATAGCATTCCTGACCTGAGGGGATCTCTTCTTGGCACTGTAGCAGTGGCAGGTAGGTGTCACTCATGTCTGCTGAAATTCCAGTGCATGACACTGGTTCTCACACTGTGATTCAGACTTTCATTGCTGCTGGTATCTCACCAAGGTGGGGCAGATGCTTTGGATTTTGCCACTGTTATTACTAGAGTGTTTCTTTGTTCTGAACAGGCAAGAAAGCAGATTAGAAGTTGAAATTACTTCAAAGTAATTTAGTTTCTGGTACACAGCAGAAAAGCTTTCCTGACTTCACAGCAAGAGCTCATCTTTAAGTCAATATTCATATCACTTCTCGTGTTGGAAGTGTAAAATCATGATGTAATTCTCAGAAGATGTAGTTACTACTGATAGTCAAAACAGTGGCCAAAGAATATGCAGAGGTTGTGGTTCTAGTTCCTGACATGTTGCCTACTACTAGGAAAGTTTGTCTGTTCCCCCAAACACTCAGCAATTTACAGAAGGCACAGACAGGTGGCACAGGGAGAACACACCACATGTGTAGAAGAAATTACAGCAATTGGAATTGATGACTTTCAGGTCACTGAGTTAAGTCCTCTGTTGCCATGATGAACTGCCTGATTTAATTTCATAGTCATCTGTCTTTTAATATTGCTTGGGGGGGATCAATAGATATGATAATGTATCCAGTAATGCAGTATTGGTGGAACCTCATTCTTCCAGAGGACTTCAGACCACTTCAGCCTGATTTGCCCTGTTAGGCAATACTATCCATGATAATGGATGTTGTCAGGAAAGCAGCTTTTGAAGCTTCTGGTCTTGGAATGAGTGGATATAATATGCTTTTGTAAGAGTATGAAAAGAAAGGCCAGTGTGAAGTGCAGGTGTCCTGACTCGCAGTGGTACCTGGATCAGAAAATCTTCATTGCATTGTCTCTCACATTCAGCCTTCCAAAAACTGGTTTGCTGATCAGTGATGTGAGCAGCAGGCTTAAGCTGCCTGGCTAGGACAGCGTGTTCAGGCTGGGTTCCTGTGCTTCCCTTCTGGTGGGTTTGGTGGTGTAAGGTGATAACTTCAGCTCTGCAGTGCTGGAGACGTGGGTTTGGGGTGTAACGTGCTCAGATGTGCCAGCCCTCTGAGATTGGGCATCATCCACCAGTATCCCATTTTCAAAAATCCAGGTTAATATTGTCTTCCATGGGGAGGAAGATTGCAGAGAAGCAAGTGTGGATTACAAGAAGATTCAACTCCAAAGTAACTGACAGTGACTTCTGAATAATTTTCAGTGCTTGCAGCTTTCTGCTTTTTACCAGTGCATTTTTTCATTCCAAGTGAACTTTGAAAGTGTTATAGTGCCTCAGCATCCAGACAGTCTGAAGGCAGGAATAGATGCAGAACTGGAGTGTCTTAGAGAAGCACATTCAGTCCTCTGCTGTAGCAGGCAACCAAGCTACATTGTCAAATGTAATTTGTAAAAATTATTAAGATAAAGCTCAGTAAATACATGTTGTTGACCCCTGCAACTTCTGTTTGAAAGGCTGTTACAAAACCACTTGCCTCTGTATTTTGGGGTAATATTTCTAATGCTTGTTGATCATTAGAATGGGAGAGGCTAATTCTCAAGAACAGACTTACAAAGAAACAAAAATTACTTTTGACTTGCAAATTTCTCCCTATTAGCTACAGTTCATGGACTTAATACTCTTCAGGGATTTTCTTTTATATTGTGCATGTATTTCAGGGTTTTTTCACATACCTTTTTATATTTTAAAATGAACTAAGCATTTCTGGGCAGGATGTTTGGAAACGCTAGTTGCTTTTTTTCCCCTCTGTCAACTTTTATTTCATTTCCCACGGTGTTGCAGATACCAAGTAGAACAAAGCTGAAGGTTCCCTATTATGATTTTGTTTGATGTACTACAAATTAATTTACAGACTCAGTGATAGCTGCTGGGAAATGAAGGATTGGTTTTGTTTGGTCAGTGAAGATGACAGGCATGGATCAAATAAGGGTTAACAATAATGCACTTGAACAGATTGAATCAGAACATAATGCATGTATTGAATTTGATTGCAACATGCATGACCATGGAAGAGTTTTTTGTTTAAGAGAAATCAAGGCTATGGCTTAATTATCAAAGCAAAACAAGAGACATAAAGAGCTACATGTTTCTGATACTGCTTTTTTCAAAAATAGCTCCCTTCACACAGTTATCTACATGTTTAATTTCCATGCATAATAGCAACAGTTATTGTTGTCATTTGTTACGAGAGATTAACAGATAGCAAGTACAAACAAACGCAAATAAGGCCTGAATAGAGAGGTGACAAAGAAGAAAAGACCTCTTTACTGTTAATTATAACTGGTGGGAAGTCTATACAAAAGACATTAACTGTTTTCTATATGAAGTGAAGTGACATCCAGTTTGTTAGTATCTACTCAACACATCTGGGCATTTTATTGTAGGCAATAACTTAAATCTTCATTTTTTTGAGTATAGGTCATTGAGAAATGCACTGCTCGGTAAAACCTGTATGGTTTGATCATTATTTCTTACTAGCTGAAAACAAGCATAATAGTAAGCTGTTGAATTTAAGTGGTTATTTTTATCCTAAGCTGTGGTCTTTAGTTTGATCAGGTTGTTTTCAGTCTTTTTTCGCCTGTTTTTTATGACCAGCAGAACCTCCCAATGCTTTCTTCAACAGTGACTGCATTAGACTGAAACAACTGCATAAAGAAACTTGCTTCAAATGTCATTATTCATTGGTAGTTTGAGAGGACCTTCTGTGCATCCCCTTATAAGACAGTAGAAGCTGTACCTTGTGAGTGGTGTAGTCCTTTGTTTCATAATTGTTAGCTAAAAAGGCCAATAGGTGGCAGAAAACACAGTTACTTTTATCATACATTATTTTCATGGTTGTCTATTTTTGAATATTCTGTTCAGCTGAAGCTGGGATGCTGCTCCCATTCCAGGCTTTGTTTTTTCAGTTGCACTTGCATTCCCTAACAAAATATCATACTATCTGGCAGTTTCCATTATTTGTTTTTCTAATATAACAAATTGTTTCAAAGTTCAGATGTAGTCATTTAATACGTTTTGAGTCATGAATGTTCTCTTTGTGCGCACAGAATCTTTTCATAGTTACAGCTGAAAAAAATCTGCTCTTCAACTGGAGGGTTTTGGAATGGGTGAGGACACTCTCCACACCTCCCCCTGCCTGGCTGTGTATTTTAAGGTGCTGTTTAGTCAGATTGCTGCCAGATGTTTCATAGGAGGTAGAGATGCCACAGAATAAACAAATTTCCAAACAGAGCATGTCTTTTGTCTCTAAAAATTAACTTAATGCAAGATCTGTGAGAATTCATTATCCTTACAAAAATGTTTTTGATTTTTCCCTCACAGTGGCTCTAATGATATTCTTGGTACTCATGCAGGTGAGTGCCTGAAGATCTCCATGCTATCCTTGAATAGGTTTTTTTTGGCAGAAGGTTATTCCATGTCTGTTTAAACGGAGTTATTTAATCAGTGTGAGACAACATAACAGACACCTTCCTCTTTTAGAGGAAATCTTAGGTTAATTTGCAAAACCAAAGCCAAGGCCTGTGTTTTTCACTTGAGGCCCATTCTGTGACTTCAGAAGACACAGGTCAGGTGTCTGTTAGGTCAGGCCCTAAGTTAGGATTTCTCACAGTGAACCATGTGTTGATGAAGTAGCTCAGTCTTGGTGAGCAGTGTCTTGTGTTGCTAATGTCAGTTCTGAAGTATTTGTCATAAATAAATTGAATATGACAAAGAAAGTGGTTCTAGGACTGCTAGGGCAACAGCTGTGCAAGTGACTAAATCACAGGTTTTTGAATTCTTGACATTTTCTCACTGTGCAGTTTTAAATGTCATGATTTACATTGCTAATCTACATAACAATAAAGTTCACACTTAGTGATCAGATACACTGATCATAGTGTTTCCAAAATTCCCTACTTTATTAAGAGGGTCTAGAGCAGGGAGGACTTCCTCATCCCAAAATCTGTTAGGTGAATTGCTTTTGGAAATGCTTTGTTCATCCTCCATTTACTATAAATGGATCATAGGGTAAACTAATGGATAATAATAAGAAGAAGCTTAAACTGGATATCAGGCTTTAGATGTCAGAGTTGAAATGAATCTAACTGCATATGTAAATACATTTTGCATTCCTGCACTATGGGCTTAAACACTCACTTCAGGAAGTGTTATATACATTGATATTGCTGTGATTTTCACACACAGTTTTTCTGGTCTTCCCACATGGACAAAAGCTCTCCTCTTCAGGGGCAGCAGGAAATGTTTTGATGGCTTTGGCACCAAGTGAGATAATACTGAGTGTCTGACATGGCTGTAGGAATGGTGATAGAGGAGAGGTCTCTGGAATAAATGAAGTTACTTGGAAAGGATCTGAAGTTTCATCTTAAAAAGATAAAGAAAATCTAAAACAGTCTTGGAGCACTTCTGAAATTATTACAGAATATATTTTTAAGTTGAAATCCAAGTGGAAATTAGGTAGAAGTCATTGCCAGATTATTACATTGGGGCAGCTTGTCAAAGAACTAGTGAGAATGGAAGAAGGCAACTTTTTGAGTTGTCCTCTGATTCATAACATTTCTGTCAAAATACCAGGGATCCAGGTATGGTTGGATTTAACTTCTTTGCAGGAGCAACAAAAAATTTGGAAACAGGCAAAACCAACCGGTCACTATTCCCAGCAGAGACATCACCAGCCAATAGTCTGAAATGCAGAGTTTGAAAGGGCTGAGCTGCTCGAGCTGCTCAGGGTGGTAAAACAGGAACTGCTTGAGAGGAATTGCAGGAAGACTAAGTTGACTTCTCAGTTAACAATAGAAGCTTAAATGCTCTGCCAAGTTAGGTGAAGTGAGGAAATGCTAAGAACCCAGTCTTAATTTTGTGTCCAAGGTATTGACATAGTAGGGAAGAATAAAATCACAATTCTTGAAAAACAATAAATCTCTTTCTGGAAACGACTGCTCAGTGCTGAAATGCTTGGTAGTGTGCTCTAGGCAGTCAGAAATTGAGGAGGGAAAGGACCAGAGAACAAGAAGGACCAGATATACAAGTTTCTGTATAAATTCATGTTTGTTGGTATCTGGAATTCAGTGTGCAGTACTGGCTTCATCTCCCTCTCCAGTTGTCCCATTTTCCACCACTCCCTCGTTTCCAAAAAGACCTAGGAGAAATTCAGAGAAGGGCAACAAAGATTTGGAGTGGTTTCCAGGCAAGGAACAACTAAGTAAATTAGGACTGTGGTTTGGAAAAGACTTTGATTGAAGTGATGTGATGGAGGTCTGTAAAATCATGAGTGGCACAAAGAAGGTGAATGCAGGATGATTTTTCCTAGTCTCTCCTGATGCAAGAACTAGAAAGCATTAAAAGAGAAGCTGCATGTGTGTGTGTGTGTGTGTGTGTGTGTGTGTGTGTTCTCAAGAAAAGTAAACTACTTTTCCATATAGTTTATAGTTGTTCTGCAGGATGTTGCAGATGCTAAAAGTTTACATGGGTTTGAAAAGCACTTGGAGTTCATTGGGCTCAGTAAAACATTAATTCAGTCACCACTGAATACAGAGGCAATGATTCAGGTGGTCCTTGAGCATTTCCAAAAGCTGGGCAAATATTTTGAAGAGTTTTACTGTGTCCTTTCTCTTTCGCCATTCCTTAAGTCTCTTCTATTGGTGTTTCTTAGGGAGGAGGTGTGGCATTGTTTTTAGCCTATGGTTGAACCTGGTATGAAAAGTTCATCCTTACCACTTCTGGAATCATTCCTTCTTGCATACTCTTAAGAGAAGCCTATTGCATGGTCTGACATAGAGCAAACTGGCTCAGATTTTATTTCATTTTTACCCAGCAAAATGTTAGTTTTTCCTAAATGAATCGGTTTACATTGAAGTCTTGGAAGCTTTCTGGAAAAAAACCCCAAAAAACACCCAAAAACCCAGAAACTTGAAGGAAAGCTTCTGGCTGCCATCAGAAAATATTTAATTTATTACAAGTCTTGCAGAATAGAATGGAATGGCGT
>VWZP01002293.1:1229100-1276600 GCA_013396995.1 Dicaeum eximium | reverse complement strand
CTGTAAGTTGGTAATTTTAATTAATTTGTTTCAGTCTTTTAACATCTTTAGTTAGATTTCAAAAGAAAGTATGTTTTCTGCTTTTTTATACGTGTTTTTAAATTATTATTTCTCTGTGCTGTATATAATAATGCTTTGGAG
Organism: Dicaeum eximium; assembly: GCA_013396995.1. Lineage (NCBI taxonomy): Eukaryota > Metazoa > Chordata > Aves > Passeriformes > Dicaeidae > Dicaeum > Dicaeum eximium. The sequence continues at coordinate 1,276,459 of VWZP01002293.1, read as the reverse complement.
GCTTGAAACAGCAGCCTTTCCTGGAGTTCAAATTCACAGTGGTCCATTGTGAAATATCAAATGAATACTGAATAATAGTTATTGATTTTTATTATTATTTTTAGAAATGGGAACATTTAACTTCATGCTTTGAAAAGTGGAGTAAAATTCTAAATAATTTGCATGTAATTTTTTTCAAACCGTTAAGTACAAAGTGATTGAACATGGATCCTGCCAGTTATGGCAGTCCCCCTTTTTAGAGTTTAAAAAGCTTAATATGTATGCTTTCTTGCACATTCTACATCTCAAAGTACTTTAGACATAACAAATGGATTTACAAACTATATATAGGTTCACTTACTTTATCACTGAAGTGCAGTTACCTCAAAGATTGAACACAGCAGCTGTTTAACAACCTAGAGAAACATCACGTGGCAGCTGGGAGTGAGAGCTGAAGAACACAGCATCCAAGGGAGCTTGAGGCATTTGATCCAATTTTACTCCAGTAAAATTAATTAGGCTGGGACACTGAGGATAAACGACCAGAACTTAACAGAAGGTGCCCACAGGACCTTTAATGGCCGTGAGCCACCTTCATTTCCTCTGAAAGATAACACTTCATTCCCTTCTAAGGAGGGTCCAGCAGGAGGAATTCCCTAGAATCTTTTTTGGTTTTGGTTGGTCTTTTGTGCAGAAACTGAGTAGGAGTATAGTCCAGGAGTGAACAACTGTAGAACAATTGAGAATGATTGTAGAACAAAGGGAGAAGGGCCAGTAGAGAAGAATTACCTTCTAATCAGAATAGTTCCTATGGAGTTGGTTGTTACAGGGGAGGGCGTTTCATGAAGTGTGAAGAAATCAATTCACCACCATTTTGGATTTCCTGATGTTTTGCTGGTACAGCTAATGACATTCCTTCTAGAGCATAAGAAAGTGGGGAAAGTTACAGGAGCTATGAAACAGCATTTGTTAAAGCTGTGTTCTTGGAACTAACTTACAATGGTAACAGTTTCCATCATGAGAGGTTTTTTGGTCTTATTTTTCTTTGTGGAAAAGTTTTGAACAGGTATTGATAAAACAGTTATGGTGCTAAGTGAAACTTTCAGCATAATTTGAGCTGAAAAAGAGGCTGTCTTGTGTGCTCACGTGATGCTGGACAAAACTGAAGTATTCATGTTCTGTCTCATAAATCCAAAAGTTCTTTTGAGAACTTGCACAACTCTGTGAAAACCTTTAGATTTTTTGATAACCCTGTGACAAAATATGTAGGGAAAATGCTTTTCTGTTCTATAGTTTATCTCCTGTTGCATGTGAGTTGGATGTATTGACAGAAGTACTTAAACTTCTTGCTTTATGCAGAGGCATATCTGCATTTGGTTACTCTGTTTTCATGGTCTAGGTGATTTGTTGAATGCCATGCTTCCAAATACCCAGGCAGCAGAAACAGAGAGAATACCTTTCAGTACTTCCACATGGATAAGAAAATGCTGCCATTTTCTCCATTTTTGATTTTACTGTTCATCAGTGCTCTAATCCTGCTGTCTAGATTTTTGCATGGGTGATCTTGTTAAAAGAGCTCAAAGTTCCACTAGTGGATAATGCAGATGAGTGCTCACTATAAGGTTGAGAAGGCTGGAATGCTCTTCCCCTTGCTGAAAACCACTCAAAAATCTTCACCTAACAAAACAGCCTGTTGGCATGGATAATAAATATTATGTGGCTTGGCTGCATTCCTGCTGCCACACAAGGTTGTTGTTATCTAACCTAATTTGTATCTTCCAGTCAGCTTTCAGTTCCGTTCCTCATCCCAAATGTAGAAATACATAGATGCTCCAAACAATGAGCTAGCTATTATAAAAATTAATTTTCTGCTTGAGACAGCTCCTCTGGTTAGGTGTTCTATATGTATCAAGTTATTAATTGTTTGCTATACAAATACTTTTTTGAATTCCACCATGCCCCCGGCCTTTTGGGGGGGAAAAAAAATGGAACCTGCAGTTTTCCCTTGTACTTGTGCAAACATTAACAAGAGAATTGACAGTTCTGGACTGAATACATTCAGTGTATCACTGAACAAAAAGTTATTGATGACCTAACGTAGATAATACAGTCTTGAAGCCTTGTGAAGAAACAATGTATTAAAGATGACATCCTTTCAAGAGACAATTTCCATTGCAGAATTATACTGTGGAATGAAGATAAAATTGAGTGGGATATATAAATTTGGTGAATTAAGATGAAAGGCTGTAATGAAAAGACAGTGAAAAAAGTGTCTGCTGTAAAAGCTGTAAGATTGAGGGTAATACTGAATTTTCCCAACTGGCTATTTTTGGCTATATTGTACTTGACATCTGTGCATGCTTACTAGCAACAGTCTGCTTTTATCAGGAAGCTGGAAAGTCCTAAAGACTTCCCTTGTGGAGAGCTGAAGGCAAAGTGGTATTTGTGAAGAATTCTTTTGGTACTGATTCAGGTGCAGTCTCACCTGCCTTGATGTGTGTTATGGACCTGACCTCAACTTGAGCAGGCTCCTGTTTGTGTGTCAGACTTCCATACCTGTGGGAATCAGCTGCCTTGCTGTGCAGCACTGGAGTGAGCTTTTAATTATGTAAGATTTAAGAATAACAATGTTAAAATCATAATTTTGTACGGATAAAATTATAAGAGTATAGAACAATAGCAATGATTTGCAGTAAGTGTATTTTATTAGGTGCTCCTGTGGTTCTCTCTAGCTTATAAAGATGGCTAATTAGGCAATTAACTAACTTCCTAACTTTTTCTAGGCCAGAAGTTTCTCAGTTTACTTTTTCTAAATACATTTTTCAATTTACTTTTTAAAAGTATTGTTACTAAATCCTCTGAGAGCAGCTCCTCTGGGCAGTCTGTTCTTTCTCTACTCAAATGGAATGTCCTCTTCCTTGTTCATCTTTTTATTCCCTGTAATTTGGGCACTGGGGTGCTGCATGATACTCTAAAGGATAAGGTCATTTTTTCCCCAGCCTTACTGTAATTTAAAATTACATTATTGGCATTTTTATTGCATGCAATTATGAGTATTTTCCCTCATCCTAAATTTCAGGTTGATTTTTTTTTTTGGCTGTATTTTAAATCTCAGAAATCCAACTTTACTAGCTTAACAATTTACACATCTTAATTACTCATAATTTATGTTCCCTGTGAGATTCATTGTGTTTTGCCTCCTACAAGCTTTGTATATGATATGAGACTCTTCTTTTTTTAATGGGAAAGATTTGTAGATGCATTTGAGAGTGGAATGGCCAAAATGGCTGTGCAGTGAGTACTGTGATGGCAGCAACACAAGTTCTCTGGAGAGTCCCTGCTACAACATCAACACTCTAAGAGGTGTGTGAAGGAGAAGCTCCAGGGAGAGCCAGCATCATGCCCAGTAATGCTTTTATTCTCTTGGATCAGTTATGAATTTCTCTAAACTGCGTATCATGGCAGGCAGCCTGCTTAGCTGCTTTTCAGGGTTACTGAAATCTAGCTTCTGTCTCTACTTCTATTCTTTCACAAGGCAGATTTAGCTGGCATCTAAAATTGTGTATTCACAAAGAAGCAAAGAACGTCACTGTGCATTCTCAAGAGGGGCCTGCTTGGTGTCTGATGAAAAATAAGGTGGTTGCTCAGAGGATGAAATTCAGTGTGCAGAGATTGTGAATGCAGATAAGTTACTTAGATGAGGAAGAGTGAATCTTACAAATAATTTTAGAAGTTGCTAGAAAAATTAACATGCATCCTGTTGAGATTGGGCTGCTTCTTGTGGGTATGGAGGTAAATGGTGGTGATGTTTATTCTAATGCCAATGTTGGCAATATGTGACAAAGTCTCCAGTTTCTCCTTTTGTCTGTAGAATTTTGGTAGACATCAGCTCCTTCTATTAGAAGTGTTGTATCTGGTGAAGTTCACCTCTTTGAGTGGAAATGAGCATTTCTGAGAGCAATACAAGAGTTTTATCTGAGCTGTCCAGTTTTAGCAAATGTTTTTACATTTACATTACATGGCATTGCACCGTGATCAAGAACCATCTGACTGACATTCAAGTTCAGATGTCACTTGTTCTTGCTGAAAAGTTTCTGAAGTGTCTGTCCTGTTAGTGGGATTCTCTGTTTCCCTCTTTCTTGTTTTTTCAGGTGGTCTTGTTAGAGCAGGGCTGTAGCTGCAGTCACAGGCTTGGGAAAGAGGGGAGGAAGTCCTGTGAGGGAGCTGCTTGACTTTGTACACTCGGGGGCTGTGCTCTTTTCTTTCTGAATTTATCACCTGCTATGGATTCTCACTGTGGAAGCACACCTGAATTGTTATATAGCTTCATACTGCAAGTGCCTGTGCATTCTGTCTGGCCACTAGAATGGAAGGAAAGTTGGTGGTAAGACTTCTTACCTCTTAGAATTGTTTCTTTATGGTAAGAATATCTGTCTTATATTGTACTTCTCTTTAAAGCTTCTCAAGTTGCAGAATGTTATATGTGCTCAGATGTTGTATTTTTTTGATTTTGATATTTTAACTTCTCTTGTGGGACAGAGTCCAATATTTGAAGCATTTGATACAATTTCTTGTCAGATATTTTGAACTTCTTAGGAAAATTTTAGTCTCTGTCATCAGAAAGGTGAAGTATCTTTCCAGTGAAATGCTGCTAGCTGTAAATTGTTAGACTGCTGCTATAAGACAAAGAGTGGTAGTCTAATGAAAAAATTCTTCTAATCATGAAAAAATGTTACTCAGACCAGCGGACTGCTGCTAAACTGGGATGTTCTATGTCTTCCAGTCATACCCAGCTGCTTTTCTTCTGTCCTAGAGACAAAATATCCCTTGCACTTGGAGGTACTAAGTCTGATAATAACTATGCCACATTCCTTTTCCAGCTTGTAGGTCAGAATTTACTCAGAAATGTTGCAAAGAGATGCATGGTTTTCCTGTGAGGCTCACACTCACTTGGGCACTGCTCCTGAGCTTCCTACAGACTTTTGTCTGGAAACCCTGTTATCATGGGACTTCTTGCTTTGCCAGGTTGGAACCACACAAATTACTTTCTGTCTTCCTTTGTATTTGGTAAAATAGTACAATTTATATTTGGTAAAATAACATAGTTCATTTTTAAAGGAATACCTGACCTGCTTTAGTGTTTTGGTGCCAGGGCTGAGAAAAAGCTTGCAGTTTTCCTGTCTGTTATTTGTAGGAGTTTGTTGTAAAGTTTGAAAGATGAAATTTAAGACTTCACTTGCTGAATGTGAACATTCAAAGCTCCTAATACAACCAGATAGTTCTGTTCAAGTGGATGTGTACATCTAGGGCAAAAAAACTCCAAACTTAATTCTAGCCCCTGAGGGAAACATTAGTTTTGAGAGCACTTTTGACTAGACCTTTTATCCTGGAACATAAACATACCCTATTGACTGACAAAGTAAAAACCTAAAAATTTTTAATTCTTGCCTTGTTCTTAGGTGGACTTAGGCTTTTTCCTTGTGGGTAATCTTAGGATTCGTGTCTTTGCCTTCATGTTTGGATTGCCAATTGAAGGATGCAGAACAGGACAGAATCTGTGGCTTTTTCTCAGAGTGGTCTAAAAACTTTACAGTGGTGACAGTCAGCTTTAAACATGCATTGTCTGGTGAAACTTGTGCCACCCAGAACCTTGTTAGACTGATAGACAATGCCAGAGATGTGTGTAAAGAAGATGGCATTAAAAACTAAAATGCATCATAATCAGTTCATGCACTGATGGCAGTGCTAGTTATGGTACTGAGGAATCAATTTTGAGTTATGGAGAAGACTGAAAATAACATATATTTTACTTGGAAAGAAAAGTGTGTGGGGGTAAATCCTCCATCACATTGACTACATGTGGAAGGAGTAGCTGGAATCTTAGTGGAGTTGCCTGGTACCTAAAGTGTTGTCATTGATTTTGACCCTTGGGTAGCTGATAAAGTTACCTCATCAGACACTGAGATGTGTCTTTGTGCACAACTGATCTTAGCAGAAAAGATGCTGTCCTGTACTTTGCCATCTGTGTAACATTACTTTTCTTTAGCATTTAGTAGAGAGCCATTCTATTAAAGTCTGAGGAGATGCTCCAGAGACACCAGATCAAACCTTGCTTCGGATTATTTAACTACTTGAGCTCAAATAATAGTTTGTTAAAAAATGAGAAACTAGGAGTTGGAGGTAAAAACTTGTCTTTTCAAACTTTTTACTCTCTTGCTAATACCTAGAAGTTAGGAAGTCAACTCCTGAAGTCTTGGAAAACAGGAATACTGTAATCCAAAGCAGTATTTTTAGTTCCCTTGCTGTAAGTGATACTTTTTCTTTTGTTTTTCACATGCATTATTTTACATGTAAAACATATTTAGACAAGATTATTTGCTTGTGTATCTAGCCTATTTATAGTGTTGTTTATTTAATAATGAACTATTTTAAAATTATTTACTTGTGTTTGTTAAATGATAATCAAGATTCTGCTGAAAAAAGGCTTTCACAAATATTAATAAACTATTTGGTGGAAAAGAAATGCAACATTACCCATTTCTTAACAAAATCGTAATTTCAATAAATATGTATAAGGCAAGTGCACAGAGTGCACTTTTGCAGTGTATCCTTCTGGATAGGTGACAAGTGCCAAATGTTTGTGTAAAGTGTATCCATCAGTGAGGAAGAACTTTATTTCTAGAAGAAGTAAATTAAAATAAGGTTGCGAGTACTTGAAACTAATTTGTGTAAACGGAAATATCTTACTTCCAGATTGCAACTAGGTACTTCTACTACAGCCTAGATTGTGAGGGCAGCACTTGTTCTACCACCTTTTTCCATTGGTACCCATAGCTTTCTGCAGCTGAACATCAGGAGTAGCACCCTCTATTTTTACAAGCAGACAGAAGACTCAAAATGAGCCTCAGATCTAAGATAATGAGGAGTATTTTGCTCATCCTTGGCAATACACAACCATTCTTGAACATGTCAGCAGATTGCATAAAATGGTAAAAAGCAGCTCTGTACCTACTCTGCAGAGGCCTCCAGGAGACCTTTAGGAATGACCTCTCTCTCTTTGCCATGGGCCAGGGCTTGGCTGATTGATGGTTCATTTGTGCTTCTGATCTGGGAGGTAACTTATGCAGCTTCCTTCCCTACAGACAGAATTTACCTTTTAAGGTGTTCTCATATAATCTTCTGGGTTGGGCCCCACTTGATTTGTTCTCCAACTGTGAGAAGTGTGGGTCCTGAGCAAGGGATTGTGCCACATTCTCCATGAGTAGGGACAGAGGTCTTGTATGCAGATTGCAGCTCAGCAGAGTCCTAATTGTTTGATTATTTCAATGGTAGTAGCACATCTTCTTTGAGGTAAGTTTCCTGGATATTTACAGTTCAGTTCTTGTTTGTTAAAAAGAGCATTATGATTTAATGATTTTTTAAATGGAAATACATTAAATTACTTAAAAGAATTCTGTTCAGCGATGAGAGGTCTTACACCTGTTTACTTTTCCTCTTTTGAATAAGCAGATGACCTATAGTTAACTGCAAGTGAATGCTGTTCAGTGAGCAGATCCATCAGTTCTCTAGAATGAGACAGAGCTCTGGCTGCTCAGAGCTTCATCCAACAATTAGTCATTGCTGTTAGTCATTAATTGCTGCTATAATGTTCTTAGCTAAAAAAATACCTCAGAGCAAGTAGTGTCTGGTCTTGTTAAAGGCTCAGTCACAAGTTCTATGTGCTTGTCTCATGTATAATTGTATTAAATATTAGTAATACCAAAAATTAGTCATAAACATATTGATGCTGAAAATTTCCAAGTGAAGAACACTTGCAATGACAAGTGTATACTGAAGGTATGTGAGGCAAGTGATTCCCACACATCAGAAAAAGAGTGATTCTTACTTAAGACCTGTGTTTCACTGCCTGGTGTGATAATTGTGCTGCTCAGATGAGTTTGAGTGCTGGGTGTGAGGCAGAACTCAAGCCCAAAACTAAAAGCAGGAAACATCCTGTCTTTCCCTGAATAGCAGCAGCTTTTTTGGCTTGTTCTTATCATCTACCATTCAGTTTTCTGTTTCACCTTGTGCCAGGTGTTGACCACATGGGCAGGCAGTTGAATTTGGGGAGTTAGTTTTCTGCCAGATTAGAAAAGAGGTGGGTAATTTTGGCTGGATTAGTGAGTTGAGTGTGGTTTACTGCATGCTCAGAGGAGCTGTAGTGCACACACAAGACCAGGATCAGGGCAGAGGGTTGCCTCCCATTAAAATGAGAAACAGTTTGTTAAGCATAGATGATATGCAGTCTTTTTGTTTAAGAAGCAACAAACCTCCAAGGAAGAGGAGCAGGGCTTTTAATGGTCTCATTAATTGCTAGACAGGACTTAAAGCAGGAATAGCTCTTTTCCTTTCAATTACTTAATGGGGAAAAAAAAATCCCGTAATGTGCAAGAGTGTCCAGTCTTCTGCTGGGCTTTTTTTCCTTTTCATTGACTCCTGCATGTACATGTAAGGATCTCTTCTTTTGTCATACAGTCCATGTTAGCATATCTGCTAGGGGAAATTTCATCACATCTAAATCCTACTATGCCCATTTCAGTTTTCTTTTACTACTTTAAAGGACTTCATGAGTCAAAATCACTAAAAAAACCCAATATTGATTGAACAGGTGGACAGTTTGGAGGGTTAAGAAGGATACCACATATACACAACCCCTCTGTTCTGTCAGGAGAGATGGTGACCAAACATCTCTTGTTTTTAATGGAATTGAGTGAAAGTGGCGTGCATTTTATTTCAGCCTATTTGACATAGAGCAGCATTGTGTTTTAACAGGGCTTTGTGGTGCACAAGAAGACCAGTCTTCAGTATACATCAGCATATATACTGAATATAAGGCAAGGAGCACACACATTGAGTGTTTCATGTAACATGAACTCACACTTTGTGAGCTCTTGCCATGCAGGAGTGTCAGAATCTGCTGGTGAATAGGGGTTGTGTGCAGTGCAACTGCCCTGGGTTTGCTAAAAGAATATGTGAGGTGTGTAAAACATGACACAGTAGTTTATTGCCTTGAAATCATTGTAGCATGGATAGCATTTGATATATAAACATCCACAAAATTGAAGTATGTCCTTTTTTTTTGAAAATAAAAAATTGCTGCACATAAGAGACATGATGGAAGATGTGTACAATCTATACAATCTTCAGCAGTAGATTGAGACCAGTGGCACTTCCCCGAAAAAATAAATTACCCGAAATTTGCAGCACATTCATATTCAATTTCATCACAGCAGATGCTCATTAGTATGTTGTTATTAATTGGTATTCACTTTAGGTTTTGTTTAAAATGAAGATAATAATTAGGTTTTAATTACTGCATCTTTCTAAGGGGGGGAGGGGAGGAAATGCCTCTCAAAGCACTGAAGTATTTCCTGTACACTTTGCTCCATTACATCTAAGCCTTGAAAGAGTCCCTAAGACACATTTTTCTGTCAAGAGTCTTCTTTTCTGTTTCCTTTTATTTCTTTCCTGTTTTTAAAATATTAAAGATTTGTTTGATGGACATACTGAATCATACCACAGTAGTAAGAGCCACTATTCTTTTTAATCAAAATTATCGAAAAGGCTTTTCACAAAAGTAACTCTCTTAAGCAGCTGATTAATGAAGTGGTGCCACTGTTTTGTATTATAATTAATTGAAGTAATACAAATAACTTCTGTAGCCTGTGGAAATTATCTCTTTTGCAAAGCAGTCTATTAGAGTTAGCAAACTGAATGGGGGATTTTTTTTTGGTGGATTTTATTTAACTTCTTCTTGCCTTTATCATCATTAGAACCATAGGTGACACAGCAGTAAACAAAGAATACACCATAGCTTGAAGGCTTGAAGAAATGGGAGAGAGTCAGGTGCAGAAGAAAGCAAAAGGACAGAAAAAGTGAGGATGCAGAAAAGACTTTAAAGGGTTATGAGTGTGATGGGACAAAAGAGAAGTATAAGAATTCGGGAGATGCCAGAGAATAAATGAAAGACTGCAGAGGGATATGAGTAATCTAAAGAGTTTTGAAGAAGCATTGACCATCATGTATTTGGTTAATACAGGAATTCACAGTGAAGTTTCATGAAGGTAATGACAAGATAAGGGGGAACAATTTTAAACTAGCAGAGGATATATTTAGATTAGGTGTTCTAAGGAAATTCTTTACTGTGAGGGTTGTAGGCACTGGAACAAGCTGCCCAGGGAAGCTGTGGATCCCCCATCCCTTGGAAGTGTTGCAACCCAGGTTGGATGGGGCTTAGAGCAACCTCTTGGAAGCAGTCTAGTGTAAACTGTCCCTGCCTGTGGCAGGGAGAGTGAGATTAGATGATCTTCAAGATGCCTTCCAATCCAAACTGTTCTGTGACTCTAAAATAAATCTAAATAAGGACATCTAGTTGTCTGACCTGTTTAAATGTACGCTGTGTTTCCCACTCGGGTGCCCTCTTAACAGGAGGAAGGACAGAGAGGCATCCTAAGTGAAGTTCCTTGGAATGTAATTTAAACTAACCAGCACTGAGGGAGAAGCCTTCTAATTTCAACACCTTAATGCAGCTGCCACCAAACTTGCTTAAATAACAGAAAAGCTCGTGAGAGATTGTATATCTTGGTTTCTCCTCGGGTGCTGTGTTTAGGGTAGGAAGATGGCTGCCAATGGTTGAGTCTTTCCAGGGCCCCTTACTTGCTGGAAGTTGAGCTTTTGCATTTCTAAAAAAGAGGAGGAAAGGTAGACACTGGCTGTTTCTTTACTCTCTTTGCAGATTAAGAAAACCAATTTCTGTTCTCACATCTTGTTACAGCAGGGTCGCTTTCCTCTGGAAAAATCCCTATTCCTTGGCTATGCTGTTACGGACTGAGGGAGCTGTCTGGTGTGGCTGCAGTGAGTGTACAAGGGGACCTTGCTCCAGAGCTGGGTTTTTAGGTGTTGTGAGACACGAGAAGAGATGGTGCTGCCCTTCAGTGCCTTGTTCAAACACCAGCAGCTGCAGGGTCAGGGCAGCCTTGGCCTCGTGTGGAGGCACTGCTGCCCTTCAGGAGCTCCTGGGGTGTCTCCTTTCCTTGGGGTGCCCTGGTGGACATGGTCTGGTGTGTGTGCTAGCTGAGCAGGATAATTTTCTTTTCATGATTGAGTGCTTTATGCTTAGTCACGGGAAAATTTGCTTTTCCAGTGTTCATAATTCACCAGTTCTGTTAAGTCACCATCAGTTTCCTGCTGCATAATCTCGTGTCATCTTGAATTCTTCCTAGGAAGGCAGTTGGAGATTTGCAGTTGGCCTCATGATGCTACAGGAAACAGTTCTACAACCATTTCAAACCAAGATGTAAATTAATATTTTGTTGGTTAAACACAATGGTTTATTTTTAATACATCAGTTATTTCTATATTAGAAGCCTAATTTTTCTGTCAAAGATGCCAATAACTGTGAATGAAAACTATATACCTTTTGTTCCTTCATCTGTTGATTGTGGTTTTAAATGCAATTTTTTAAAAATAGTTTGGTTGCATGAAAAGAACAAAATGTTCTTTCCATGAGTGGAAGCTCTGAAAGAAGCAGACTTATCTGCAGAAGTTAGTTCTTAATGAAATAAAGAAATCAAACATCATAGATTAAATAAAGACTTCAAAATAGAGTTTTATTTTCATGTGCTCACCATTCAGTCTTTGTGGGAAGAAAGAATGCATAAATGGTGATACAAATTCAGCTCCAGTTCTTCCTGTAATGCTGGCTTTGCTTCCTGTAATGCTGTAATGTTGGGTTTTCTTTACACAAAAAAATGGCCGTTAAAATTAAATATTATTTGGGTTTTAGGTGTTGGGATTTTTTTCCCCTTTTTTAAACCTACAGGTTGTCAGAAATTAAGGGAATGTAAGAAGTGGTGATGTAATTCGTTCTTAAAGTCCTTTCAAATTTAAGGTGCCTTGTCCTCGTATTCATAAATATCCCATGATATTAATACGTAATTGCATGAAAATCTTAAAACGTTTTGTATTCTACCAGTTACTAAGTGTAAGATACAGGAAGTAAAGGGAAGGAGATATTAGGACATTATCAATTAAAAAAACCCCTTGTGTGTGTATATATCTGCCTATGTGTGCATGTATACATTTTTACATACTGATTTTTGTACTTTCTTTATCCATTTAAGCAGTGACTTTCAATTAGCCTGCCTACTAATATCAGGTCACGAAACTCTATAGCTGATGCTTTATTCTTTCATGTGAGTTGTCATTCGTTTGCTTCAGTTGGCTGGCAAAGGTTGTTGTATATCCATTACCAGCAACACAGCACTTTGCATTTCTGAATTGACAAGCAGCTATATTGACCTAGCGCTTATTATGGGTCAACAGCTGCGTTAACCGACGGAAGGACTGAGGGGCAATTAAAATGAATTGGCAAAAATATATCTTCCTAATTTACTCCAATTTGTTATTTATGCTAACATTGTATGGCTTCTATGGTGACACTAAACAGAATGGACCCAATAATGGCAATTAACATAAAAATATAATGGCTAATCAAATTGACAGCAACTGTTTCTCATCATCTCGACACACAATACATTATCAAAACAAACTATTATGAAGGAGGTAATTTCAGTGTTCTATTCAACCTGCTTCATGTGTGCAGTCAGGGAGATGTGTACCAGCAATTACAGCTGAATCTAAAAAACTAAACAAATAACTTAATCGCTGTCGTCCTCCTTTTTTCTTCTTCAGGAAGCAGTAATCAGGATTTACTAAAAATAACTGGTGTATAATAGTATAATGATGATGCATATCGTAGAATAGCTAATAAGGAATAAAATATGCTTCTGTGTGTCTTTTTTTAAAATAGGTTCACAAGAAGTGGAAAAACACTATACTGTTAAAATATATAAAAAATAACTAAGCATTAGTAATAGTTGTCAGATGTCTCAACATGAGTTGTTTAATAGTTATAGATACTTACTGCATGTCAATAGAAGTGTAAAATTAGCTGAATGTAGTAGCAAAACTTGGTTTGATTGGGCAGAAGACTGAAAAGCTAAGTTAAAGTAGAATTCCCTTAAGTAGTTTACCAGTTGCTCTTCCACTGCATTTTCAGGATCATTCTTAGTGGTATGCTGAGTGGCAGTTTTCCATTGGTCTAACCACATCCTATGTTTTATAGCTCTTCAGGAAAATCTTTGAGGGTTCATATATGTCTGTCTCCGCACAAAATATATTAAAATGGACACTACTTCGGAATTTGATGCTGTTAAAATTATCTTACTCTTTGTAATGAACAGCTCTTCAAACCATTGTTGACCAGTATCTAAAATCCAGTATCTTAAACAGCAGGGAGAGGAATGTCATTATATGGAGCAAAAGCGCAAGAGATGAACTTGAAAAGTTTCAGTTGTAGTGTGGTCCAGATGGATCTCATGTCTATTCAAGCAATTTCTGGAGCACAGAACTGTGGCAGTGATAGGAGAGCATCCAGGGGTGCACTTTGGAACTAGAGGAGCAGCAGACAGGCTTGACATAACTGGCCTTCAGACCATTTGATTGAGCATTATATCCTACAGGTACACATGTGCAGATTTTTGAACTACATGTGTGACTGCTGACATGCAGTAGCCTTCACAGATGTGTAGAGCAAGGTGATGATGTAGCTGTAAAGGTGTATATGCACTTGTTCTTATTTGGATGAGACATTCCCAAATTATGGAACCACAGCTGGAGTGAGGGAGGGGAATACAGACAAACACCTGTATTCATAAAAAGAGAGACATTAATTTTTTTTTCCTTAGTTCATTGTATTGTAGAATTTACTAAAGCACCAAAATTATTCCTTTGTCTCATCATTCTTACAACTTCCATTGTCTTGCTAAGGCATCATTGGGATACATGTATCTGTAAGAATGGATAAATGTATTTTAAGTTTCTGTAAGAACTTATAAGTGTAATTGATTCATATAAGTGCTTGGTGTAAATTGTGAGGAAAAGGGTAGCGGTGTAGTAAGGACACTTTGTAGCATAATACTAATAACAGTTCCAAAAGCTGACAGGAATGGAACATAAAAAACTGTTAGAAGAAAACCAAATAGAAATAATCACTTTTTAATGGTGGACTTAGAAATGGGTGCAAGAGACACATTTTTGGGTTGGGCTTTTAATTGCTGTCTTCTTCTATTACAGTATTCTGATAAGGCCCTGTACACTCAGCTCTGCTTCTACCGATACATTTTTGATGTGGACTACGCGATGGATAAAGTGGTTACTGAGGAAGAGAGAGGTATGATCAAATTTTTAATTAATGAACTATGGTTTAGTATCAGTTTGCATGCTAGATGCTAGACCTACTGTACTCTTCAAATCTGAACTATGAGGCTGTAATCTAAAACAGAAAACAGAAGAAAGTATGAATTTAAGAATCCCCTATAAAGGGTAATGTGTTCAGTCAGAGTTCACCACTTTAACAATTTATTATATGCCCCCTTTCTTCTTTTGAAGTGACTGTGTTTTGGAAAATGTGCTTTTCTTGCGTGTTACATCCTTAGATAAGTCTCTTTGCCTGAAGGGTATGTTAGCTTGAGTAAATAGATTAATTAAAATACCTACATAATTAAAACTTGCATTCAACTGTTAGTATTGAAGAGACACCTTTTATCAGGGAGAAAAATGAGGGCACAAGAAAAGCAGTAATGCTAATTGTCTGCAAACCTCTCTTAAATAAAATACAGATTAACCTGATCTTAGGAAATTTTTTTGTCTTATCCCAATTACCATAACATTTCTGAACTAAAACATTCCTAAGCTGTAACGGATCAATGGGTTTTGTGCAGCTCAGTGATTTTCAAGCTGACAGAAGAACATTTCTGAGGGTGGGCTAATGGTTGGAATCTGAAAGAGACATGTTTGGGTCCCACCACTGAAGCACGTTGTCCACAGAGAGGACTGGGCTGTGTCCTCAGTGGATCTGGAGATGTCTGTGAGGAAAAGGTGCTGCTGTTGGGACTGTCTGTGTTCTGATGGCAGCTCTGCTGTCAAAATCATCCCCACCCCTGCCCTGCATCTACAGTTAAGTTACTGGGTGATTAAATAAAACTCAGATATTAAATAAAGATTAGAGATTAAATAAAGAGATTAAGAGATTAAATAAAACTCAGTCTTTCTAAATGTTATTTTGATAAGCCATGTATGGAAATGAAAACAGTGTAACCTCTTAGCTAAAAACTGCTCAAATAAGCAAACAGGCTTGTTGGCCTGTTGTACTTAGGTTTCTTCTTGCAGAGGTTCTCATTTCCTCTCCTAATCACTCTTAAGTCAGTGAGCTCACTCTGGTGCTTGCATTTCACAGTGGCTTTGTACATCCAAAGAAGTCACAGTGTTGTAGCCACATATCCACAAATTCTGGAGATGTGTGAAGGAATGTTATGGAGTGGATGCTCCTGGTGACTGAAACCAAACTGTGTGTGGATGTCTCACCCAGTATAAGGGCATAAGAGTAGAAATCATCAGTGCAGATCACTTCATGGGTGATCACATCAAATCCCCTGCTGCAGCATTCCACTGCATTTTTCAGGACAGCAAGTTTCTGGAACTTCATTTGGAAACCTGTGAGTGGTGGTTCTCCTTTTGCTAGAGTTCCAAAGTGTTTTTCAGCCTATTGATCTGTGATGACTGAAAATTCACTATAATTTTCATGTTCTAACTTGTTTGTGGCCATTCACTAAATGTTTATTTGTTATACTTCCCTGATGTTCTCTGCTATGCATTTGGAAACATTGATGACATCTCTGTTTTCTTTTGCAACTAAAGCAGAGACACTCTTATCTTAAAGAAGAATTGGTCTTTGCTTATGATTCTTCCTCTTAGCACCTTTGTGTGCAGCCTTTTCTAGGCTGAATTAATCTTTGGAGTATGAAAGTCTAAAAATTATGTGGTATTTCAGATAGTATCTCTCCAATACCTTGTACACTGGGTCTGTGTATTTGCTGGAATTACATCTTCTGGTGCTTTCTTGAGCCACCTACATCCTGTTCATAGCTGTTCATATCATCAACTTGTAGTGAAGTAATGATAGAAATCCTGAGGTTTGAGAGGGTTTCTTTTCCTCCTGTCATTTCAGAATCATGGGTTTATTAATATCTCAGGTTCATGCCACTTGTTTTACTTAATTCTTCTGGTTTCATTAATTTTTGACTGCTTAATCTCATTTGTAATATTAGACTTCAAGGTTAATAAATTCTCTCTGAAAAATAGTATGGTGGCTTCTGAATTCACATAATTTACCACCTTCTGCTTTAATGGGAAAATGTTTCTCAGACCCTGACCGCTAAGTTCAATAAAATTAGTTTTCAGAGTAATTCTTAAGGAATTGTAAGAATTCTAGTAGGACTTTTTTCTCTTGGACAGTTAACCTTTCAGCATGGTGTATTTTTCTTTTTTCATAGCTGTTTGAAAATTATTGTATTATCTAAAGCAAGCCAGTGATTTCAGTCTTGGTGTTGCAGCAGGAGTCGAAGCCAGATAAATTAAAACTCTTAATTTTCCTTTGACAGTTGATTCTCTTCAAAGCAATTGGCTATGTGCATAGTAAACCTATGTATAATTCTGTCCCATTTTTCAGATCTCTTTTGGGAGGAAGGTACTTTCTACCATATATGCAGAATTTGACAATAATTATCCATGGCTATTTGTGCCACCTTTTTCTTTTATTGATAGCAGTGTCCTCTGTTTTCTTGTAACATATTTTATTGATGTGATACACTTCATGTTAAACTGTGTAGGATTAAATAATTTTCATGTACAATTTTTGTTGTAGGTCTGAAATTGAAATCTAGTGAACTCCCCTTTATAACATGAAGCTAGTGTTTATTTTCCCTCATAACAAAAAAGATTTTGTTTCCAAAATGCCATCATTCACAAGCCATTTTGTCTTTTGATATGTGATCAATGCCTTTATCAAAAATGGTGGTAAAATTTAAATGTAGATTTTGTATGTTTTTGGTATTTTCAGTCTCCTCTTGTTATGTGACTGAACCACTGCTTGACTGTTGTTTTGATTTTGGTTTGGAGAGATTTTTTGCTTTGTTTTGGGCCATTGTTTCTTGAAGCCCGAATCGCATGGACCTTGTGCGGTTTCTACCTCTTAGTGCCATTTTTCCTGAATTTTCAAACATCAGTTCTTCTTTTTTGTGGATTCTGTTCATTCCTATTAGCAGCTTCAGTTGTTGTTTATCTTGCAATGTTCTTCTATAAAAAGAAAAAAGTTTTGGTGGCTAGAGATTGAAGATATAAATCTGTTTTCCACTGTAGTTTGAAAGAATTCATGTCTTGTCTCATGCAGAACCTTGAGATTTTGCTACTAGTTCAATTGCATTTTCTGTTCTTGCCTCTTCAAAATACAGAACCTTAATTACAGAGGAAGTTTTGTTTGTTCTGCTATTAATACTGAAGACCCATACTATTTATTGAAATGGAATCTAAAATAATAATTGTGAAATCAGTGGGAGTTCAAAGATACTCAAGCTGCTTCCTTTCCCTGCTAGAGGATCAATACCACAGCCTACTTTTTACAGATGGGCTAAATTTAAAAATCCTCTGGCAATGCAGGTTCTGCAACTTGGCAAGTTCTACAGGCAGTTTCTTGTGGTGTGGGGTGTTTTCACTGTACTTACTGTAGAGAGCTGGTCTTGATATCTGAGAGGAATTTTGCTTTCTGAAGCTTATTCTGTGCATGATGGGTGACTCTTAGAGAGTTTTATGTATTTAAAATATGCAATGCTGTATTCTAAGTCTCTTTCAACTACTAACCTGTTTTCTGGAGGAACAGCAGGAGAGTTTTCCACTTCTGTGTGTTTGGTTGTTGGTTTTTTTGGTGTGGGTTTNGGCAGGTGTTCATTTTTTATAGACCTTTAGTAGGTTGGGCCTACCACAGAAGAATACAGTAAAAGGATTAATTAATATGTTTTGCAGACTCTTCTGCTTATTTATACCAGTGTGGTGATTACAGCATCGTTCACTCGTGTTTTATTTGGAATCTACTGTAATCATTAGATTGTTATTGTTCCATCTTTTTCCTCTAAGAATCAAGAATAAACTGACTGGTCTATGTGATGTTTTCTTTCAATGACTGGTAAAGTTAGCTGTCAGTTATACCACCCAGGAATATTTGGATGCTATAGTTATGGGTCTTTTGTCCTATTATTAATACTAGCATTTATCCTCCAAAGTGATGTTTCTATTCATCAAGGAGGTTAAGGTCTGTTATGATGATACAATTGAATAGGGTAACATTATGATGCAGTGCAAGGTTCTTAGTTGTCATACTACAAAAAGTGAAATTCTGAAAATTCTGGGCTTTCTAAATTAGGAACTGTTGCACAGTTAGTATTAGGTTACAAACCAGTTTAATTTTTAATTTTGCTATGCCCAAATCCCTAATTTAAGATACCAGTAATACTAGAAGAGCTGTTTCTTCTCAATTATTTTTTTAATCTGAAAAGGGAAAAAATGCTCTATTGTGAGTAGCAACATACTCAGCATGTTTTCAGCACTTTCTGACAGTTTTTTGAAACTGGGCTGTGGGTTTAATCAGACATTGCTACTTAGGTGAGCAAGCAGAGCAGTAAAAAGCAGCAGGAGTAGCAAAGTAGTAGCATCCTCTTCTCTTCATATAGATGAAAAAGGGTAAGCCAGCTATCAGTGATTTTGAGCATTTGAGGCTCAAATACAGGGGTATGCTCACTCTGTCTGCCTTAACTTCAGAATGGAAACCAATGTATTTTTATGGCTATGTCATCAGGAGATCAAAATAGAGTGTAGTAATCTTTATCTCTTTATTCCATTCAAACATTGGAATTGTTAAATATTCAAAGATATTACTATTTTCATTTTGCTTCTACTACAGTAAAATGAAAACCTCTGAAAGTGAAGAGAAATGGAGCCCCCATAAAGTCACTACAACTACTGTGCCTTGCACAGATGTCTCCAGTTCAGTTTCCCCTGACACCATCTGACATCAAATAGAAGATGAGGATGCTGCAATCTACTTATTCACAATGCATTAGTATCACTGGGGCTGTTTCTGGTGCTGTGATCTTTTTGGAGAAATGGGATCCTGGTCATAGGATTTTCTTCTGTTCCATACTGTAGAAGGGGGCTGGAAGCTACTGCCCTTTGACTGTCCCATTTCTCTGAGAGAAGGTCACAAATGTTGTTTGCAAGACATTTAAGTATTTCAGAGACAGAAAATACAAACCTGCTGTGGTGGATTCTTTCCCAGAATATATTTAACAACCCATAGAGGTTTGATTCTGACAAGTCTCAGCATAGACTCTTAATAGATAAGCAGAAGAAATTGAGGATGGGAGGAAGATAACTTTGGGAAAAGCAGTTAAATATTCCTGTGTAGTAGGGAGACCTCCATCTTTGAAGTATATGCCACTTTGTGGAAATAGAATGTAATTGTTTTGATCATATACTTACAGGCTGTGGTTTTGTAAAACCAAATGCATATTCAAAGGATATTTTCATGCTTTTATTACAGCTTTTTGTGTGCACCTCACTCCACCCTTCCATGCAAACATCAAAAATCCCTAGTTTACTTTATGGATGAATAAACTGAAAAATTATCTTGGGAAAAAAGAAACTCTTCTGGGCTCTTAGACCTAGATGTAAAAAAAATCAGCTCTGAATATTTGTGTGAATCCTGTCAGTTCAGTGGTGAGTGTTTTTTTGGTGTGTCAAGTAGCAGACTGAAGTGATTTATTTTTTTTTAATGGAAGACTTTTTGTAAATCAGAACAATTTGGCACATTCTTATCAATATACAGACAGAGGACTACAGCAAAGTACTTGTTGCAATAGTTAAGAAAGAGGAATACATGTGCATTCCAGTGGACAATAGGGAGAGATGGTATAAATTACCTAAGTGTATCTGTGTATGCATTTATTTGTAACGTGGCAGCAGCTGAAATCTGGCCTGTCCCTTTTCAGAAGGAACAGTTCAATAAACAAAACATTTCTGATGGCATCACATCTCCAGGCACCATCACTAAGACTTCAGTTCACTGTAGTGATCTCCACATCCAAGCAAACAAAAGCTCCTCTGCACATTTGCTGTCAAGTACTTTGTCTTCCAATCATGTTGTTTTGAAGAGACTGTAAAATAATAATTTTCAAGAATTTAATCTGAGTCTTTCTTCAAAGGCACTTGTTCATTTTCCCTTAATGTGTTGTTTTGAAGAGAAAGACTTGTGAACTTTTTTTTTTAAATTTGAGTCACTATTGCTTGAGCGTTTTTAAATCTAACTTTTTTGGAAAGCAAAAGCTACTGAAAATTGTTTGCAATAGTGTTTTTGAGCCTTTTGATGTAATATATGGGCTGTTAGATTAACTCTTAGGTTGTCCTCCCCTAATAATCATGCCTTTTTTATTAGTATTAAACATTTTTCATATCTTAAGTGTAATGTTTTCTCCATTCTGTTTCTGTTCATGCTATCTTTTTGTTAGACCTACAAAATCTAAATAAACCCCATTAACACTGTACATTTCTATGACCCTTTCTCTGAGCATAAAATATAATGGGTTGGTACCCTCTCTTGTAGTTATTTTTTTCTACTTGTGAAGAAAATAAATAGAAATAATGAGTTAAAGCAGTTATGTCTACAATATGGAGAATCCGTGGCATGAGAGGAGTGCATACTGTGACTCAGACCACTAAAAAAAGGGTTTTGATTAATTCAGACTTCTTTTCCTTGCACATTGTATTAGTGTTGCAGATGGGATGAAGTTGTGGCTTAGCTAATTTCTGACTCCTCATAAATTGGAATTGTTATTTGACCATGGGGGTTTTTCCTATGTGGAAAAAAAGTGAACAGAAATATCTTCTCATTTGCACTTCTTGATTTTTTTACTTCCTGCTGAAGTATGAATAGGTGCAGCTCAGGTTGTTACCTCTAAGCCAGGCAATGGCATCATCTCTCTGGTGTCACCTGCCTCCTCCTCCATCAGTTCTCTTGTGAGTTTCTCTAAACAGAAATTTCTAAAACAGTTTTTTCTTCACTGTTTCTTTTCTTTCTGAAACACTGACATTTTTATTATAGAGACCTTTGTCTTTCTGGTTTCATCTCCTTAGTAAAGTTTGGGGTTTGGTTTTTTTTTTTTTTGACAGAGGTCAGTCCTGCTGTTGTTCACTGTAGGTCAGGAATGTCGGCGTTTTAGTGACTACAGTTTCTCACAGCAGTTGGCTCTTTTCTGTAGAGAAAAGTGCAAGACTAGCATGTTTTCCCTTTTAGAAGACCCAAAAGTTTTACAGATATGACGGTACTGAAAAAAAGTTATAAATTCCTATATTTTAGATACCAGAATTCTGACATCAATGCTACTTCTAAAAAATTATTTTTGTAGAAACTGGAAATAAAAATGTAAACAGTTTAACTCTGTAAAGTGCATTCAGTATATGTCTGCCTAGATATCAGAAAGATAATGTAAAGCTAAAGCTTAAAGAGATTTTTAAAAAGATACAATTATCTGTATGATTTTTAAGTCTCATAAGAAATGTATTTTAGAACTTGCCAGTGATGGCTTATAATCACTTTGATATTTTGAGGAAAATGGTAGCTTTAAACAGATGATACAGAATTTATTTTTAAAAATGTATTGTGCTTATACAGTTGATGGCTTTTATTTCCATAATGTTTTTTACTACATAATTATACATCTTAATTACGTAATTACCGTCATAATTATTATGTAATTACATGTAGTTCCACTAATTACAAAATCAGGAAGTGTAATTATCTACTAAAAACTTTCTGAAATCTTATTTGTTCACTAGAGATTATTTAAAAGACCAGTGACCTACTGAAGATGGCGTGCAGTGTTGTAGTTCACACCAGCACTCTTTTTTCCCTTCCTCATGGACAGTACAGTTGGACAGGGTTGTGAAAGGGCTCCATGTCTTTAATTATGACTTGCCTTGATATGAGGTTGGAGAACTCAACTGTGTTGCCTGAAAATTTAGAGCCTCTTAATTTTTGTGGTTGATGCCTCGTGTCTTTAAATTCCAAGACTCTGTAGCTGAGCATCCAGAAAGTGGCATGGTTTGAGTGAACACCTTTGTGACATTGTTTGTGTCCTGCTTGAGGGTGTCTGGTTCAGGTGTTGGTGTCAGGTGTAAAGGTATTTGAGAAAGTTTGTTTATGGCCATGTATATGTGGAGAGAAAGCTTGGCTCCACAAAAGATAAAGGGAATGCAGCTGATTTCTCACGGTCCAAAGATTTCTTTTATTGCATAAAACTGCTTTTGAAAAAAATGTTTTCCTGTATTGATATGCACTTATGTCTGTATGTTGTTTTATTGCTTACTGTTGTACGTTCTTCTTTATAGATTTGTTTAATCATGCAGTTTGAAACCAAACATAGTTTACTGCATGTTATAGAAGAGTAAAATTAAAATTCAGGACAATCAGTGGTTCTTTTGTTTTGGTGTTATATTAAAAGAAGATAGTAACTATATTTTCTACATGTTAAGTAACTCGTGCTACCTTTAGTAGTTTGAATGAAAAGAGTACTGTAAAATGTTAGATTTTGTGGTCTTTTTTTGTTCTATAACACTGTGATGTATCAAAATGGCATCAGAGATACAAAGCTTTCTCTCACATGCATTATGACAGCAAGCATTTATTTATTATGTCACAGTATTAAAATCACCAAGAAGAAATACACTTTCAATAACAGAAAGTGTAATTAATATGAAAGGGATATTTTTTGTAAAGTGATCAATAATTGTGATACTAAAAAAAGAGAAGAAAATTAGAATCTATGTCAGAAGGGAAATGGTGAAAAAGAAGCATGAAGAAAGGGGGGGCACTAAAATACTGAAATTTCTTTGGAACATCTCAAGACTTAATACTCTGTTGCACATGTATCAGAGTATAATTTTCCTGTGCTTTTTACATAAGGCAACTGTTTTACTGTATACTTGCCAAAAGCTATTCTTAGCTCCCAAACTTGGCCTGGGTTTGCAGTTGATGTGAATTTGTCATCTTCTTGATGTTAAATCTAAGTACCTCAACTCACATCTCCTAAGCATATGAGTCCTAAAGAGGAATTGTCTCCAAACCCGTTTAAATTATATTGACCATTAAAAGAAACACGTGGAGTCGTTATTTGTGAAAACAGGGGTCTTATTTAATCTCCAAGGTTTAAATTAATCTGCAAATAAAATTATGTTAATTATTATACTCACTGAAGTATAATAACTGCACAGGAGACATTTCTTTTGAAATATCTTTCTGTATCCTCAACAAACAAAGGATTTCTATCAAATACATTATGAAAGAATAGTTATGTTCTCTTCTCTATGAAATGGATGGAGATAATGTCTTCTTCTTTATTAGGGACTAGTAAATCGTGTAGAAAATAGCATAATGGAAGATTTTTGTTCTATTCCATAGGGGACACAAAAATGGTGTATGATATATATATAGAAATGCAGCACAAGACAAAGAAATGTCTAAGTGCAGCTTAAATGTGGTTTATTTAAATAAAAAAATACTACCTTCCATAAAGGAGTATTACATTTTTTGCCATCTGTGCATCAGAAAATTTTGGTGGTATCAACCGATCTTGACTGATGTATTTCTGGAGGAGCAGGGGCAGTTGAGCACTTGAAACCATGGGTGTAGCTGCCTTGAAAATAAAGAATGCAGAAGACAGTGTTTGGAGTACATATTCCAGAAAAGAAAATACCTCTTTGTCTTGTGGGGAGAGCCTCCACTTGCAGTTTTCAAGTTCCTCTCTAAGCAAAGCCACTCTCGTGCTGTGACCTTTGTAGTTATTTTGAGATTGATCCCATTCTAACAATCCAACTACCAAATTTCCTGTTTCAGTCTAATGTGATTGGCTTTTGAGAACAGATTAGTCATTTGTGACAGGCCAAAATGTGGCTCAGCCTTTAAAAAAAAAAATTACAGAAGGATGTTCTTCTGTCCTGGCTTGTCCCTCTTCTGGGAGGGGACTGAGATGGGTACAAGGGGCAGCTGGTCAGGTTAGGGAGCTTTTTGCTTTTATCTGGCAGAAATAGGTTTGGAAGAAGTTGATTCGATCCTGCAAGGATTACAACTGTTAAATGCATATCAAAACGTTTTCCTATCTTATATTTTTAACTCAGAATATAATAATGTAATTGTTTTGACATGAAAACGTTACGTACTGTAGTATTTCCATTTATCTTTAAATAGACATTTTTCACTTTGTGAGAGATGCATGCAGTAAGACAAAACAAAAAATTAATAAATAGAAGTGAGTGACAGCCTAAGCTAGTTTATTTATATTATAAAAACAAATAATATTTGACATTAATAGAATTTTACAGACTTACAATTAAAATATATAGTTAGTTATGGTATTATTTTACATTTCTAATGTGATGATATATGTTCCATAAACTACCAATAGCCTTGAAAATAAAGAATGCAGAAGACAGTCTTTGGAGTACATTTGTCAGATTAATATTTTAATTTGGGATTCTGTTACCTAGCCATGGCAGAGGGCAAAAAAGCATTAAAGGGACCTTTTTTTTTGGTGGAGCTGAGCCTGCAGTTTAAAACACACTTAATGAAAAATAGCAGTGAGTGACCAAAACCAATATAGTCAACATAGTTAGAAAGAGTAATAACTGCCATGTTTTTGAAGAATAATGGTAAACTATAATAACCAGGAACATGATGTGGAATATTTCATATTTTAAATTTTAAATTCCATATTTTAAATATTGTACAGGAATTAATGGGTTTGAAATTGGTTATCATTAATGCAATGCATGATAACTTGAGACGTAATTCAGTTATTTTGACTATTACTTTATTTAAGAGATCTAAAGTGTAACTTCTTGTTTGGAAACAAGTGCCATGTGTTTTTTGAGCACTCTTGGGGATGGTAGCTCCACCATGTCCTTGGGCATCCCATTCCAGTGTTTAACCACTCTTTCACTGAATAAATTTTTCCCAACATTCAACCTGAACCTCCCTGGTGCAACTGGAGGCGATTTCCCCTTGTCTTGTTGCTGCTTACCTGGGAGAGAGGCCAACCCTCACCTGGCTACCCCCTCCTTTCAGGGAGTTGTAGAGAGCAATGAGGTCTCCCCTGAGCCTCCTTTTCTCCAGGCTTAACACTCCCAGCTCCCTCAGCTGCTCCTGGTGAGGAGTCATGCACCAGATCCTTTGCCAGCTTTGTTGCGCAGTCTAACAAAAAAGAGAAAGAAAGGTTCCAATTTGAAGCTTTACTTTCTGAAAGTCTGGATGCAAGTTTAAAACCACTAATTCTATTCTTCCCATTTCTGTTCTCCAGAGATTTATAAGCTGTTTCCCAGTTTAAGCCCTGTTTCAGGTACCACAGCAATGGAAGCAGCCATAAAGGTGACCTGGATGCAAAAATATTTTTCAGTTTTTTCCAAAAAAACAGGAACTCTGATAAAATTCAGAAATGACAATGACGTGTCCGTGCCTTTTTGAACTTTTGAATACAATCTGAAGACTCTACTTACTTTTGGTTTTATTTTTGTTGTTTTGCTTGCTTTTGGCTTTATTTTTGTTATTTTGGCAAATTTTGAACAAGAGAAGTGTTCAGTCAGGAGCTCCCCTTTAGACAAAACATGCATTTTATTTCAGTATTTAGTTTATTATCATATAAGCATGCCAGTATTTTCTACCAAATACTAACAAGTATAATTTTTGTTCTGTTAAGGCATTTAACACTAGTGATTTTTGATAAGTACATGTGTTCTCTGTCCTGACTGCTAATGCTGCACTGACCCATAGGGGCAACAAATATGCTTTGTTTCAGCCTGAGCCTCCAGGACCTGCTTTTGCCTGTGGTGTCTGGGTTTTGGGGCACCTCTCATGAGTCTGGCTGCTGTTCTCAATGCTTCTCCGTTTCCAGGCATCTCTTCTGCCCTGGCAAAAATCCCTCTCCCACTTGTGTAGGTCCTGGGTTTGCTCAGCTCTGCCAGCATAGAATCATAGAATGGTTTGAGTTGAAAGGGATCTTGAAGATCACCCAGCTCCAGCCTCATTGCCATGGGCAGGGAACCTTCCACTAGACCAGCTTGGCCACCCAGCCTGGCCTTGAACACTTCCAGGGATGGGGCATCCACAGCCTCTCTGGGCAACCTGTGCCAGTGCCTCACCAGCCTTACAGTAAAGAATTTCCTCCTGATATCTAATCTAAACCTGCCCTCTGAGCTTGAACCTCTTTCCCCTTGTCCTGTCACTACATCCTCTTGTAAATAGTCTCTCTTCATCTTTCCTTTAGTGCATTCTGGTTTTCATTCTTTCAGTTCTCTTAATGGCTTTTTAGAGGGGAAATACCATCATTTAGATAGATTCTTGAGAAGTGATAAGCATGCTGGGCTTTCAGGAGCCTTCATCTGAACACTTTTTTTACTTAAGTAAAGGCTGTTCAGAGATCCTTTGGAAATAGCTTTCAGTTTCCTGCTGCCATCAGCATCCATTGTCACCTGCTGCATGTTTTAGACCCACGTCCTTCCAGGCACTGAGATGCTGGTGCTTTACTGCCATGAAAGCCCTTGGCTGCTCTTGGGTTGCCATCCTTTACCAAAAAATAGATGTGGAAGGAAGGTGACAGTACACTCAGACTTTGCAGAATTTTCATGAGGATAAAAACTAAAGAAGGGTAAGATATAACCAGCGATTACCACAGTATAAGGCAGTCCTTATCCCTGATACTATGTGGTGAAGCCTTACATTACATATTCATATGTCAGGATGCCTTGCAGTTACTTGTCCATGTGCCTCTACCCTTGACTGTAGAAATAATATTGGTTGTTCAGCATTATGCTTCAAAAATTACATTTCACTTTGAGGGGATTTGAGTTGTTGAGGATTTTTTGTAGCATAGTGATTATAAAGTAAACTTCTCTTTCATCTGGAAGGAAAGGGCTGTGGGTTATTTGGTCTTTGATTCTTAAGAGACAAGTAAATAACTTCCAGTTGTCCTGTTCAAATCCGTGGCACTGTGTTGGTACTGTAATTAAGGGCCCAAGAAAATATTAATACTAAGGTAATATTTTATTAGGTTGCCACAGGGATTCATGTGGAATTTTCTGTTAAAGAGGTTGTGTTCTGTAAAGGAAATGAGAAATGCTTGTTTTGAACTACGTGAGGAAAGAGCTTTAGTGCAAAGTAAGAAAAAGACATAAAAGAACAGAACAGATGTATGAAGTGAATTTGACAAAGAACAGTCCCAAAATTCTTGGTATGGAAAATGTCGGCGAGAGCTCTGAGGAACAGAAATGTTGAAAGATTTTAAAGAGGCAAAAGTAAATGAAACTAATTTGCTGGACAGTCAAATAGTTCATTGCAAAACGTAGCCTTTATTTTTGTGGGTTGTTTGAATCCAGTGTGGTTAAAATTAGGTCCTGTGTTTCCTGTAGGAGCTCCTTAAACTGGATTTCATTACACTTGTTATCCTATGAGAAGTTTTCTCAATTAGGAGAAAACTCAATTGTTCAGTAAGATCAATTCAATTGTTCAATCAATAAGATCAATTCTCAATTGTTCAATAAGATCTCTGGGTATGTCTTACTGCAAACTGTTGCACAATCATGGGCACAGCCTTAAATTGGCATTAGTCATCTCTAAAAGAATTCTAGACTTGGGTTGGCTTGAAAATAAAATTTTGTATCATCTTGTTCTGGATGTGTACAGTGAGGACTCTGGAAAAATATGTGTCAAAGAAGGGATTTTTATTGTCCTCTAAACATAAAATATTATTTGGGAGGAAATCTCTCTTTGCAGAAATCAGCACTTTTGCAGATGGAGTACATCCTTCTTGGGAAGTTTCTTCAACACTTGCAAGCTGATGTTTTTGAAATGTCTGGAGTAGGCCAGTATTTCTGTTGAATAGCACATTTTTGAAGGCCATTATTACGATAAACCATGTTCTTAGCATAATTTAAGTTGGTATATATACTTTGATTTTAAAAATTGAGTTCTTTTCAAACTGGTAACTACAAACAGCACTCGAGAAAAAAAAGGACTGTTGAACATAAATTTTTGCATTTAAAATTTTCCACCAACATGGGTGCTTTGTGTCCTCAAGTGTGCCTAGCCAAGAGAGGCCCTAGGAATGCCTAAAGATCACACACACATTCCATTGTAAAGCAAAGCTCTATAGAGCAATGTATCCCAATTATAAAGATAATATAAACTACCCAAGTGACAGGCCTTTTATGTAGCAAGAAGCCACCCTTCTCTTTCAGCTAATAGACATTGCCTTTAATAAAAGATACTGGACAGCCCTCCAGATGTTTCTCTCCAGGGCTGAGCAAAGGAGAAGGGTCACCTCCTGCACCTGCTGGTGATGCTCTGGCTGATGTACCCTGGGTGCTGTTGCCTTCTTCTGCAAGTGCCTGTTGCTGGTTTGTGTTCAGCTTGTTGTGTACACATTCCTTACCTTGCTGTGTGGGTAGTTGGGTCTGTAAATACTCTGTGAGGTGGGGCTTTGCTGTTCTCTTTCTGTCTAGGTAAAGCAAAGCAGGTATTCCACACCAAATATCACTAGTGGAGAATATTCTCTGCAAGGAGTGCACTTCATCACCACTGGCTTTAAGGTCTCAAAGTTCAAGTATTTCTTTGTGAGTTTATCTGGCTGTGGTCCTTTATATTTTGGAGAGAATTAGGCAGGTCTAGGACTTGGTTCAGCTGATCTCACCTGTACTAGGCTGGTGGATCACACATGGGAAATGCCTCCTTGTTCTGCTGGTTATAAAGGAGGTCCAGGGTGGTGACTACTTCAGATCTACACAGCAGTATTACTGGAAAATTGTACCAAGGACATGTTACCATGTTAGATCCCAAATGTAAAAAATTGATGTGTACAGCACTCCAGTCACCTTGAGGTTTTTCACCAAAGTTTTTCCCTTTTTGCTTTTTTCACCAAAAAGTAACATGAAGGTAGTTTTCTTTATCCTCCTCCAGTTGGAACCTATGTTGGCTAAAGTAAAGTGAGAAAAGTGTGTTCTGAAATAAACCATTTCTGCATCCCAGAGTAACCCATTTGTAAAGTGTGCATAGCTAATTGTACAGACTCTGGGGAAGGCATCTCATCATGAGGAGGCAAAACTCTGTAACTTCCATCACTCCTGTAGAAAAACTTGTCTTGAGCTCTGCAAACCAGCTGGTTAAGAATCACTTTCAGAATGGAGTTCTGGCATCTGTCACAGGAGCAGGCTGTTGTTTTGTGGTTATTTGTGGAGAAGCAGAGGTTGTAGTTCTACACTGGTCCCATTTTCTGAAGGGACAAATCCAGAGACGAATCTTCTTGTATTGGGTCATTTGAAAATTAATTTGCAATCTTCAAGGTGAACAGTTGTTATCTATTAATAGCTATTTTTTACCCACAAAAGATTCTGGCAGTTAAAAGCCAACTCCATCAACCTCTGCTTTTTCATATTCAGTAAATACAGGGATTTTGATATCTCCAGACAAAGTTATCATTGGGAGGAGTTTAATATTCTACAGATCATAGCACATAATCTTTCTTCCTTCTGCTTGAATGTCAAGCATGAAAAAGGAAAATATACATTTACAAAGTTGACTTCAGAAGGGCCTTTAAAATATATTTTCTTAGAGCAGAGCAGCCTCAGAAAATGCATTATTTTACTTGTAGACCCTCTTTAGGGAGGGCAGAAGGCAAAAGGCACTCACAGATTTGTAAGTGTATCAAGTTAGTACACTGAGATCAAAGGCTATCTCTGCCTGAGGGACTGCACATTCTCTTCCAGATCAGCTGCAGCATCAGGGACAGAAAAATCTACAAAGCATTTTGTTTGCTGTGTGTTCAGTCTCCTGTCATCTGCTAATGCAGTCTTTGTCAGAAAGTACTTAATGTTGTGGTACCCAGGTAACCTCCTTCCTTGTTTCACATCCATTGTTCTGCTGAGTGCATATCTCCTGTATTCCCTCTTCAGGATTGCTGACTTCACAAATAGGAGATGATCAGCAGAAATGCTCCCTCGGGATGGGGGGGTGGAAGAAAACAAATGTATTGGCATCCTGGAAGTGGAGCTGGTTGCATCAGTGGGACAGAGGATATTGTTGTGCCCTTGATGTATTAGTGGCAGCTGAGCTTGTGATCTCATTGTTTCAGAATGGTTCATCTCATGTGCTCTTCAAGGGCAGGATACAGGCTCTAGTAGATCGTGTGGGTGGGGGTCTTTGAAAAGAAAGAATTTTGATCACTGTATCAGAATAGCTGCAGGGATGTATTTTACCCACTTCAGCGTCTTGTGAAGAATTAGGAGGATTTGGGATGAGCGCACAGGGAGAAACAGGAAAAATGGTTTTAAAAAATATAAAATGTTTGGTGTTCATTTTCTTTCTACATTGGCCAGTGTGTTAAAACAGAGTAATGGATTTCTTGAAGTTCCTGTACACTAGGTTAGAACAGGGGTGATGTCCCCAAGTGGTAAACCATGGTGATTCTTAATTTTCTCAACTGCTTTTTCCCCAGCATTGCCAGGTAAAGATGGCAGGGAGTAGTTTGTCTCCTTTACTTTGTGAAAAGATTGCTTTTCAGAAGTCAGCCTAAGCTGCTTTCCTGAAAAGTGTATAAGCTTCACCAGCAGTGGAACTTGAGTTATGTAGTGCCTTCCCATGTGAATGACTAATTATTTCTTGGATTCTTTCATCTTTGATAAAGTCTAATTAAATTGGGGACCAGTAACTTAAGGTTGCCAGAAATTGTTTAATTTTCCCTGGTTTATCTCATACCTGTTTACATGGCCATAGCT
Source organism: Dicaeum eximium (assembly GCA_013396995.1). NCBI lineage: Eukaryota > Metazoa > Chordata > Aves > Passeriformes > Dicaeidae > Dicaeum > Dicaeum eximium. The sequence goes on along the minus strand of VWZP01002293.1, from coordinate 1,245,679 downwards.
GGAAGTGTTGCCCTGCACTTGGTGTGCAGCACCATGACAAGAGGTAGTATTTCAGCTCTGGGCACTCTCTGTTGTGACAGAGGAAAGATGCTCCTCATTCAGCATGTGCTGGGCTGGTTCTTGCCCATCCCTTGCACTGGTGGCTTAGAGTTTGTAAACCAGCTCCTGTAACCATCAGGGAACTGGATGCTCCTGGTCCCAGAATGATGCGGGACATGAGGAGACTGTAGGACCAATGACTCAAAAAATGAGCTGTTTTCTGAGGAAGTGTGACTCTATAATGCTCAGCAGGACTAGTCTGACAGGAAAAAAAAAGAGAAAATTTAAAGTTTAAGAAGGAAGCAAAATTAAGTTTTTTTCTTAATTTCTGTACAGCACATGGGTGTATTCAGGATGAACAGTATGTTGGCAGTTTCTTCCATTTTAATAAGATGCTGTTTACCTCTAGATGTGTCTATAGATATGGGTCCCCTGCAAGCAACTACTGCATAATTTGATTATGTTCTTCTAGAGGATGGTGAAAGATACCCTCTGCACACAGAAAAAATCCTGTGTTGGGCACCCATCCCAGAAATGTATCCAAGCAGCCGTGATCTGTGGGATTTTTTTTCCTGGAATTATGTTTATCACTAAGAATTAGTGATTTGTGATAGTGATATTAGTGATTGTGATAATTAGTGAGAGTGATAGTGATGGACATTTGTTTGCTCCTCAGTCTGATAAGCATTTACTTAAGGGTGAGCAGCATTTCATTAAATGGGGGTATTTCAGTATAACAGGTTCCCTTTCAGATAGAAAGGAGATACACCTTCATCTTCATCTTTTTTCCCGGTGTTTTGGGGATCTACTTTGCCTCCTAATCTGCAAAATATTGTGTGGAAGGTAGTTGAAAGTGAAAATTGATGGTGAGTTATATCTCATACCTTTGAGAATGTAACAAAAGCTCATGATCAAAAAAATGTGCTGTTATGAAGTTGATATGTAGCTAACAGTCTACAGCTTAAATTAGGAAAAAGCTAGCTGTTATCAAATACTTGAACAAAAAGCCATGAATAAGTTGGGCACGTGTTTATTAAATATATATTTTTCTGTTTATATTTCAAGCCTTTTTGGATTAAATGTCTTATGTAGGGGTTATTCTTTTACCAAGGTTGTGGGATTTTTTCATAAGCGAGGTAAAGCAACAGTGCTTAATTTTGGTCACATGCTTCATCCAAAACTGGATCACAAATGACGTTTTTCTTTTGTTTATTGCTGATCCTGTGTGCCAGCAGCAGATGCTTTAGTCTGTTGTCATCTCTGCTGTTTCAGTAACTGTTTTTGACAGAGCAATTTCCTTTCAGGTGTCTTGTTTTTACTTTTGTGTATGTTGTCCTTATGCCTGATGTTTTAGGGAAGTCATTTGCTCAAATTGGTGATGGTAACGATTTGAGTAAGTAAATGGCAATTGAATTCCGAGTCTTCCAACAGCACTGATGTGCTGATACACAAGATCATCATTCTCCAGAAAAGCCTTGTCTACCAGTCATCTCCTGTTACAATCAAAGCTGTGTTTTGGATGATTCTGCTGGATTTGAAACTCTTTCAAACATTTCCTCTCATGCAGATGCTAATAAATGACTGAATGGATGCAGTCTGGTGTGGTGCTGTTCCATTTGTAAGTTAGTTCCAGTCTCATTAATCAGAACTGGTTTCAGTAGTGTCTGGAAAAATTTTCTCAGCCAGAGAGATCTGTGGGGCCTCCAGGACCAAAATTCACCAAGTTAGAGCATGGCAAGCATGAGGGATGTGATAGATGAGATAATGCTGTTCCCAGTATTTTTTGAGTGGGAAGTAATGAATCTGTGTATTTTTAATTACATGTGAGCTTGTTCTGCTTTTGAAAGTGTGTATTCTTTGTGTATGACAGGATTTATACAAAGTTACTAGTAATCTGTGTACTTAGTCTATTGTAGCCAAATAGGCATATTTAATACTAGCAAGAACTCATAAAACCCAGTTAAATAGGAAATACAGTTGAAAAACATCTTAAAGAGCAGTCAAACCTCTGAAGTGGAGTTACAATGGGTTATTGCTGTTAGTGGACCACCTGACTGCACCTTTTTATTAGAGATTTGGCCTTTCTATTTGAATATTCTGGCTTTCGTGGGTTTAAGCAATAACTTGATGTGTAAGATGCTCTTACTAGGAGAATTCCTTTCCACTCTCCTAACAGTATGTGGCTTTAACTGATTTTGAATATGGTAAGAGTTTCTGGTTCTGTAAAAACTGATTAATTGCTTTTGAAAGCAGGCCATGTTACCAGCTGTTGATAGGTGTGCTTACATCTCTTTTCAGTGTTTTTCATGAACAACAGATCAAATTAGATTCGTCACTCTTGGCTTGTGGTGATTTTAAATTGAAATGGAATGTATTAAAGCAGCCAACTACGCTGATTATATTGCAAGCCTCATTTAATTTTGTACATTCACCCATTATCGTGAAAAGCAGGGGTTTTTTTAAAATGCATGATTGTGACTGTACCTTTAGCATCTCCAAAGATCATCAGTGCATAATTTGTTAGTGTTAGATGCCTGATTTCTGAAAGCAAGTTCCACAGTGTTGCGTGTACATTAAAGGTGGAGAGCAAAAAATTAAAATTGTTATCATTTCACTGACACGCTGTTCTTGATACTGTCCAAGTCCTTACTGGTCAGTTTAGGCTCCTGCATTGAAACATTTGTATGCAATTGGTCAGTTGGTGTCTGTAGATCACAGAACTGTCCATTCTGAAATACTGAGGCACTGGAGCTGGCATTAGACATTGTCACAGAATCACAGAACGGCTTGGGTTGGAAGGGATCTTGAAGATCACCTTGTTTCAACCCCCCAGCAGGGCAGGGATGGAAGGGATCCTAAAGATCACCTCCTTTCAACCCCCCAGCAGGGACAGGGATGGAAGGGATCCTAAAGATCACCTCGTTTCAACGCCCCAGCAGGGACAGGGATGGAAGGGATCCTAAAGATCACCTCGTTTCAACGCCCCAGCAGGGACAGGGATGCCACCCACTCCATCAGATTGCTCAGGTCCCCATCCAGCCTGGCCTTGGACCCTGCCAGGGATGGGGCACGCAGATGTGGCAGTGCAGTGTTACAAAGTTGTTCCTGCCAGGTTATCAGATTACAGTGTTTTCTTGCAGTGTTCACAATAATAAAATATGCTTCTTAAAGCTTTTTCTTCTGTTGCATTAACTGGCACCTTCTTATAATGTATGAGAAGCTGCATAGAATCTTCTAGTTGAAAGTCAGTAGAAATACCGACAGAATAAATTTTTACACAAACTCCCTCTATCCCTCTCCGTACCATTATCTTTGAAAATAAATCTGTGATTTCCTTGCTAATATGTAAGTGTCCTGGAAGTTAACATTGTGAATGTTTGCTGTTTGCAAAGTGCTTAAATTCACATTTCATAATAAATTTTCCTGGTTTGTGCATAGCTTAATGCAAAAGAATAGTATTTACACAGTAGCTTTCAACAGGGATTCTTGTATTATTTTTGAAAAAATGTTGCATAGGCTTTTAATGTAATCTATGCACAGAAGAAATTATTACTTATTCCATCATTTTGAAAATATTTTACAGTGCTGTGTCATTCTGTGTATGACTATTTCTCTTTCTAGAAATCCTTTGGGAAAGCAGTAGATACACCTCAGTAACCAGATAGCAGCTGCTAATCTGGGGAAAAGTGAAGGCATCAGTCCCTGGGTCTGGATGTGGATGGCACCAGCACTGGGTGAGGCTGGAGTCCCACCCCATTAGCTCTCCCTTTGATTTACCAGTAGCCAGCTGGATCTGAAGCAAATGTTTCCTGTGATAACCTGGTCAGAATCAGTTTCATGCCAACTCTCAACAGTTTAAAATCAGCTCTGCTTAGCATTTTTCTTTTGATTTGAGAAAGTATTTTTATACCTTTTGAAGAAAAGACACCGCAATGGCTTCTGTGGCTGAAAGATAACAGTTAAACTCTCAAAAATGTTTAGTTTTATTCCTCCAGGAGACCCATGACCAAGAAATAAAAGTGAAGAGAGGTTATTATAGAGTAGTGGTTTGCAAAGACAATTCACCTTATACATGTTTTTACATACATGTACAAGGCAGCTGTAGCCTTTGTGTGGTCCCTACAGCAGAAGTTGCAAGATGTTTCCAGTCCTCCTGAATACCTTCAGTGTCTGCAGTGGGTTTTTGTGGTTATCTATCAGTTGTCTCCATAGATTTTAGTGCTTAGACTTTGTCATCAGACTTCAAGTCTAGTTGCACTCAAAATCTTTACTTAGCTATTTATATAAATGTGTTCTCAGAATAAATTGTATCAGTGATACATATGACATATCTGGATGTTGTTTACTGGCTTCTTTGCAATCTTGTTTTGGGTTTTTCGTATTTTAAAGTCTGATTTGTTAAGAAATGTTCAAGAAGATGAGCTGGATGAACTTAAAATTAGGAACAGAGTAAATAATGCAAAGCGCAGTAGCTGGTACGGTAGTGTAAGATACTTCTTAACATAAAGAAGAACTTCCTTATCCAGCTCAGTGTCAGAAAGGTATTCTCAGAACAAAGGAATTATGTCCCTTTTACATGTGTATATTAAATGCATTGGGCAAAATTTTCATCAAAGCGTCCCTCACACTGCTGACTGTCTTTATGGAATGCACATCTTTGTCTGTGTCTTTTCTGACCAGCTGAGGTTCACATTTGTGGCTCAGGTGTCTGAGTGATAATTTTGAATGTAGGACTTTCACTAACATAGTGTAAGCACAGTACCTTAGAATCCCTATGTAGAATACTTAGAATTTCTAGAGGCTTAATGTGGATTTTGGGAAGCAGTTTCCAATATCAAACTAATGCCATAATATTTACTAAAATATAAATAACTATATTAGCCAGTCTCAGCACTGATTCTGAGGCTTTTTCATTGGCCCAGAGTGTTCGTGTTGGTTTCTAAATTCTGTATATTTGTATATTTTAAAATAATTTCAGTGTTTCTTCTGTTTAGACAAATTTCATTTCAGCAGTACTAGTTTTCTGTGAAGATGAAGTTCTAATTGTTATCTTCACATAAAATTTGCAATTACATACAGAAATACTATTTTCTTCAGTGTCACAAATCCAAAGCATTGCTAAGAAGACATTGGAGTCTGTCATCTGAAAAGCAATAGATTTGTCTGAGTGTGCTCCAAAGTTCATTTTCCTGCTCAGTTCCTACCATCTAAATTGTGGAGTGTTTAGTCACCTGAACCTGTGATTGTGTAGTGAATTATGTGTTCTAAAAACCATTATAGCTGTGAATAGCACCTGGTATTGTCAAAAGACCATCGCAGTTTAGTCTCATGAAAAAAGCTGTATTTGTATTAGTGGAGACAATTTCACTAGGCACAGCATGTTTACATCTTCAGAGCAAACCTTGGAGCAAAAGTGAGTTAAAAGGGTGATCTCCAAAAAATTATTTCTTTGCTGAACCTTTACATTCATCTTAACCCTTAGGTTTTTCCTTCCCCTATAGTCAGTGATGACGTTAGTGGTGTGTGCCCTGCTGCATCCTGCCCCTGTTCTGATTCTTGTCCCTTTATTGATAGTCACAGCAACGCCTAGGCTGAGTTCAGTACATTGTTGGTGTCAGCTCTGTGTCAAGTCAAAGCAAGGTAGAGCAGCAGATTCTTCATTAAATTTAATTTTAAGCTTTCTAATTCAACTTTTGAGAAATTTAGCAGTTCTTTAATCTTGGTTTTGGTTTTATCTTTGTTTTGCACATCTCATTTGTGCAGGTGACTTCTATCATATGCTAGACACCTGATTGCACTATTGCTATCAAAATTGAATTTACCAGTTCCAGCAAAAATGGAACCTGTTCTAACTACAGCTGTAAGTTCTTGGTTTAGACCTTAGATCGAGGTCTTCCTTTGTATTCTTTCCTCTGTCCCGAGAGACAAGGGTAGAGCTTTCAGCCTTTAAGACTTGTGAGCTTTAGATGAGAATTAGCATTGCCCAAATTTAAATAGCATGCAAACTGTTGAAGTGCCTCACATGACTTACAGCAACTCTGACTTGAGCATCTTCAGCAGTTGAAGAGGAATATTTTATGCCATCAAAAATACAGATGCCAGCAGAGACAGCTCTGAAACAAAAATTGGAAATGTGGTATATCCTTTACCTCTTCTCTCAGAAGACTGGTTTCACATCACTAGTTATTATTTGTATTCTGCTGCTATCTAGAGGTCTGGTGTACCACAAATAGGCAAGCTTTAAGACCATTCCTGCCTATAGAATTTGTAGTGCAAGAGAAGCAGTGGGTCTGATGAGGAGGTACCTTCCAACCTGTTCTACAGACGAAAAATGAAGCCTGAATTCAGCAGCTGGTCTGGTATGATGCTGCAACGTGGTGGCAAAGCTGAGTGTAGCACCTTGATCTTCTGAATGAAGATTCACTGCTCAGCAACTGTAAAAGCAGCATGAATAGTCTGTCATTTTTATGTTTCCCTGATGATTCGGATAAAGCAGGAAACTGATGGTGTCTTCCAGATAAGCATACATATCAGTTTCATGAGCATTTGCAGAAGAGAAATTTATATTAAGCTTTAATAAGTGCAAAGAACTGTGAATGCTTTTAGGCAAACATTGCTTAGCGGGTATCTTAATTGAATTTTTTTCTAATTTATTCTGTGGGTTTTGTAAATTCCTTTGCTTGTCTTGATTGCCTTGATTTTGCTCAGTTCTGGTTTTTGATATTGCAAGGGCTTTCTGTTTATTTGCTTTTCTGGTTTTAGACTTATTCCCACTTGACCTTGATTTTAAACCAATGCATTTCTGAGCTGCCTCTTTCAAGAAAATGCTTTCCAGCATTTTCATCTTTGTGGGATCATAGAATCATTAAGGTTGGAAAAGACCTCCAAGATGATCAAGTTCAACCTTTGACCAAACACCACCATGCCAACTAAACCATAGCACTGAGTGCTGAGTCCAGTTGTTTCTTAAACACCTCCAGAGACGGTGATTCCACCACCTCCCTCGACATCCTGTTCCACTGTCTAATCACCTTTTCTGTGAAGAAATTCCTCCTAATGTCCAGCCTAAATCTCCCCTGGTGCAGCTTAAGACCATTCTCTCGCCCTGTTGCTGGTTGCCTGCTTGCAGGGACAAAAGCTCTGAAAAGCTGAGTCTCATTTTGAACAGGCTTGCATAACCAATGCATTTTAGTTCTTTACTGTACAAAGAACTGTTCTATCTGGGTTTACAACTGCTTAACCTAAGGAAAATCAGATTCAGGGGTACTGGATCTCTTAGTGCCATCTCATTTTTGCAAGATGATTAGCTATTTTCCAAAAGGAAAAACGGACTGATGATTGTAAAACAGACACTGAGAAATTCAGTAAGTATGTTTTTCTGTTATAAAATAATTCACTGGAAAATGGGAAAAAAAGGGATACACAGCCAGTTAAACATCTTGGGAAATAAATGTCTTCTGACTCTGCTGTAATAATATTTCCTCCTTCCCCATTTCTTCTAAGCAAATATACTTGGGGCACTCTTCAGTGATAGTATATATAAAGGATATCCTCCAAAAAGAGATTGGCAGGTTTAATTTGTTTGATGTGTGCAATCACAGTCCATGTTAAATTCGAAATGCTTGTCCAATCAAGGGTTCAATATAGAAAAGAGGCAGTAACAAGCATGCAGTACGCTATAATAAAGAAATCTGTTGATTGAAAAGAGTTTGTATATTTTGGAAATGATAGGGAATGTAATTGGTAAGAAAGAAAAGAACAGGGCTTCATAAATAATAGGAAATAGAGCATATTTTTTCCACTGATAATGCTAACTCAATTTAACAATATTCTGGTACTGAATTTTCCTGTTCAGTAAAATAGGTCTGGTAGATCTTCCAGTACTCTAAATTTCATGATTAATGGGAGGAGCCCTTTATTTTGATGATGCCGACTTCAATGTGTTGAATTTCAGCTATAATGACCCTCCTTTTTTCTCTCATCCTTTTTTCCCTCTGTCTCCTAACCCTTAGAAGTGTATATGAAGAAGGAGAGGATTTGGCAGATGAGCTTTTCAGTCAGACTTGACTTTTTTAAAATACAGCTCTCAGAGTGCTTTTTTGAACTTCCAAAGGATATTTGGTAGACTGGATAAGATGAAGAGACCTTGATGAGTCAGGCTAACTTCATTATTTCTTACAAACTTTAATAATCCCAAATTTAATAATAGTGGAAGCCCAGGACCAGTTCAGCGATTCACCCTTGCTCTGCACCAAACCTTCCATATAGTCTTTCTTTCTTTACTGCAGTTCACTGACAAAACTGTTTCTATTTATGGAGCAGTAAGTACTTGAATAGACTTTTAGCATATGGATCATATCTATGCAGTGTTACAACTCTGCCAGTCTTGAAAATAGCTTTATTTGATGTCATTAAATTTCTGAAGATCAGAGCGCTGTTTTGTATCTTATGTTTTGTGTGAGCATGTGTGTAAGCTTGTATTAGTGTAGTAATATATATTTTTCAAAATACTGTGTTAAATGGGCACAGAACTGCAGCTGTTTATGCAGTAAATGTTGTGGTACTTTAAAACTCTTACAAGCCAGGAGGAGGAAGTACTTGAGAGTCAAAGCGAGGAAATAATGCAGCTAACAATGCAGTTTGTTGTGGGAAAGATTCATTATTGTAAAGTTTCTCAATAATTTTATGTTATGTTTTACATAAAGATAATATGTTAGTCATAGTGTTGTATGAGGTTAACCAATATTTGTAGATAAAATTATACCTAAGTGGTCATGGTCGTTGGAGTATAATGTGTCAGGCTGAATTTTTTTTTTTCAAGCATTCTCATCCAATGATAATAAATATTATGACACTTGGAAGAAGTGCTCTGATGCTCTGAAGACTTAAAAAAAAAATCTATATGTGCAAAATGTGAAGATGTCCCTATGAGTTTGAGCAGTTGGGCTGTATCAGAGTCCGTGCTCAGGGATGAGGAGCAGCAATTCCCAGGTGGTGTTTGTTGTCTGCTGGGTGGTGGCCATTGTGGGAAACTCCAGCAGGAGCTGATGCTTGGTCCTGGAAAGTCAGCTCACTTGAGGATCTACGGAGATGATGTGATATCCCTAACAAATTCAGAATTAAATACCATCAGTTTTGAGGCATTTAAAATTACTGTACTCTCTGTGGGCTCGTTGACTTCACAGGGGCAACCAGTTATTTCCTCTTGTGCTCAGATAATATTTGAGTCTTCCTTTATTGAGGTTTTGGGTTCGATGTTCCCCTCCCCCAGAACCGATTGTCAAACACATTCAAGGCTTCGTTGTTTCTCAAGAACTTCAGGCTAAATCTTGGGACCTCATCAGATGTTTGTTCAGTAAAATCAGCAATTCAGAATAAAGATGATTTCTACATAAACCTGAAGTGTAAAAATTATAATAAATGTGATTTGACAGGGAGTAATAAGCAAAAAGCAATCTGTTTTTTGGTCACAAGTTTTTTAACCATGTACCAGCATGGTGGAATGTTGCTGCTGGTTGAGAAATCATAGAAGGCTGTCATTCAAAACAGTACATGGAAACCCTGTAGATACTGGGGATATCTCTCTGAGGGGTAGTTGTTTTCTTATAATCAGGAAGTGCAATTTAAAATCTCCATTAATACATTCAGACTAAACCTTTGAATATTGTAGTCCACTGCCAGTTAACTGGCTCATTTCTAGTCACTACGTTAAAATACATGAAAAAGAATTGTTAGTATGTCTAGTAAAATAGCTGTTTCCATTATCTTTGCTCTTTCTATGTACATGTTTTAAGAGAGAAATTCTTACTCTCTGTATTTTGGTGTCAACAGTTCTACTTTTAAATGATGGACAACAAGTTAACAACATAAAATGGGTGTTGACAGTTCTTGAAAATGAAATAATGTTTTATATAACCTCAAGTTTCTCTCTGAACTTTGACCAAACAATAAAAACCTGAAAAAGGAGGGCCCTGTGCTGTCAAGCACAGAATTGCTCAGGAAAAAAAATTAATCTAAACGGTGAGGGAGAAGTCTGGGTTCTCTTGCATGATATTTAGCAGCAATGGTAAGAAGAGGGATGTTTCTTTCTTTGTGTAATGTGCAGTAGTTACAATAAACACAAGATTTCCAAATCTCAGAGGACTCTCTTGACAGTTGCTTGATAACAGCTTTTTTCACTCCATAGTTTTGACAGTTTGTATGTGTTGCCATATCTAGTGTAAACTAAAACATCACTGTCATTCTGTTTTTCTTTCTTATGTGGCTTCCTTTTCTTTATTTTTATTCTGTCTTCAGCATAATGAAAAACACGGGCTTTTAATTTGTCGACTTGAGTAAGACAAGCTGTGTGTGGAGAGTGGCATGTGTTTAAGTTTTGAAATCGTCAGATTGAAAAGCTTTTTTTTTTTCCTTTTTTTTTCCATTTTTCTTAAAAAGTGGATGTGTTTGTGTCCTAATTTTGACCTGGCCTGTCAGCATACACCAGTCAGTAGGTGGATGTGTGTGCGAGATACAAAAACACGGGACACAGGATACTCCCACGTTCACATGGCATTGCTCATCTTTGTTGTAGGCTTCCTTTTTTATTCCCACAGAGGTCCACAGAACACTTGTGTTAGCATCTCTTCCCAACCTGGTGTCCTTTGCTTCCTTTCTCTCTGGTGTTGCTGAATCATACCAGTGCTGATGCTGGAGTGATGCACCATTTTGGAAGAGCTGCTGGAGGTGAATGTTGCAGGGAGGGACTTGAGAGATGCCTGTTGAGGAGAGGCCAGCCAGCCCCCGGGGTGCCCTGGTGTCTGCAGCTCCTGCTCAGCTCCTTTGGTTTACCATAGAGAGATTTTGTCCCTGGGTAAGGGAGAGCTTTATTTAACCTTTTGGATGGTGGCGGGTGCTGTCCGATCTTTCTAAGGTTATTTTGTCATCAAACCACATTTGCTTTAGCACAGCAAAGTGCCCAGTGTCGTCATCTGGCATGTTACAGACAAATTCCAATTACTTTTCTGCTTCAAGCTATTGTTAAACACTGCAAGCTAGCTGACAGTAAAATTATAAATACAGGTGTTGTCACACTACACTATAATCAGAATTTTAATTTGAATTTTCATTTGTAAAGCCCTTTTTTAACATGAAAATGGGAATAGAATTAGTTTTATTGACAGTAAAAAGACATTTTGAAAGCTTCCTAAATCATTACCTGTATTTAGTTGTGGGAAAAAATTGTATATGTCCGTATAAAAAGAAGAGTTTTATTATCACATATTTACTCATTATATTTAGTGGTAAATAAAACTGGGAAGATGTGTTTGACAAATGATTGACGTAACTCAGTACATTTTCACTTCATCAGAACAATAGACAGACATAAATATATATTTGCTTTTGTTTTGCTTCGATATTACTAATGCAAGCCTGTGATAAAATCTTCAAGCAAATTAAGTAGTGCCTGTTGAGTCTGCATACCATGCTAAACTTTTTATTTTTGCAATTTTCTCTTCTTACATAGATTCATCGTTCTTTGCTTTCTTTCTTCTTTTTTTTTTTCTTTTTTTTTTTTTTCTAGTCTCCTTCTTTTTCTTTGCTTGGTGGTTGGAGTGGTTCCCCCTTCTCAAGACCCTTTTTTTTTTCTCAAGGCATTTAGTGTCGTGTCTGCCAGATTTCAGTGATGAGCAGCGAATTGCTTTTAAAGTGGGCATTATGCCAGTTCAGCAGCACAATGGAAAACCAATCTTCCACCATTCTACTTTTGATGCTGTTATTGTAGCATTTTAGATAACTGCTGCCACAAAAAAAGATGTGCTCAATTGCTACCAGTTAGTCAAGTTAAATCCAGAGTAGCATTAAAATTACTCTGAAAACTGTTTGTCAGAGGTCATGTGTTGTCTGTGGCTACAGCGCATAGGATAGATGTTCTGTGCTGTGTGGGGTTTTTTTCTTTTTGCGTTGTTATTATTACTGTGACTGACCAGCTCTCTAAATAGCCCTTCACTACCTGTTTACTTATTGTCTTCACCTCACTGCTGAAAATATGTGTCGAACAGAAATGTTGAAAAGTTTCTCTAAAGTGCTGGAAATAGCAGGGGAGTGAGTTGTTCAGGGTGCTGCAGTTTGTACGGTGTGAAAGAAAAAAAAAGGGAAAAAAGAGGGGTAGAGCAAGAACATAATTCTCTGGTTTCTGTAGCAAGATTACTGTTTTCATCTTTTTATCTTCACTTTTCAACCACTGAGTTCACTTTTCTATTTTTTTTTAATAGCACAAACGGAATTTATCCGCTTTCTCACTCTCTTCCCCTCAAGTCCTTCTCTTCCTCTTTATTCTGCTGGCTCTGCTTGTGAATGAAAGGTCCGTTCCTCCCGCTGCAGGACAGATGGCACTTGTGAAGCAGGGATTATAGCACTAGGTGACTTCTAAATCAGTTGTTTTCCAATAAAACACAAACAGGAAGATTATTTATGGGTGGTGGGAATTAAAAGAGCAAGGATATTTTACTCGCCTCCGGCTGAGTCTTTTTTTTATCAATAATATAATACCCACGCAGCCTGAATACTTGTTTCACTTGCTTGCATCCCTGAAAAAAAAAAAGGTATGTTATGCTGTATTATGTTCTGGTCGTTTCTAACAGGGAAGCAGCCTTCTGCATCTGTCACTGGGTAGCACCACTGAGGAGTGTAGGACTGCAGATTGCAGCCCCCAGCAGCTCTTGTGGGACAGTGAAAGAGCTGGTTCAGCTGTGGATTTCAGCCTTGCACTTGGGCATCTAAATAACATAACCCAGCTTTCAAAGGACTTAGTGTTTGTAGCCTGGTAAGTGTGGTAGCACTGCAGTGGTCCATGGTGAAGGTGAGGAACTATAGTTAGGCATTAAGTAGGCAGCACTGGTGGTACACCTTTGAAATTCTTCCCCTTGATCCACAAGTTGTTCTGTTTCTATGGGACAGGAGTGGTGTCTGTCTCATGGGAACACCTTCCACTAGAATTTGCTAATATTTATGAAGTTCTTTAAAATCTCCCAATAGGTGGCAGTGTGGAAGTGCACACTTGTCACAATTAGTGTCCCTTCTTAAAGGTGGGCATTTCCCTGCTGGTGGCATTTTAGCCATTGAGGGTTTGCTGCTTTAACAGTAGAAATGTTGTAAACTCCTAGATTTTTTCTGTCGAGGGAGCCTCTTGGTGTTGCAAATGGGCCACTTGGAGTTGTTGCTGCTTAGACTAATACCTGTGAGTCAGGGGAACTGTTCTCTCCAGTGTTTTTTATCAGAGCTGTGTCCATGCTGGGTAAATTCCTCGTGAAAGAGAATACCTTTGAGTGACTGTTATGGAAGCTGAATGACTTCCAAAGTGAAGAAGGGTGCTTGTCCCTGGAGTTCAGAGGGAAAAAAGCAGGACCATCTCCCTCAGGGAAGTAAAACTATGTCCACCAGGCAAGATGATTGAAAAGTTAAAGTGCAAAGCACATAAGTGATGCAGACACACACACACCATTTATTATGTAGGTAACCTTAATAATAGTGATTTAAAAAGCAAGGTAAGCACTAGATGAGTTCTTAAGATAAAAATGGAATGTAACTCCATGAGAAACACTTAATATTTAAGGTAATTATAATTATATCTGAATTTAAAATATCTCCTTTTTTCCTTTTGGTTTTGTTTTTGTCTTTCCTTTTTAAAGTAGAATTTCAGTTTTGCAGGCATTACTGTGCAAGTTTCCTTGTTTTTTTATTACACATCAACAGACCTGTCTACAAGGAAACTTGCAGAATTCAGTTACATGCATCTGCATAGTTTCTGTATGTAAATGATTTCTCAGAAAGACCTGTAGAAAGTGTGTCCACTGAAGTCAAATCTTACATGTAGCTGTGCAGAAAACCAGTTAGATGAATTAAGAACAGAAGGAAATAGAAACCTCTGGAATTTGGTCACAATGTATTTCTGCATTTAATATTTTTGCCCATGGGAGAAAAACTTGAATGTATTGGAGTGGTTTTTTTGGTAGTTATTTATGCACATGGCACAAAGTTTTTCTCTCTTCTGGGTCTGTATTTTGGAGATACAACATCGAAAATTGTCACATGCCCTTGGTTAAATGCTGTGGAATTCCTCACTGAAGAGCCACCTACAGGAAACAATACAGGAAGAGCACTCAGTGCAGCAATTCCAGAGCTACTATCTTTTGCAGCTGAGGAAGATGAAGGGAACTGACTCTTGAATGGAACAAAAAAACACCCTTATTTTTGCAGATCTCAACCTTCTTATTCAGTTTTACAGAAAATACTTAACAAGGCAAAGTGAGGCAAGCTTTCTAGGAAGAAAATGTAAAAGTAAGGATTGAGATGCCTACAAAGTGCGTAAAAAGTGTTAAAACAAAATGGCATTTTAGGCTGTGAAATCAGCTATTTGTTTTTTTAAGAAGGAAAATTAATTGGGGTGACTGTTAGGGCTCCTTGAGGAGTAAACACTAAGTTGAACTGAACACAGTTTAAATAAGGACTAGTTAAGCTGGAGCTTGACCCTCATCCACTTCTTTTCTTTTCAGTTTGAGTGGTACACCAAAGAATAGCTTATAACAAGATACTGGCTTTATATTGAAGGCAACTATTTATAAGTACATACTAAAGTTGTCACCTTTGAATTTTCAGCCTTAAGTATATGTACTCTTATAATAATATTAATGGAGTAATTTGAAAATTTGAAAGCACTTGCTTTTCAGTGTAAGTGATCCACATGAATTGGTCTGCAAGAAGTTCCAGATTACAATTCTCTGGCAAATTGCTTCTCTGCTCACTCATTTTTGTCTTAGTGCCCAATCAGACCCTTCAGAGCAGGCAACAAAACATACAGAAGGGTTTTCAGAGCCTCTCTAAAAACTCCTTTTCTGTGAAGAAGCCTACATATTATTCTGAAAGTATTGCAAGCATTTCAACTTCTGCCCATTTCACTTTCTTTATCTCTGTTTTTTCATTTAAGTTCTTCAATTTCAAAGTTGAAAAACTCCATTAAAACCAAGTTAAACTGTAAAGCTGAGAGTTAGGCAACTTAAAAATGAGGAAAGCTAAGACTGAAGTTATATTTATATTCTATGCTATACCTGCTTTATAGTCATACATGGCAGTTGTTCAAGTGTAAGTTGTTTCTTAACTGCTGGTGGTAATCCAGTTACTTCTGGTATTTTGTTGAGGATTATCTGGTCTAAAGGGCTGGTGGGTTCATTCTTCATCACCTCTTCTAACTGATAGGTCAAACATGAAAAAGAGTGTAGTTAAAAATATATTTTAAAAAGACCAAAATCTGTACATTCTGTTAGAGAATTACTATTAAAAAAAAATAAAGAGGTTTAGAGAACAGTATTTGCTGCTCTGATAAGGAAGTTTGAATCTCTTTATCTGTGTAAACGCTTAAACATTTTGGTTTAGCGCCTCTAGCACTACATTAAGAATCAAATTTAACTAAAAGAAAAAAAACCACAGAAAATTCTTTGCAGGGCCACTGGATAAACTAAAGCTGTGGAAGATTGGGATCAGAATTTGACCCTAAAGGCAGTACTTGAAAATCCCAGCTCTAGCAAAAATACTAATTTGCGTGCATTATTCAGCTATGATTTGTGCTGTGTGTGGGATGGATCTGATTCTCACAGCCTGTCTGGTTATGTCAGATGCATTATACATACATATATACATGGTTTAAAACCCTCTAGATTGCCAGGGTACATCATGTGCAGGAGAATGTCTCATTTGGTGCTACAATATTCCTGTGTAGCATAGGTCTCTTACATGCCTTAACAGTTTTTAAACCATGTATTCCTGGGGGGGGGAATCATTATTAAAACAAATTATGAAATCCCAGAATGCTGTAGGTTAATCCTCTGCTTTTTGTAATTAAAGATCTAACTGGTTTCCCAGCTGTATGGGCATTTCCTGATTCAATAGGTGTTAGTAATATTTTATAAAGTTTCAGTTGTGCTGGAGCTGTAGCCAATATAAAATTTTCTGAACAAATGGATTACCTTAAATTAGTATTTCATGCCCATTGAGGACTTTTGACCAGATCTGACAGCTGCCACCTCATCTGTAGTGATTATTTAGAAATTAACTGTACTGTCCATTACAGAGAAAGAAGGATGAGGACATTGCTTTTAGGAGAGGGGACAGAGAGCTGGATGAAAATCCAGCAGAGCCGCAGTGGTGATGCTTTGCCGGGGGAGCTGCCCCTGGAGCCCCCCTCTCCCCAGCACTGCCCCCACTATAGCTCAGCTCCTTCAGCCCCGTGGCTGCTGCTGCTGCTGCTGCACAGTGCAACTCCAGGTCTCTGGAAAATTGTTCAGCACATCCTTGAGTGGGAGATACATGCAGGCAGGGGCGAGTTGCTTGCTTTCCTCTGTGCTTTTAAGCACACTGTTGTTAAATGGCTGTATTCATTTTCTTAACTGTGTGCCTGCATCACAGAGACAGGACTGAATTATGAATACATTTGGATAATTTGCAAAAAGAAAAACCCAACATAATGGTCTGTGCTGTGCAGCATACTACAGTGGGGAGAGCTGAT